>JAJOZX010000066.1:940000-1140000 GCA_023014485.1 Bathynomus jamesi | reverse complement strand
GAATAGTGGGGGAAAAATATTGACATTTACTATAGGCTCTAGCACAAAGAGGTAGCACAGCGTCTGATGAATAGTCCGTACCCATTGTTCCACCCAAAGCAGTGCCATTAACGTATAGAGTTATATTTTTAAGTCCGAAATTCTCGAATTTAAAGGCACTCTTTTTATATTTTCCATTCACCGAAGCATGGTCCTGCATACCGATTAATATCCTTTTAGGAAGATTTCCCAGGGCAATGTTTTCTATCTGCTTCGATGCCAACCCTGCAGGAACCGTATATAGTTTGATTTGTACTCTGTTAATAGGATATTTCACTGTAGCGTTTAGTAAATTTTTCTCAATTTCTAGTTGTTTTGGTGAACTTAATTTCACTCACCCTACGCGGAGGTATGTGTCCATAGTGTGAACCACAACGGGCTTTGCACCCTCTTCTTGATCAGCATCCAGATTTAAGCAGATCTCAGGACTCGTGCGGGTGAGCTTTATTTTCATATCCACCCCGTTGACAAGCAACTTCTCCTGGAAAGTGAAATCTGTGTGCAACCGTCCAAAACACTCGTATATTTTCTTTTTAGAATTTTTAAATTTGTCCTTTATACTACTTTCATCTTTAGTTTGATAATATCCATCGGCACTTAAAAAGGTAGCCTTCGCTTCTTTGGAAAAGTTGAGGACATTTTCCAGATAGGCGCGTAGATGATAGTACCCCGTGCCTGCCGATATGTTGGTCTGATTTAAATATACGTCACACTGGTTGAATATGGAATGCAGAAAGTTTGTTTCAGGGTATACAGCATATTTGTCATCGCAGACCGTTCCATCAGAATGGGCTATACGTAGCTTAGCGTACATGTGCACACAGCTTGGATCAAAAAAGTAAGGGCCTGAGCTGGGTATCACGAATTCTATAGGTGCACTCGGGGAACTAATTGTGTTTAAAGGGTTAATTGTAATAAAGTCACTGTGCTCAATAGAAACTTGGGTTGGAGGCAGCTCAAAAAGGGACAGCTCCGATTTACAGCATTGTGAACTACATGGGTGGATGAAGCGTGCCATGGCGAATTAGAAATAGTGCCTCCTCTCTCGACAAGTGGTAAACAAACTATGATTCATGAGATCAATGTCCTTAGCTTATATCAGTCAAAAAAGTGGTCAACCATAGGTTTCATTCGCTTACAGCACTTCTTTTTTGATAGCCTTTTACGTTTAATACCACGTGACCCCTTCTTCCAGGCAGCTCTCTTCTTCTCCCCGCCACCACGCATTTTTCTCTTTGCATCTTTAATGATTTCGTCCCGTGTACGCTTCAAATTTTTTTTAGAGCTTCTTTAGGTTTAGCCCCGTCCAATATGTCTTCTGCAGTGTTAAGGCCTGATTGTAGCGCTTTCCTCCCAAGGTATCTGGCACCCCTCTTCAGCAAAGGAACAGCCGTACGTAGTATGGATGAAAAAAATGGATCCAAGTCCACTACCGCGCTGGTATCTCACCCCTCGATAGACGGTGAAAAGCTTTCTATCCATTATAACTCAGTGCGTCGAAAGTGTAGCTTCACTGTTAAGCTCCCGTTACCGAATGTGAAGTTTTCACCCTCAATCGTTCTTATATATATTGAGATATTGGTTATTAAATTAGTTGCGACATTCACATAATGGGGTCTGTCATATGTAATACTCAAACTCCTTCCTCTATGGTTGGGGATGTGAGCAATGCGCAGCAGGCGTGCCTGGGTATCCCCAACAAAGTGGTGCTCCACTATATTACTGTAAATATAGCACATGTCTGGGGACCTTTCAGCCAATTTCTCCATCTTCAATTGATACATTAATCTGGACAAGTCATGCTGTGTCTCGTGAAATGTGTCTCTTTGGAAGGCTGCGCTATATCGGCCATGGTTAGAATTTTGAACTTTCTATGGTCTTTAATACGTCTGTAGTCTTTGATTTTAGGATTAGTGTATGTGCAGGGTTTCCTTTGTTTACGATTTTGTATACTAAATCATTCGTAAGGTTTGAGTTTCTTAAACTTACGTTTAAGCCTCTCAACAAATCCTCGACCGAACCATATTGACACGGTCCTAGTCTTACTTCTGTACTGTAATACCGTGCAACCTTAGTCCGAGCGATACGTATAGTTTTCATCCATAGCTACCCCAGCTTTTTCACGCTCGTCAATGTCTCTAAGAATCGTAAAAAAAACGGTTTCTTTAGTTCAATATTTAAAAAGATGGTGTCCAGCTGAATTTCGCATATCCCACCTCATACGAATCACGACCCAATTCAATGTGCCGTGGAGTTCTGTTACAAAGTTGGCTAGTGTGTTGTTAGGGTACAGACAGGGACGAGGAGGACGGGAGTGTGACGTAGAAATGGTTAGAGCCATGTTGCATACTATTTAAGCTTCATTATTGCATCAGCTTTTATATAGGTGTTGAAGCTTTCTGGGTACCGTAGCCATTTCACCAGGTACATTTTTCTCTTTCCTGAAACCTTTGCTTCCTAAAATTTTCTCAATTTTAAACACATTTTTTCCTAAATTAAACGCAACTTTCTGCAATTCCTCGCGGTAAAAGCCTCCTGAGATTTCTTCCCCATTCAAATCTCAATGTAATACTCATTATCTCACCTTTAGGCCTCATAGCCCTAACTTAAAAATCTCGCGTGTCCATCCTTGCTCAAAACCCTTGCGAATTTATTCCCCGAACGCGACAGCCTTACATAATCATTGATTTTGAAGCGCGCCGAGTGTGGTAGTGGTGTTGTGATCCATCTCTTCTCGGAGCGTACCTTTCTAAAACTTTGTTAGGTATTGTCCCAATCGTCGATGGTGTGAGCGGTTGTAGGATGATGCCAATGATTCCAGAATGTCTAGAATCTGTATGTGTTTTTATGTGTAAAATAACGGTGCATGCGTTCCTTTATGGTGCGCTGAACTCTTTCAGCTAAAGAAGCCTTATGTATAGAATTGGTTGTGTAATAGCTGATATTAAACTCTGTCAACATGTCTGAAAAGCACGGCTATAAATTCCTTCCCCATATACGTACAAAATAGCCAGGAACCCTGTTTCTTTTAACATTAGCGTTTTGGTGGCTTTAGCAACTGTTTCAGGTGATTTATTTTTCAGAGGAACTAGCCACAGATATCTAGAGAATACGTCTATTATGAATAGAATGTAGCGGTAACCATCGTTATACACAGAATGTCTTTGCATGTCTGTTAAATCTGCTTGCCAAATAGAATCAATCGAGGAAGCCGTTGTCTTGGCAGTTTTAAACCTTTTCTCACAGGCTTATGAAGCGTATAAGCGTCCTGCTCCCTCAAAAATCTTTCAACATCTTTTTTCCCTACTCCGTAAACACTTCTGCACAGTCTATCTACGCCGCCGTAAGAGGATGGGTTAGAAATGTCATAATAACGTTTAGTTAATACGTTAGCCATTTGCGTATTTTAGAGGCACGTGGGTAGGGTTGGTTTAACCTCGTCTTTCTCCTCTTCAAAGGTGTTACCGCCGGGGGTGACGGCGTCTTCAATTGTGTTACATGCGTTGCATGTTCCAAGTCTTTTAACCTGTTCAGATTTCCTATCAACGTTTTAGGGACATTTATTTGTTGTAGTCTTGCTTTAATATGCTTCCATCCTGATGGTGATGGCCTATCCCACATTCTCACCAGATCATGGACAATGTGTACGATATTCGATCCCTGTACCTTTGATCCTTCCACAATGATCTCGCCTGTATCGGTCCATTGTATGGCTGGATCCTCATTCAATAGATTATAAAGACTTAAGCCTTTACTCATCAATGTATGTGGGAGGGTGCTTTTTAATACATGTTCGATATGTTGTGTGGCTAATCCCTTAATTTTTGGTTGGTCAGCTGTATCGTCGGGCACAGATCCTATGTCGCCATGTCCATCGTCCCCCGTACTGTGCTAATAACCACAGGAATCTCTGTAGGGCTCTTATAATTTTCGTACTCGTGAAGAAATTTCTGCAGAGCTTCTGGTATAAGATTCTTTTCTCATCAGGTGTTTTTCACTGTTTAATAGGGCTAGCAATTCGCTTTCCATTCTTTTAAGTCTGCTTTTACGGGGATCTAGATCCGTGTCTGGATTCCTTTGCAGTGAAGCGTACACCTCGTAGGGAATCACTACCACTTTCTTCATTATATTAATCTAGTCAGTAAAGGACCCAAAACTGAAAATAAGATGGGGAGAAATGACCCTCCTGTTTGTACAATAATTCGTTTTTTCTTCGCTACAGTTTGACTTTTACGAGCGAGTGCACGTATTATGTTCTTGTAGCGACGTAGGCGAGCCTTCTGAGGGGTTTTCATTGATACATTGCAATTTATAACGTTAAGATAGATTTCACAGATGCATTTTAAAAAGTCGGCGTCGATATTTTTAATAAACATCTGCTGCATTGCCCGGGGCAGTCGATGATAGATTTTTATTAATTCACGGTATTTCTTTAGTCTCTTTGTCATTCTGGAATATACACCGTTTCAGGCTCGTTTGGAAATATATTCGTTCGTAGAAGCACTCTAAACGTGTTTCGCGGATGAAGGTTGCAAAGCAAATATCCGTAACGCGTGCTTGTAGCTTCTTTATAAACTTCCAAAAACTCCTTACGCTGATTCGGGAACATTTGATTGGCTAATACCCCAATTTGTTACATCTCTACGTTGCGCGAATAAGACTAGATATTGTGTATTTAACGACACATCGCGCATGTATCTATTTTTGAAAAATAGATTCTGATTGATGAAGAACACGCTTATGTTAAGATGGTGGGAGAATACTGTAAATGTCTCGGCAAACGTTTTATCCATCTCCAACATGAGATCGTCAATTACAATGATTGTATGTTCATTTCCCTTTAACGAATTAACGTCATATACGCCTTTGTGGAACAAAATATCATCTTGGTACTCGTTGAACACTGATTGATACGTCGAATAGCACCATATAACTTTATGCACAAATTTCGAGAACATCTCTCCCTTTTCTTTAATGATTTTAAGCATAAACACAGTTTTACCATATCCTGTAGGTCCAGATATAATACATGTGGATGGACTCGTGAATCTGAATTTTTCTACAGAGTCCATTTCTAACACGTCACACTCCTAAGTGGGTCATTTACAAAATATTACAAATTTTTGTGCTGTTCCTTATATTTGCTTTCTTCTCCCACAGAACCGTGAATGACGATGAGGTAGAGCATCCCATCATTGACATTACGGATGACCTCGACGACAGTGTAGTTGTGATCTCCTCCCTGCCAACAAGCCCTCACCAGCGATACCGGTAGCACGTCCAAGCGGAGGTATGATGAAGAGAACCCCACGACAGGTATAAAGCGACCGAAATACGCGCCTGTTGCACCAGTAATAGATCCCCAACCATCAACCTCTTACGCAACAATCCCCCAGCAGCACCTCCCGCTAATATATCCCCTTATTCATCCGCCATAGTTGCCCCCCGTTCTGTTAAGTCTACAATAATAGATCCCCAACCCTCAACCTCCTACGCAACAGGCCCCCCATCAGCACCTTCCGCTAATATACCCCCTAATTCATCCGCCACAGTTGCCCCCCGTTCTGTTGAGGATGATATAACGCTTGAATTGGTGCGCTCCGCAGCCCCCACCCCAGCATTGACTAGAAATCGGTATAGAGTCAGGGTCGACCATAGAGTCATGTATAGCAATGGAATTGAGCGCGGGCTACGCCGGGTTGTACGGCGTATTGTAAAGTTTGCTCGTCAGAACCCGCGACGAGCGTGAAGTCAGGACGAGTCTGTCCTTTGGATTCGGGTCAGATGACGGTGATGTAGATGATTATTGGGTGATAGTGCCATTTAGACGTTTGGCGGTTGAAGACGCAGAATATATATTAGGACGTATAATGCAGGCCGCCCTAAGTAGTATAGCCTTTAATATGGGCAACTTCACGGTAAATATTGATCGTGTATTCCGTGTTGTGGGCCATAGTGCCATACCGTATACTCTTAACTTCAATTCTCCGACTATTTACCGAAAGCATATAAACGTCGATCGTGGTTGCGGCTTTATAGCAGTACTCTTAGCACGTATGTTTACTGTACAAAATACACGGACTCAAAAAATTTGGTTGCCTACGGTCGTGGAACGTGCCCGTAAACTAGCTGTAGACTGTGAACTTGAATTTGACTGTAATATGGGTCCTGAAGAGCTGAGAATGGTAGAACAGGAAATGAATGTCCGTATAGTTGTATTTGGGTTGGATGATCGTCGTAGGACTGTGTATGTTTTTAAAAGCTGTGTGAGAGCTCGCACAAGACCCCTACTTATTTTAGGATTGTCAGGGACAACGTATCTCCCCATCCGTAATATAAGGTGGCTTTACGCGAGTTATGACAAAAGTCGAAAATATGGGAGACATCCTGATTTTTGTAAGGGGTGCCTCGAGTTTGCGAATGATATAGTGAGACATTGTAAAGAATGTCACATGGTATGTGAGCAGTGTAAAAGCACCAAATGTGAAAGCCGTGTAGTTGAAGCTGAGAAGAGAGACTGTGATGTGTGTAGACGCACATTCTTCAATAATAACTGCTTTGATTTCCATAAATCAATTGGCACGTGCAGGAAAATGAGAATCTGTGAATGTGGTATGTTTCACACAATGGATAATTAGGGGAAATTTAAGCACAAGTGTGACGAAATTCACTGTCCTACATGCCAGGAGGAATATAAGGCGGATGGAGTAAAGCATGTATGTTATATGAAAGATGCTAAGACTAAAAATAACCCTTGTATAACTGTATACTACGATATAGAAACATATACGAACGCTGAAACCAAAGAGGTAATTCCACATTTACTTGTGAGCCAGACCATCTGTGATGAGTGTATGGGGATCGAATGTGACGAGTGCCCCAAATGTGGTAAACGGACAAACGTTTTTAAAACGAATGTCCGCGATAGTCCTGTGAAACTATTTGTGTCCTATATTGTCAAGTTAGCCGACAAGTTAAAAAAAATGACTGTGTATATTCTCGCCCATAACGGGGCAAAGTTTGACACGCAGTTCCTTTATAAGGAGTTGCTTGAACACGAATCCTCTGAGATATTTACAGGTGATCCATTGAAAAGAGGCAACAAATTAATACAGATGCAGATAAGAGGCAATGTACAATTTAAAGATACTTTATTATTCACACCTTGTAAATTAGCAAAGTTACCCAAGGTGATGGGAGTAGCAGCTGAAGTTTCCAAAGGATACTTCCCTTACACTTTCCTCACCAGCGAGACTTTAAACTACGTAGGCCCACCACCGCCCAAACATTATTTTAACTATGACTGTATGAGTGTAGATGAACGTGAAGACTTTGATTGATACTACAACAGTTTTAATGAAAGTAACCCTTATAATATAGCTGATGAATGTGAGCGTTATTGCGTGAATGATGTGTGCGTGCTTAGAGTATGTTTCCAGGCCTTTAGAAGGATGTACATAGCCCGTTTCAAATGCGATCCACTGGAAGTCGCAACCACCATCGCATCATTATGTTTTACGGTGTTCAAGAATAACTTCATACCTAAAGACACCTTAGCCATTATTCACCGAAACAAACCCCGCAGTTACGGACACAAGGCTATTTACTGGCTCATACACCTACAGCAACAGACAGGTGTATACATAAAGCACGCCCGCAACACGGGTGAAGTACCCATTAAGATTAATGGACGTGTTTTTTGGGTTGATGGGTTAAGTGAAAACCGTGTCACTGGTGTGAAGACTGTGTACTCCTTTAACGGATGCTGGTGGCATGGATGCCCCCGTCCTGAGTGCGGAATCGCCGGAGATATCCATGGTAGATCTCCTGCCGACTGTCTTGCATGGACGACCCGCACCAGCGATCAACTTATAGGATCACAGTTCACTCACAAAGTCTTGTGGGAGCATGAATATGATGCACGGATGGAGACAGACGAGGTGTACCGTGAGGAAATAAACACGATCAAGCGTTCAATGGTGCTGGATCCTCTCAAATGTGGTGATAGCTTGTTTGGAGGACGTACAAATCCATTCAGACTATACTTTCCACCGACGGAGGGCGTGAAGCTCCATTACTACGATTTCTGTTCTTTATACCCATACGTGATGAAGAACAATCCGTACACCGTGGGCGCTCCTGAGAAACTGGTGGAACCTAACCTACCCTCCATCAATGAATTTTCAAGAAATTTGAATGATCGTTACTTTGGGCTCTCTTTCGTAGACGTACTCCCCCCACGCAATTTATGGATGCCAATCTTACCTGTCGTTATCGACGACAAGCTCATGTTTCCCCTGTGCGTGAAGTGCGCGGAAGAGGATAACGGCGATTGTAACTAGAGTTGCACCGATTATCGGTATCGGTATCGGTATCGGCCGTATCGGCCACTTTTCACAAAGTATCGATATCGGCCGAGACTGTTCTGAAAACCGATACCGATACCGATACTTTGAATTACTGTTTTTTGAAGAAATTATCTTATTTTATATAAAATTAATTTTTTTTTATTATTCTACAGTAATATCTTATTTAGTTGTTTAATATATATTTTATCAAAATTAGCAATGTTTACATTTACTAACAAAACAAAAAATAATAAAATGTAACTATAGGCCCCTATACAAGATTACAAATATTAAATACAGTAATACAGTATCATATAAATATACAATTTCAAATTACAGTAATAGTTTTCAGTAAAAATGAAAGTTTTGTAAAGTTGTTCATAGATGGCACCACGCGGCATGCATAATCATAATAAACCATTCAGTTGCTTGAATGCTTGAATCTCGTGTGTAAAGTTATTGATAATACACTACCATTATATGCATTCATTGGTTTAGAACTTTATATAATAAGATATATATATTTCTTTTTCTTAATTTAATTTAAAATATATATATTGATAAAATAAAAAATATTTCTGGTAAATAAATTTACAATTCTTATGTATTAATAATGGTATAGGGCCCAAGTAAGCTAGACCAGCCTACAGTGATAGCAGTACTTTTACTGTATGTACCCCAATATACCAGTGTATGATAATATAGTTTACAGTAATAAGTTATAAAATTATCATCTTTGTATTAATTTAATTTAAAATATTTTTATACAACATTAAATTTACATCTCCTAACTTTATTAGTAATGGCTTTAGGGCCAAGGCCCTAAGTTGGGATTGGGAAAGGCATTTTAAGTTAATTGAGATATTATATCATTTACTTGAACTTTTATTAATAATCAATTTTAAAACTATTAATTAAAAAGTATCGGTATCGGCACTTTTTTGTAGTATCGGTATCGGTATCGGTATCGGCCAAAATATTGGTATCGGTGCAACTCTAATTGTAACCATATACCCCACCAGCGTAAGATCAGAGGCGTATATACAAGTCCTGAGCTGGCCCTAGCCGTACGCCATGGTTATAGAATACTGAAGATACATGAGGTGTGGAGGTTTCAGAAGCTACCCAACCTTTTCACACCATCTATAAACGCCTTTTTGAAGGATAAGGTTGAGGCATCAGGGTATCCGCGAGGAGTTGATACCGAGGATGAAAAATCTGCCTATATTCAACGTTACCGCGACCGCGAAGGTATACAACTTGATCGTGTCCAAATTGCAAAGAATCCTGGCAAGCGCTTTAGTGCAAAGTTGTGTCTAAACAGTCTATGGGGAAAATTTGCGCAGAATACCGGCAAAGGGAACATTCATTTGGCACAAAGTTATAGTGATGTCTGGGATTATGCCAATGCTCCCGATAAAGAGGTCATGGAGATCGTGAATGTAGGTAATACTTACATAATAAAGTACAACAACACTGAATTGGCCACAGATACCTCAAGGGTTACAAACATACCTGTGGCCAGCTTCACAACAGCCTACGCCCGTATAAAACTTTGGGGTCTATTGCATTCTCTTGGGCGGAGAGTATTGTATGCCGATACAGATAGCGTGATATTCACAGAGAGGGAGGGTGAATACATGCCCGCTATTGGGGAGTTCCTCGGCGAGCTCACGGATGAGATCAAGGATGAGTATGGGGACAACGCCTACGCCGACTCTTTTGTCTCAACAGGACCTAAAACTTATGGGGTACGGGTCAAGGTGGGGGAGGATATGAAATATATCGTGAAGGCAAAGGGTATTACGCTCAACCATGCGAATCGGCGGGTTGTTAACTTTGAATCGTTGAAGGATCTAGTGTGTTTGGACGATGATGAGGGCGAACGACCTCCCCAACTAATTGTAGGCACCCACAAATTTCGGGCGCAGAAGCTGGGGTGCGTGAAGGAACTTAGGGGTACGAAGGTGTGCCGTAACACCTATAGGAAACGTTACCAGTTACCTGGTAGCTATGATACCGTACCCTTTGGATACCATAACGTTTGATGCTTCTATTGTTAACTGACACGTATTTGTCTTGTATATAATCTTTGATGTATCTATTGATTTATTACACGTATTTGTAAATATATATATAACTTGAATATCTCGTTTATTAAATCGTATTTGTAAATATATATATATAACTTGAATATCTCGTTTATTAAATAAATCATGTTTCAATTAGCGTTTTGCTTTCTCCTTTGTGTGTGTGTGTGTGTGTGTGTGCGCGCGCAGGTGAAAGTTCTAAGCTCCGCCTACTGTAAGATCAGCAACGTGAGTCATGCTACTATCTGGGAGTCCCTGCGTGGTCAGTCGACTGCAGTAAGCCCTTGAGATCAGACGTGTATTCGCCAGCATAGAAGAAGAAAAAAAAGGAGATCAGACGTGTATTCAAATGGCTACCTTTAATATTGCTTGTACAACGTTTATGAAATGGTATTCAGCAAAGTGCCACGATGTGGTGAATACCGAAAAACTTCCTATTCCCCCTCCTATGCCTCTTTTAAAACCACATTGGATTGTGCGAAGTTGCAAGATGTACAAATACTCTACGGATGTTCTGGTGAGACCGTTGAAGGCTTTCGTTGCACAGACGATGTGCTGAAGTATGCTGCAGAGCTAAACTTTATAAAGTCTCACATATGCCGTGAAGTAAAAGAAACAACGCGTGCAGAAGAGAAGCAGCAGGTATGGATAATGAGTCTTGCGGATGGGTGGTGTGACAAGCGGTATTACGTCATGCTACACCATGTCGATTACTCATACCTTACGACTGAAAATGTGAATCTCGTGATCATGGACAATCTTAAGTATTTTTATCACTACATTAATGTATATCATGATGAGGTTCGTAGTGAGGTTGTGGCTAGTGCCCTGCGTGAGTTTTTAACAGACTTTAGAGACGAGTATCGTTAGCTGGGCAGAAAGGAAAAATATGAGCATATGTTCCTCTCAAATAGTGCGCCGGAGTGTGAAGATGTTTAGTAAAACATAAAATGTGCCTAGTTCTTGAAAATTATCCTGAGGTAAACTGTCTGGTGCGTAGTCTGGTAGTGATAAACCGAAATTAATTCTTGTACCGGAAAAACACCTACCCAATATGTACAACAATTCGGTGCGAATCGCGGATCATAAGAGTTCGAACAACCCCATTCACGTATCATCGAGTCAGCCGCCCGTCGAACCGTTTCTGCCTACCTGCGTGCCTCACACGGCTCATAGTTATCTCAGAGCTTGAACCGAGTGGACGTGCGCTCCTCGAATACGATGGAACTTCCTTTGAGCAGCATTCTCAACGCCTCGTACGATGTGTCCGTGACGAAATCGTTGCGCGTGTTCAGGCGTAAATCTGGAACCGTTAGCTATGTACTGGAAACGGAATGTAGACAAACAAACAAACGGGTTTATTTAAGTGTCGAGGAGATGAATAGAATCTTCGTGATAGTTGAGAAGTGGAGTGAAGATCGTTATAAAATACCTGCTAACGTAGGTACAAGAAGAGAGCAGATTAGTGACGCACCCTCATACGCCGTTGTATGTACGTTGTGTATAAATAACGATCGGCCGTGCATTGATATACGGCTGATGTGGAAGAATGCTTCTGATAATAACGCTCTTGTTCCTACGCGAAACCGCTTCATCCTCGACAGAATGTTTGAAATCGTCGGATTCCGCAAGCTGAAACCTATATTAGACGCGCGTGTTACGGATATGCTTTATTTTGATACAGTACTTGAATACGCATACACCGCTCTGCTCGATGGGTTTACCGAGTGTAGGGCTGAACAGGGTGAGAATGGTCTAGAGCTGGACGTTTATTTAAAAAGTTTAGACTCTTTGAAATACCATGAACTTTGGTACAAAGCAATTGATCGGTACAAGGCTGAGCTCACCTACACCGTTCACCCTGAAGAACTATTTCTTTATATAACGCGCAGTTGTCGTAACGATTTAGATTATTTCGGTTGCCGCTATGTTGAGTGAAGATGAGTTCACGATTGAAAAGCTCGAGTCGGTAGAAATAAACCCTCGATTGGAAAAGCGTGTTTATAAACTTGTGTTTAATAATGTAGACGATGAACTCTTTGTGCGTGCTTTTGATTGTATTCTAGACGTATTTAAAGATGACTTACCAACCGGTTGTAAAGTGGGAACAAAAATAGTACTGAACGATATGAAAGCCCTTCATATCGAATACAGGTTTCCCTATACTTTAAGCGGTGAAATATTATTAAACCGCATATACTGCGTAATGCAGAGCAATAATGATGTAATTGTAAACTCGATTAAGTGCGAGTTTAGTATTTTGAAAAAAAAGTGAAATGTATTTATATATTTGCGTGATATTTCTCCTGTACTGTTATATTGAAGGATTATATGCATATTTCTATTATTATTGAAATGTATATTTATTTCTATATATCTCCATAATTGTGTGTGTATATATTTTTTTGATTATATGCATATTCCTCAATTATTATTGAAATGTATATTTATTTTCTATATATCTCCATAATTGTGTGTGTGTGTGTGTGTGTGTGTGTATATATTTCTACTGTACTGTTGTATTGACGGATTATATGCATATTCCTCATTTATTATTGAAATGTATATTTATTTTCTATATATTTCTAATAAACAGAATGATGCAATGTTGTTTTACTTAATTCTTTTGGATAATTATAACACGTTACGCCTTCTAAACCTACTAGCGGAATTTTAAATGTATACAATGGCATCTGGCAATAATAATGCTAAAAAGTGGCATCTGGCAACTCAGCCTGAATACATGGCACGAAATCTTTTAATTGTTTAGTGAGACAACTCACCATAATAATCCTAAAAAGTGGTATCTGGCAACTCAGCCTGAATACATGGCGCTATCTGGCAACTGAAGCCATTTACGCCTTCTAAGCCAACTGGCTGATTAGGAGTCTATAATAATGTATACAATGGTATCTGGCAATAATAATGCTAAAAAGTGGTATCTGGTAACTCTAGCCATTTACGCCTTCTAAGCCAACTGGCTGATTAGGAGTCTATAATAATGTATACAATGGTATCTGGGAACTCAGTCTTCGATTAGAATTAATTAATTAAATATACAGCACAAACTGGCAACTGAATACATGGCGCTATCTGGCAACTCAAGCCATTTACGCCTTCTAAGCCAACTGGCTGATTAGGAGCCTATAAAACAATGCCTACTCGGCTGAAGTCTTAATATGCACTTGGCTCCTGCCAGGTGAACACCTCTCCTCCTTTCTCGCCTTTCTCTCCTTTCTCTTGGGGGATAACGCCGCCTCCAAGTTTCATGACCCCCCCTTGTTACACCTGCAGCATCCCCCACCCCCCTTTGGGGAATTTTTTGCAACGCCCCCCTTTGCAATAACCCTACCCCCTTTGCAACACCCCACCCCCTTTGCAATATTGCAACATTACGTAATAAATTGCACCATTCCTGCACTCTCCCCTTTTTCGGCTATACTACTGGTGTATTCAATCCGACGTGAATGCAACGAATTTCTTGCGTATATTGAGGTTCTGAATGTAGTAGGCTAGGTGTAAGCTGTAAACCCTAGATCCTGTCCCAAAGCTGGATCCTATCTGCTTTGCAGATAGCTGGTGAGGGAAACTATATTTTGGGGCCTCTTTGCGAGTAACCCGGTGCCCACGTTGGGCTTTCCATCATGAAAAAGAAAAACTATAGTATTTGTCATTTATCATTACTTATTCGAACTATAGTGGATGTAATTTCCCAAAAGAGTTCCTTGTTCCATGCACGGTCTGTGTTTAACATATAAGTTTCTCAGGGGACCATTCTGAGTTTGTGTATATTAAACGGACGTGTTATGTGCCTTGAAAAGTGGACGCTCAATGTCCCGGTTGAGGTTTAAGTTTTGTTTTTTGGCTAAAAATACAATAGTTACCCCTTTTTCTTTGGTGTATTGAATCCGACGTGAATGCAACGAGTTTCTTGCATATATTGAGGTTCTGAATGTAGTAGGCTAGGTGTAAGCTGTAAACCCTAGATCCTGTCCCAAAGCTGGATCCTATCTGCTTTGCAGATAGCTGGTGAGGGAAACTATATTTTGGGGCGTCTTTGCGAGTAACCCGGTGCCCACGTTGGGCTTTCCATCATGAAAAAGAAAAAACTATAGTATTTGTCATTTATCATTACTTATTCGAACTATAGTGGATGTAATTTCCCAGAAGAGTTCCTTGTTCCATGCACGGTCTGTGTTTAACATACTGTATGTATATATACATATATACATATATGTTTGCTTGTACCTTGTGGGGAACGGACGTGTTGTGTCTCTCTCTATATTAACACCCCAAAAAAGAAGGGACTAAACTACTCGGCGGTTTATTTTGTTTACACCCGAAAGTGTATAAAGTATCAGGGAATCCGTGCATATAAATTATAAAGTGAAATTCATTGCCAGTAAGAAAGTGCAATAGAGTTTACATAAATTACCACCAGTTTAACGTATATACGAAGGTACTTCAATAAGTATCCGCACTTTTTATTTTAGTGATAATATAGTATACAAGGTGTTTCAGGAGGAAAGGTCAATACCTCGGGGAGTGATAGTATCGGTCATTGTGAGAAAAAAAGTTCATATGAACATGTGTCTAATTCTGAATGGTTACGGAGATAGACCTGTTTGAATCTGATACGCGCGCAGCTCTTCCTCCCTCCGCGGTGGTCCCATTCAACGGCCACCAAGGTCTCCAGACCTCTCTCCGTTAGATTATTGTTTGTGGGGGTGGATGAAAAGTCAAGTTTACAAAAGAAAGGTGGCTACACGAGACGAATTGCTCGCGAGCATTTTGGATGCTGCTGCCCGCATAAAGGAACGTCAAGATCAACTCAGACGAACAACACACGATCTTCGCACACGAGTTACAAAGTGCATTGAGGTTGACGGTGGAATTTTCGAAAACGTATCGTAAACTGTAACAAATTTGTCATTTCTGTATCTGATACCATTCAAAATGTCAATGTTTAAACATTAAATGTTAGAAACCGTAATTGGTTTCTCTTTCTTGATTACCATTAACAATGCTTTTGTATTTATAGATTCAAACAGCTCTATCTCTGTAACCATTCAGAATTAAACACATGTTCATATGAACTTTTTTTCTCACAATGACCGATAATATCACCTCCCGAAGGAAGTATTGACCTTATTTAGGCTACTCGTACCTGTTACATATCGTACGAGTAGTGAGCATGGCTGCGCCGCTTTCAATTTGTACACTGGAAGAACAGAGATCCATGGTTCGTTTTTTGTGGGCAGAAGGTGTGAAAGGAGCTGAAATTCACACGCGTTTATGTGCTCAGTATGGGAATAATGCGTTACCACGGCGATATGTGTACGAGTGGATTCAAATGTTCAAGGAAGGTCGGACATGTGTGACAGATGCTCAGCGCTCAGGACGACCGTCAACATCAACCAGTGGTGACAAGCAGGAAGAAGCCAGAGCCATGATTTTCGGTGACAGAAGATTAACAATAAAAGAAATTGCATGTTCATTAGACATCAGTCAAGGGTCAGCCTATTTGATAGTTCATAACATTCTTGGCTTTCACAAGGTTTGTGCAAGATCGGTGCCCAAACAGTTGACAGAAGAGCACAAGCGTAATCGTATGGACGTCTGCTCTCGTCTTTTGGCGTGGTATCATAATGAAGGTGAAAACTTTTTGGAGCGCATTATCACTGGAGATGAAACCTGGATCCATCACTATGAACCAGAAAGCAAACGACAGAGCATGCAATGGAAGCATCCAACATCTCCAGTTGCAAGGAAGTTCAAAGCGCAGCCGTCAGCAGGTAAAGTTATGCTAACACTGTTTTGGGATACACGAGGCCCTATCCTTGGACATTATCTAGAGCGTGGAACTACAGTAACAAGTGCATCGTATTCTGACATGCTTCGGAATGAATTAAAGCAAGCAATTCGCACAAATCGGAGAGGGAGATTGTCGGAAGGTGTTATTCTGTTACACGACAATGCGCGCCCCCCATACTGCTGCACAGACTAGAAAATGCCTTCAAGAACTTAAATTTGAAGTTCTTGACCATCCAGCCTACAGTCCAGACCTGGCATCTTCGGATTTTTACCTGTTTGGACGACTAAAAGACGTTTTGAGAGGTCAGCGATTCCAAGGCGATGATGACCTGAAGGAGGCGGTGCATGACTGGCTACGCAAGCCAAAAACATTCTTTTGTGATGGCATTAGGAAAGTTGTAGATCGCTGGACCAAGTGTATTGAGAAACAGGGAGACTATGTTGAGAAGTGCTGTGTTTATAATCTATCAGATGTGAAAATAAAATTGTGGAAATAAAAAGTGCGGATACCTATTGAATTACACTCATATTTAAACCGTAATACGGTTGGCATTCGAGAAATTTTTGAAACAATGCAGGAAAAAGATCATAAAACGCAAAGGTCAGAAAACCCTCATGACCATCGAAAGGAAAGGAAAGAGAAAGAAAGGGAAAAATAAATAAATAAATAAATAATTTGTGAGTGTATTTCTTTTTACTATAATTAATGAATAGCATGACCATGGGTCCAAATTTTCACTTAGTCTGCAATTTGTGTAATCTGGAAACAACTGAAAAGGCAGAAATAAAATGCGATTTCTGTCAAAAACTGCACGACTTTATCTGCATGAATTGTGATGATACGAAAATATTCCTCGTCTCGAACGCTAAACAGATCGCAGGAGTCGCATTTCTGTGTGCCGCATGTACACAGACTGTAAACTCCTTTGTGGTATTTAAAGAAATGGAGAAAGTGAATTCGTGTGTTACAGAAAAGGAGGGAAAAATGGGGAAACAAGAGTCTGGAAATGTCCCAATGACAATTCGGGTGGATGAGAGAGAAGACAAAATAACGAATAACATAATAATGAATAACAATATAATACAAAATGAAAACATAGATGAAAGAAAAGAGACAAACTGCCCAACGAACAAAATGATAAAACGATAAAAAATCAAAACGTAGGAAATAAACAGCCAAAGAAAAATAATGATAATATCAAAATAAAGAACATAGAAGATAACCAGATAACGAGAAGTAGAAGCGTAGAAAATACTACGCAAAAGGGAACTGCAGATATGGGGATGGGCAATGCATCTATGCAAATCCCACATTATGTAACACACATTATACAAGGGGATATTGCAAACTTGAAAAAAAGTGCAAGTTCCACCACATTACTGTTTGCAACACCTATGCAAGATATGGGAGGTGCAAATACGGACAAAACTGCCGTTACCACCACCCTCAAAGGAACACAACAGGTGAACAGGACAAACGAACATCAAAGAGGGCTACCAAGTTTTTAGACGTAACCGACACAATTCAGCTGCTAAATGCCATCCAACAAATACAAAGTCAGCGAACAAATATAGGAATCCGAGAGCCGGACAGAAGGCACGCACAAAGACACTTCATGCGTTATCGGGACAACAGGAACTGACAAAGATAAAGAGAGTCAAATTCGCGGAGAACCAAAAGACAAGGAAACCGGCACCACTATTGGAAAACGAATCGAATGTGTGTGAAAATGATAGAGAAAAATAAAAATAATCCTGCCAACATTCAGGCCTTAAATCAAATCATTCCCCGGACAAAGTTTTATACGCGAAAGGCATATGTCAAACAGCCACGTAGAGTGTGTAGCAGCAAAAGTTGAAAAATTAAATATGGTGCTAATTGTAATGTACAGACCTCCGAAAACGCCAAACTCAAAATTCTCTGATTCCATTACAGAGGTAAGAAACTGGGTGAAAGATCTACACTCTCAGACCCCAAATATTTTTCTCTGTGGATATTTTAATTTTCCATTCATGAAATATAAAAGGATACGAAAAAATATCTGTGTACACCAGGACAAAGGGGGCACACGGGAAGACCAGGAGCGGTTAAAAATTCTACTAGCTCTGGCTGATGAATTTATGTTAACACAAAAAATAACAGAAAACACAAGAAAAACAACTGCTTAGATTTGGTGTTCACAAACAACAGCAACCTAATTGATCATGTAGAAATATCTCCAACTATAATATCGGATCACAACATTATTGATATAACAACCAATATAAAAGCAACAAGTAAGGAAAGAATACGAACAAGAGAAAGAAGCAAATTCGAAATTTTTAATTTTCACTCCAAAGCTATAAATTGGGAAAATGTTGCATCCAGCATGGAAGTAACAGATTGGAAATCCATCTTCGAGGCCAAGACAACGGAAGAGATGCTAATGACCTTAGAGGAGAAGACGCTGGAAATTGTGGAGAGACATGTCCCAAAAATACAACAAAGGGGAAAGAGAAGCAGGTTCAAGAGACAAAAGAGGTCATTGTTCCGAAAGAGAAAAAGAGTGACTGCAAAATTAAGTAACTGTAAGGATAACAACATCAGAAAAATATTAAATGATAAACTGCAAAGTAACGATTGCGTCATACAGGAACTAATTGAGAAACAAAGTACTTCTATAATTTTGCAAAAAGGAAGTCATAAAACCATGCGACTATTGGACCTTTGAAAAACGAAGACAGTGCTTTATCTGATGATCTAACAGAAGTATCCGAAATATTAAGAGCTCAGTACTAATCATCTTTCAGTATCCCAAAAACTGACAAACTGATATGCAATAGAAACGCGTTTTTGGAGGAAGAACTACAAGGGGAAAGTATAACGAACTTCGACTTTACGACAGATGATATTGCAAAAGCTATAGGGAAACTAAAAGCACACCCAGCGGCAGGACCGGACAAATGGAATGCCACACTGATCAAAAACTGCAAGAATGCAATTGCTGAGCCCCTATATTGGATATGGAGACAATCACTAGAAACGGGAGAAATACCGGGCATCCTGAAGAGCGGGAGCATAGTCCCAATATATAAAGGAGGAGATCGACCCGAAGCCAAAAACTATAGGCCAGTGTCACTTACATCTCATCTCACTAAAATATTTGAAAGAATAGTTAGACAGAAAATCTATGACTTTTGGGAAACTCAGAAAAAAATGAATAATAACCAACATGGGTTTCGGTCAGGCAGATCATGCCTCTCACAACTAATGGAACACTACAACAACATTATTGATACATTTGAAAGTAATGAAAACTATGATGTAATATACACAGACTTTGGCAAAGCGTTCGACAAGTGTGACCATGGAATCATAATACTTAAACTGAAATACAGTATATGGGAATAACAGAAAAAGTAGGGAAATGGATATATAATTTCCTTAGTGAGCGGCGGCAAGTCGTTACATTACAAGGAGTATCTTCATCAGAATCAGAGGTCCTCAGCTCAGTACCACAAGGAACAGTATTAACTCCACTGCTGTTCATGATCATGCTAACTGACATAAATGAGGACATTTCCAGAGACAGCACAGTAACATCCTTTGCGACGACACAAAGATCAATAGAAAAATAAGAAACCCAGAAGATATAGGATCTCTACAAACAGACATGAACAGAATCTACAAGTGGACGGAAGACAACAATATGAAGTTTAACAGTGAGAAATTTCAGCTGTTAAGGGTACGGAAAAAGAGAAGACCTAAAATCCATGGAATATTATACCCCAGATGGACAGGAAATTCGGAGAAATTCTAAAGGAAAAGACTAAGGGGTTGTAATGACTGAGGATGCGAAATTTGAAACACAAAATAAGATAGCAGAAACAGAGCAAAGAGAGTAACTGGGCAGACACTGAGAACCTTTAAACGAAAGGATAGGAATATAATGATTCCTCTACTGAAAACGCTGATCATACCGAAACTGGAATACTGCTCAGTCCTAACCTGCCCATATAAAAGAGAAGACATTAAATAGCTTGAAGGGATTCAGAGAAGCTTCACAGCCAAGATCAAGGGGTGGAAAGAACTAAACTACTGGGTAAGGTTACGAGAATTAAACCTTTATTCACTGGAAAGGAGGAGAGAGAGATACACCATTATTTACACTTGGAAAATAATGGAGAAACTAGTCCTTGATCTTACTCTGAACCCTATAACTCCCCAAACAACAGTGGAAAGTAGAAAAGGAAGACTGTGTCGTGTTCCCAAATTAAAGGCTAGACAGGAAACATCCTTAACCCTGAAAGAAAATAGTTTTGTTGTGAGAGGACCAAAACTCTTTAATCAGCTGCCCAAAGACCTAAGGAACACGAGTGGTGTTGCAGTGGACATCTTCGAAAGAAGATTAGACTCCTGGCTCAGAACAATCCCCAATGAGCGGGGCTTACCTGGCTATGTGAGGTGGAGAGTACAAGAAGCCAACTCACTACTTCATCAGGCCAACTCGAGAGGAGAGGCGACAAGCTTGACCTTCGTGAAATGAGGAATCATCGCGTGGAACATTTGAAAGGTTGAAAGGTATATATATATATATATATATATATATATATATATATATATTATATTATTATATATATATATATACCTTGAATAATAGAAATAAAAACAACTACATCATTCTGTTTATTTAATATATTTCGAATATACATTCGTCGCAAAACAATTGGAATTATTTAACACATATACAGTATATATCACGAACAGTGGAGAAGAAATACATTAGACTCAAAAACAGGAATAATTATTTATCACATTTATATATATTTATTTATTTATTTATTTATTCAGCTTGGGGAATATATATTAAATAAATATACAATCAAAAGTAATAATACAGTTAGTACAGGAGAAATCTATATACAACACAAGTTTAATATACACAGTATACATGCATCAAAAAATACACACTTATAGACAGGTCTAAAAAATAATACAGATTGTGCAGAAGAATTCTATATACAATACATAGTTAATATATATATATATATATATATATAATATATATATATATATATATATATATATGGATGAATTTCACAATTAAACACGTGAAATGAATGAATGCTGCAAACTCACAAGGAAAAAAGAAAAACGATTCCAAGGCCTTCGTGTATTCAGAGCTACACCTCCTCAGGGAATGAAGACAGAAGGCAAGGTGCCCATAAATATATACAACGTAGTGGAAACCAAAGCAATTAACACATACTTAACAAGAATTAATGAGAGGCAGAAGGGATTTTAACAGGATATTGTCAATCTTATACATTCCCGCACTGATATTGAAATTGTTTTTAAAATGAATAAATGCACATTCTAGAATATTTCTTTCTATTATATCTCTGTTTTTAACAAGCGCTTTAGAACTATCCCACTTGATGCTATGATTACATATGTACATATGGTTAAACAAAGTATTGGAATTATTAGCTGTTCTACACGCATATTTATGCTGTTTTACCCTAATATCTAACGTTTTACCCGTTTGGCCTATATATACTGAGTCACATTGTGTACATCCAATCGAATACACAAATCCAATAACATTTTCCGGGCTATTCTTAATTAGGCATGATTTAACAGTATTTTTATACTTAAAGACTACATTGATGCCAATTGCTTTAAGTAAAGTCGGGAGATATTGAAAATTAACATGGTAAGGTAGGCTAAGGATATTTTTACGCTCAAATTCCTTTACAGTTACATTATTATAATACCTATTCTTGGCTTTCCTAAGACAGTTATCTAAAAATGAAATAGGATAACATAATTTAGTACCAATATTCATGACATTGCAAAACTCGGAATCTAAAAATTCAGGACTGACAACTCTCAATGCTTTAAGAAACATAGCAGATTTAATCGAGGGATGATGATCAGAATAAAAATGCACATAAGAGTTATTATTAGTAGGCTTGCGATAGACTTCAAATTTGAACTGATTAGAGCATCTCCAAATTTTTAGATCCAGAAAAGATAGGCTTCCATCATTTTCTTTTTCAACTGTAAACATAATAGATGGGACTAAATTGTTGAGCCTACCAAGAAATAAGTCAACATCCAAATTATTAGGCCAAAGGCATAAAATATCATCTATATACCTATACCAAACCAGGTTAAAATTAACAATCGAAGGCAAAATTCTACTTTTAAAAAATTCCATATATAAATTAGCTAGTACAGGTGAAAGAGGTTTTCCCATCGCCAATCCAAACGACATAGCATAAAACTTATTTTCAAACTGAAATTTACAATCTTTGACACAAAGCCTAATTAACTCAATAAGAGTGTTGCGTTGAACAGGGAAAGAATATTCAGAGATCTTATCTTTTAAAAAATCAAGTAGGTTTTATGCTATGTCGTTTTGATTGGCGATGGGAAATCCCCTTTCACCTGTACTAGCTAATTTATATATGGAATTTTTTTGAAAGTAGAATTTTGCCTTCCATTGTTTATTTTAACCTGGTTTGGTATAGGTATATAGATGATATTTTATGCCTTTGGCCTAATAATTTGGATGTTAACATTTCTTGGTAGGCTCAACAATTTAGTCCCATCTATTAAGTTCACAGATGAAAAAGAAAATGATGGAAGCCTATCTTTTCTGGATTTAAAAATTTGGAGATGCTCTAATCAGTTCAAATTTGAAGTCTATCGCAAGCCTACTAATAATAACTAGATGTGCATTTTTATTCTCATCATCATCCCTCGATTAAATCCTCTATTTTCTCTGCTATGTTTCTTAGAGCATTGAGAGTTGTCAGTCCTGAATTTTTAGATTCCGAGTTCTGCAATGTCATGAATATTGGTACTAAATTATGTTATCCTATTTCATTTTTAGATAACTGTCTTAGGAAAGCCAAAAATAGGTATTATAATAATGTAACTGTAAAGGAATTTGAGCGTAAAAATATCCGTAACCTACCTTACCATGTAATTTTCAATATCTCCCGACTTTACTTAAAGCAATTGGCATCAATGTAGTCTTTAAGTATAATAATACTGTTAAATCATGCCTAATAAAAATAGCCCTGAAAATGTTATTGGATGTGTGTATTCGATTGGATGTACACAATGTGACTCAGTATATATAGGCCAAATGGGTAAAACGTTAGATATTAGGGTAAAACAGCATAAATATGCGTGTAGAACAGCTAATAATTCCAATACTTTGTTTAACCATATGTATAGATGTAATCATAGCATCAAGTGGGATAGTTCTAAAGCGCTTGTTAAAAACAGAGATATAATAGAAAGAAATATTCTAGAATGTGCATTTATTCATTTTAAAAACAATTTCAATATCAGTGCGGGAATGTATAAGATTGACAATATCCTGTTAAAATCCCTTCTGCCTCTCATTAATTCTTGTTAAGTATGTGTTAATTGCTTTGGTTTCCGCTACGTTGTATATATTTATGGGCACCTTGCCTTCTGTCTTCATTCCCTGACGAGGTGTAGCTCTGAATACACGAAAGAACTTGGAATCGTTTTTTTTTCCTTGTGTGTTTGCAGCATATATATATATATATATATATATATATATATATATATATATATATATATTGATGAAGGCCGCTTCTAGCAAGCTTTCTGCTTATATATATATATATATATATATATATATATATATATATATGCAAAAATTAAAATTATTTCAAGGCTTTCGTGTATTCAGAAATACACCTCGTCAGGGAATGAAGGGAGAAGGCGAGATGCCCAAAATATATACAGTGGGACCGAAACAAAAAGATTAGCACATAATTAACAAGAGTTAATGAGAGGCAAAAGGAATTTTAACAGGATATTGTCAATTTTATTCATTACCGCACTGTTATTGAAATTATTTTTTAAATGGATAAATGCACATTCTAGAATATTCCTTTCAATTATATCTGTGGTTTTAACGAGCGCTTTAGAACTATCCCACTTGGTGCTATGATTACATATGTATATATGGTTAAACAATACATTAAAATTATTTGTTGTTCTCCACCCATATTTATCGCTCCATAGGAAGTGTTATATTGAAAATTTCATCCCAAAATCCCTGTTTGGGAGACGATACTTTATGTTGGACGATACACTGTTTGTTGACACCGAAAGAATTATTTTAAAGAAACATTAATATAGCCCGCATCGAAGTGAAGAACGCCTTCAGGGAGTTCGAAGTAAGAAAAGATATATATTTTTCCACCGTTCCTCGTGTTTGGAGAAGTACACATTTGGACGATATTTACAACAACTTACCTAGAAGATGCAGGACTCTGAACAGAAAATTAAATAGTAGACTGGAGGATTTAATTCACAATAGTTACTGGACTAAAAAAAAGTGATTTTAGTTATATGTAGTGTTAACTTGTTAGGTCGTTAGGTTTTGAGTTAGGATTCTCTGTCTCAAAAAAGCCCAGCAGTTTACTGATTGCTAAGTCTTTTATCAATTTTGAGGTGAGGTGACTTTAGTAAAAACACACAAAGTTAATAATCCCATGAGGCCTATTGTTAGCTCAGTAGGCTCCGTAACCTATAAGCTATCTAAATGGTTAGTTAGTTTATTAACGCCTTTAGTTGGCTCGTTTTCCAAGTCACATATTGTAAATAGCATGGATCTTATTGACAAACTGAAGTTTCCTAATAACCCTAATTTCAAACTGGTTAGTTTTGATGTATGCTCGTTATCAAAAGTCTCTGTTGATGACCTACTTCATTTTTTAAAAGATAAGATCTCTGAATATTCTTTCCCTGTTAAACACTAAACTCTTATCGAGTTAATTAAGCTTTGCGTCAGATTGTTAATTTCAGTTTGAAAATAAGTTTTATGCTATGTCGTTTGGATTGGCGATGGGAAATTCCCTCTCACCTGTATTAGCTAACTTATATATGGAATTTTTTGCAAGCAGAATTTTTCCTGCGATTGTTAATTTTAACCTTGTTTGGCACAGGTATATTGATATTTTATGCCTTTGGCCTAATAATTTGGATGTTGACTTATTTCTTGGTAGGCTCAACAATTTAGTCCCATCTATTAAGTTCACGGTTGAAAAAGAAAATGATGGAAGCTTATCTTTTCTGTATCTAAAAGTTCGGAAATGCTCTAATCAGTTCAAATTTAAAGTTTATCGTAAGTTACTAATAATAACTCCTATGTGCATTTTTATTCTGACCATTTCCCTCAATTAAATCTTCTATTTTACCAGTTATGCTATATTATGAATATTGGTACTAAATTATGTTATCCTCTTTCATTTTTAGATAACTGCCTTAGGAAAGCCAAGAATAGGTATTATAATAATGTAACTGTAAAGGAATTTGAGCGTAAAAATATCCTTAGCCTACCTTACCATGTTAATTTTCAATATCTTCCAACTTTACTTAAATCAATTGGCAGCAAAGCAATGTTGTCTTTAAGTATAATAATACTGTTAAATCACGCCTAATAAAGAATAGCCCGGATAATGTAAATTTCTAAATGAATTGTCACACGTCAACTGGGAAAACGTAATGGGGATTTCCAACACAAAAATAATGTGGGAATCGTTTGAAATAGTATTTTAAGACTATAAAAGAGGAATGTGTACCGTAAAGATTAAGCGTGCGAAAGTAAACAAGCCCTTGTGGTTTACTTCTAGAGTAGGGGTTATTATAAAAAGTAGAGACAGGGCTTATATGCTACATAAGTGCGATAAAGAAAATTTTTGGTTACGAAACAACTACATATCTCTAAAGAGTGAAGCGAAAAGCGTAATAAAAAAGTCCAAGCGCGATTTTGAAATCTCCATAGCTCGTGACGGCAAAGAAAACCCCAAGCGATTCTTTCAATATGTCAACAATAGGAATCCAATAAAGAGTGTCTTGAGGCCGTTGAAAAATTCTGACGGAGAGCTAGTTTCTGAAAACAAGCAAATGGTTACACTGCTAAACGAAACTTTTATGTCAGTTTTTACAATAGAAGATGTAACGAATATCCCTACTGTCCTAGACATAATACCTTTTGATAATGGTAATACTTTAGATAAAATTGTGATTAGTGAAAGGGAGGTAATGCACTATATTGATAAAATGAAAATGCGTAAATCGCCGAGGCCGGATTCTACATATCCCATAGAACTTAAAGAATTAAAAGAAAGCACTGTTGTGCCACTAACAAAGATTTTTAATGCTTCTATTTCTGAGGGGTGCGTACCAGATAATTTCAAGTTAGCAAATGTAACACCTACCTTTAAGAAAGGCGATAAAGGTGCGGCGGGTAATTATAGGCCAATCAGTTTAACGTCTATTGTGGGTAAACTACTGGAATCAATAATTAGGGATCGTATAGTCGAACACTTAGAATTACATAACTTGGTTAGAAATACGCAGCACGGTTTTAGGCGAAACGAATTTTGCTTAACTAGTCTTTTAGAATTTTTTCAAAGCGTGGTTGAAGTTTACGATAGTCATCGGGCGGTAGATGTAGTGTATTTAGATTTTCAAAAAGCGTTTGACCGTACCGCACAAAGGCCTCATTGAAAAAACTAAGGCTCATGGAATCAGGGGTGTAGTAATAAATTGAATAGAAGAGTGGTTGCGAGGTAGGAAGCAGAGGGTGGTCGTTGATGTAGCGGAGTCGTGTTGGGCTAATGTAGCGAGCGTCGTTCGTCAGGGTTCTGTATTGGGACCCTTGCGTTTTCTTATATATATTAACGATTTAGATGTCGGCCTAGTCAGCACACTTTCAAAGTTGGCGGATGACACGAAGTTGTGTGGTAGGGCGATTAATGACGAAGAGAGAGGTAAAATCCAGGAAGATCTGAATAAAATCATAGATTGGTCGGTCACATGGCAAATGAGATTTCACGTCGATAAGTGCAAAATTTTAGATATAGGTTCGCGTAACGGTAATTTTGCGTATAGTATGTCAGGGAAGGAGTTGGCAAGCGTAGACCAGGAAAAAGATTTAGGAGTTATAGTCACTGGTGATTTAAAAGTGGCGAAATAAAAGTACAGCAGCGGTCAATAAAGCAAACAAAGTGCTAGGTTTTATAGCGCGGAATTTTGAGTACAAATCGCGCGATATTATTTTTCCTCTTTATAAATCATTAGTTAGACCCCATTCGGAGTACGCGATCCAATTTTGGAATCCGCATATGCAAAAAGATATAGACAAAATCGAAAGAGTTCAAAGACGAGCAAATAAGATGATTCCGTCTGTTTGGTCAAAGTCGAACGAGGATAGGCTTAAGGAGTTAAGATTGACTACACTCGAGACCTGGAGGCTAAGGGGTGATCTAATCCAGATTTTTAAAATTATGAATGGGTTCGATAACGTAAATAGAGATAGCTTTTTCGAAATATCACAATATAGTAGGACTAGAAATAACGGGGGTAAGTTGACAAGTAGAAGGTTCGAGACAGCAGTTGCCAAAAACTTTTTTACGCATAGAATAGTAAATAGCTGAAATAGTTTGCCGGTAGAAGTAATTAGTAGTAGTTCTATAAACATGTTTAAAAATCGATTAGACGCATATATTAATAGACTGGGTATAGTTTAAGGTAGTAAAATTAAGGCTTTGTGATTCGGAACCCATGTAAAATTGTAGGTCCCCTCCGCCACCTACGAGGTCATGCGCAATACACAATTACGAATAGAGTTAGGTAGACCAGCCATGATTGTATCCTAGGGTCTTTGTTGTTCTTAACTATTATAACATTATAACATTAATGTGGTTGTTTGTGTGTATTCGATCAGATGTACACAATGTAACTCAGTATATATAGGCCAAATGGGTAAAACGTTAGATATTATGGTAAAACAGCATGAATATGCGTGTAGAACAGCAAATAATTCTAATGTATTGTTTAACCATATGTATAGATGTAATCATAATCAAGTGGGATAGTTCTAAAGCACAGATATAATTGAAAGAAATATTCTAGAATGTGCATTTATCCATTTTAAAAATAATTTCAATAACAGTGCGGGAATGTGTAATATTGACAATATCCTGTTAAAATACCTTTTGCTTCTCATTAACTCTTGTTAATTATGTGCTAAACTTTTTGTTTCGGTCCCGCTCTATATATTTCGGGCATCTCGCCTTCTCCCTTCAATCCCTGACCAGGTGTACTTCTGAATACACGAAAGGCTTTGGAATAATTTTTCTTTTTCCTTCTGGGTTTGCATCATTCATTCATTTCAGGTGTTTAATTCTGAAATTCATCTCATATATTTATATATATATATATATATATATATATATATATATATATATATATATATATATATATATATATATATATATATATATGTGTGTGTGTGTGTGTATATACATATACATCAAAATACACATTTTAAGTTCTCCTACTCTTAAATAAAATACTAAACTCACGTAATCGAATCCATAGTTACATCCTCATTGCTTTCTACTACACAGTAAATACGATTTAATATTAATTCACCAGTCAAAGTATTTGGATATCTATATTCAATATAACGGGCTTTCAAATCGTTTAACACTATTTTTGTACTCACTTTACAGTTGGGAGTCAAACTATCACGCGCTTTAAACACGGATAGAATACATTCAAAAGCACGGACAAAAGATGGCATCGTTTGCCACAACATCATCATTACATTCAAGTTATAAACGGGGGTTCATTCTTTCCAAGCCAAGCTTTTCAACCGTAAAATCTTCTTCACAATTCATATTGGTAATTGAAGTATGCTTCAAAATCTTGCCGACAACTGCGCGTTATATAAAGAAATAGTTCTTCAAGGTGAACAGTGAAGGTGAGGTCAGTCCTGTACCGCTCAAGTCCTTTGTACCAAAGTTCGTGATATTTCGAGGAGTCTGTGCCTTCTAAATACGCACCCAGTTCCAAACCATTATCGCCTTGTTCCTCGCTACACTTGGTAAAATCATCGAGCAGGGCGGGGTACGCGTAGTCAAGCACCGTGTCAAAATAATGCATATCTTCAGCACGTGCGTCTAATATAGGTTTTAGTTTGCGGAAGCCGACGACCTCAAACATTCTGTTGAGAATGAAACGGTTTCGCGTGGGGATAAGAGCATTATTGTCAGCAGGATTCTTCCACATCAGCTGTATATCAACGCATGGTTGGATTGTATCACGATTTATGCACAACGAACAAATAATAGCGTATGAGGGTCATCATTAACTAATCTGTTCTCTTTTTGTCCCTACACCTATAAGTATTTTATAACTGTCCTCACCCCAATTCTCAACCACCAGAAGATTCTGTTCATCTCCTCTATACTTAAATAAAAAATATTCCGTTTACCAGAGTTTCACTGTCTACATATCGTTTCAAGTACATAATTAATTGCACCGGTATTACGCCTTAACACACACACTGATTCGACACGGAAACATCGTATACTGCATTGAGGATACTTTTCAACGGAAACTCCATCTTATATAGTTTTCTATTGTGGGGAGAGTACGTCCAGTCGGGTCAAGCTCTGAGGCGAGTATGAGCCACCCGTGCGCTATTTGGCTCTGGTGCCAGTCTAGGGGAGTGAGTCATACCACGCGTTAGTTTTGCGTGTACGGGTTTGTTCCAACATGAAAGAACCTAGGAGCGCTGGTGAATCATACAAATATTTGTAACCCATTATAATAGGCAGGTGTTTAGAGAATTTTTTCATCTGCGATACATGAAGTAATATTGGCTTTAATGTTTTATCACACACACTTCCCTGAATGCGCACCATACATCTTCGTTTAAGGGTTTTCAAATTGTATTTTCTCGAACTATGCACATTTATTACCACTCCAGCGATCTATTTGAGCGAAACATGTGTCCATACTTATCTTTTTTGTTTAACAAACGATACTCATCCCTAAACTCTATTATAAATTCGCATAAGCCTTTAGCTACAGCTTCGCTGCGAACCTCATCATGATATATATGGATGTAGTGGTAGAAATATTTTAAACTCTCCATAATCACAAGACTTGCATTCTCCATCGCAGTGTACGCGTACTCGGTATGACGTAACATGACATAATACCTCTTGTCATACCACTCCTCAACAAGCTCACAACCCACACCCGCTGTTTCTCTTCTGTACGTGTTGATTCTTTCACTTCATGGTGTAGGTGTTCCTTCACATAGTTGAATCCTACAACATAGTCCATTACATCGTTTGAGTCACGAAAGCCCGCAACGCTCTCACCAGAATATCCAAAGAGTATTTGGACGGCTTGCTCCTCACGCTTGCTTCGCACGATTCAATGTGGCCTTTAAAGCTTCAAAGGAGGAATGACTAGCGATTTTTTGTGTTCACCACATCTGTAGACTTTATCGAGTACCACTTCATGAATGTCGAGCACACAAAATCAGAGGTCTCCATCATTATTTTCCGGCTACGCTAGAATTCTTCAACAGGTAAAATACGCGTCTGAGAACCAGGGCTTGCTGAGGTCAACTGAGCACGCAGGGCAGAGATATGGAGATATGTCCCGATTAGTAGTAGGAATCACTTGACCCCTTCGATCACTTTAACATATTGCTTCCCGAAGCATTCGGGAAGCAATATGTTAAAGTGATCCCTCCTGGGATGCAATATGTTAAAGTGATTAACACTGGGAAGCAATATGTTAAAAAGAGAAAGGTTGGTTGGTTAGAAAGAGGTTGGTAATCTTGGTTAACTAACGAAAATATCACGACCTAACCTAACCAATCGTCAAGGGCGTACAGTTGACCTAACGATTGGTTAGGTTAGGTCGTGATATTTTCGTTAGTTAGCCTTATAAGGGTAACTAAAGAAGGCTGGGGGCCCTGATCTTCAGGTGATCCAAATATTTTACATTCACAAAATATGACAAAGCATAATAAGTTAAGTTGTCCATAAATTTACATTTTCTCGACTAGCTAATCCCTAAATATTATAAACTACTGTAATGTAACTGTAACTGGTTGTGTAATGTCTATTTTTGGGAAGCAATATGTTAAAGTGATTAACACGGAAGCAATATGCTAAAGTGATATACACTGGGTAGCAATATGTTAAAGAGAGGTTCCTGGGAAGCAATATGTTAAAGTGATCCGACCCCTTTAATTGGCCTGTCCCATACAGTGGGCGGTGCTTAGATTTTCCTGTAAACACACACACACACACACACAAAGGAGGAAATGAAACGCTAGCTGAAACATGATTTATTTTAAATAAAAAAACAAATAAACTGTAAAATATCGTTAACAAGTAAATAGCCTCCAACACAAGTTATCTCTATCTCTCTCTCTATATATATATAACAAATATTCATGCACATTAACTGAAACAATTAAATACATGTAATAAATAGAAAAATAAACTGCAAATATTGCCAACAAGAAAATAGACTGTAATACAGGCTATACACACACACACACATATATATATATATATATATAGAGAGAGAGAGAGTAATGTTTTTAGCACTATAATAATAAAGATGATAATGGTTAATTGATTGATAATGATTGATTGTTAATGTTAAATGCTTAGGCTGAGGTCACCAGATCTTTGCAGATCAAATAATGTTATTAATTAAGTTATTAATTAGGTTGATTGATAGATTCAGTTTTCTTCCATTTATTTTAATACAAAATAAATTGATTCGAATGATTTAAGAATGCGACTGAATTGTTGATTGTTTACATTGTAAACACTGGTAATGTGTACACTTGAATTGATGCTTACAATATGACATTTAATAACGCGCGACAGATTCATACATTCTTTATACATATAAAGTTAATTGAGCGATACTAAAAAGCCAATGGGGCCTTGCACGAATGATGTTCACATGGTGGTAGCTCGTGGGTCACTGAGTTGCCTTCGAAGAGCGAAAGCGCTGCGACGCTCATCTTGAGGTTCCCGCGCTGTGACGTCATCTTTTGCTCGCTTGGTATGACGTCATCTTTGTTGAGTTTGGTTTGATGAGTTATATCGCATTGTTGATGGCATGTTGCTGAAAGTTGCAAAGATGATTGCAAACGTCTCAGTTGTCCGCTACAAGTAGTCCTTCCCCAGAGACCGAAGTGAGCGAGATGAAAGAGACGTTTGAGGCAAGCGATAAAATGTTTCGCTCAGCGGTGTGAAGTGCCTGCTGAGACTCGCATGGAGAAAGCAGAGACGTGGATAAGGCAAGGTGTTGAGAAGGGGGGAATAGGGGGGTTGTGGAAGGGGAGGGAATAACTCGGCTAGTCCACAGGGGATGGAGTTGGGGTAAGGCAGGAATGCGGGGCAGGAGGGGCGAACGGAGGAAACGAGAGGGGCAGGGGGAACTGTGTTTGAGTTCGAATGCGGTGCCCATAACTCGTCCCGTGGCTGTTCTCGTTGAGGTCGCTCCTGCCGAAGGGGAGAAAAAGAAACGTCGTTCAAGTCCACGAGCAGCAAGAAGTAATCCACGGAATGATGCAAAGAGACAGCTGATGAAGGCAGGGGATCACCAACCCTGTGCCTGAAGTGTCTGTTTTGCAGTGCGGCCCTTTTGTTGCGTGGATGCATGTGTGCGCTCTGCTTGTTGACTTGAAGGAATTCTTTTTAAACCTTTCCGTAGTCGTAGGGGTGGGGTAAGAACGCGCGTCATTTTGGATGAAGAATTCGCTGGTGAAGTAAAAAATGTCGTCAGAAGAAGTCTTGCCAAATGATTTCCCGTACAGCGGCCGAAAAATGGCCGTTGAATATATTTGGACAAGGTTTTGACGAAACGATGTGCCGTACTTCGAAGCGAGAGAAGCTTGGGGGTGGGTCGAGAGTCGGCCGTTAGCCGGGGAGAGATGGGAAGCGGGGTTTGCCTCCTTGAAGACGGGGAAGACGCTGGGCACAGCTTGATCCGTTGGGTGGAAAAAAAAAATGCTCCAAATGGCGAAAGTTTTCAAATTTTGGTTCGTTTCCTTATGCGGAAGAAAACTGAATGGTAATGACAGTTTGTTAATAATGTCACTTAAAAAAATGTTTGCACTGATTTCACTTATGCTTTGGCTGGGTATTCGATTGTCACTCCTTCGGTCACCACTTTATAGAGTAATGTTTTTAGCACTATAATAATAAAGATGATAATGGTTAATTGATTGATAATGATTGATTGTTAATGATAAATGCTTAGGCTGAGGTCACCAGATCTTTGCAGATCAAATAATGTTATTAATTAAGTTATTAATTAGGTTGATTGATAGATTCAGTTTTCTTCCATTTATTTTAATACAAAATAAATTGATTCGAATGATTTAAGAATGCGACTGAATTGTTGATTGTTTACATTGTAAACACTGGTAATGTGTACACTTGAATTGATGCTTACAATATGACAATTAATAACGCGCGACTGATCGATACATTCTTTATACATATAAAGTTAATTGAGTGATACTAAAAAGCCAATGGGGCCTTGCACGAATGATGTTCACATGGTGGTAGCTCGTGGGTCACTGAGTTGCCTTCGAAGAGCGAAAGCGCTGCGACGCTCATCTTGAGGTTCCCGCGCTGTGACGTCATCTTTTGCTCGCTTAGTATGACGTCATCTTTGTTGAGTTTGGTTTGATGAGTTATATCGCATTGTTGATGGCATGTTGCTGAAAGTTGCAAAGATGATTGCAAACGTCTCAGTTGTCCGCTACATATATATATATATATATATATATCGAAAATATTCATGCGCCATCATACCCAAAGGGAGCAGTATCGTAGCTGCCAAGTACCTGGTATCGTTTCCTGTTGGTGTTACTGTAAAACCTTCGTACCCCTAAGCTCCTTCACGCCCCCAGTTTTTGTGCCCGGAAGTTATGAGTTCCTACAACCAGGTGGGTGGGTTGGTCACCCTCATTACCATCATCTCCTAAGTTCACTAGATCTTTGAGCTATTCAAAGTTGACGATCTGGCGGTTGTCATGGTTAAGCGTGATACCTTTAGCCTTCACGATGTACTTGTACTCATCCCCTATCCTCAAGCGTACCCCGTAAGTTTTTAGCCCTGTTGAGACAAAAGAATCGGCGTATACAGATGCCTCCATACTCATGGTGGCGTATACAGATGCCTCCATACTCATGGTATGACAGTGTTTGAGTTAAGACTGTATTTGCATGGTTTGTAAGCGTTCTTATTTTACTTCTTTTCATCTTTCACTCCTTTTCTCTTCTCTTCGACTATTATTCCGACTTGTCAGCAGTGGCTGGCGGATGATGATGGTGAGTCTTTCTCTCGTTTTCCGAATGAATGTTAACCCACGAATGATTGTTTTTGCTCTTACTTAACCCCTTATTCTCTTCTTTTAACTCCCTACACTCTTCTTTCACTCGGGCTAACTTTAGAGTGGATCTTAGGATCTTTGTTAGCCTTAGCTTCTGTAGATCTTTAGCCGAAAGAGTTCAGCGTAGCATAAATGAAAGTATGCATCGTTATTTCACACATAAAAACATACAGATATATAGACATTCAGGAGCCGCTGGCTTCATCCTCCAACCTGTCAAGGCATCGCATTACAATGGTCTACAAATTTTGAAAAAGTTTGTGCTTCGGAGATAAAATGTGTTTCCTATTATGGATTTTGGGGTGCTGAAAACGAATATGACCATAAAAACAGTCGATTGGCTACAGTTTCCAAGAAAATTTAAGTTACACATTTTGCGTATATGTATACCATATATTAGTAACATACCTGTATAATGCAGTCACTTATATTGATTCAACCCGTCGCTTCTTTGTTTGTCTCTTGTATTCAACTTCTGGAGCATCTTTTGTTATTGTCCAGCAGTAGTCTGCTAACAATGATGGACTCCATTTCTCCTGGTAGCGTTTCTCCATCGCTGAGATATCCTGGTGGAAACGTTCACCATGTTCATCGCTGACTGCTCCGCAGTTGGCCGGAAAAAAATCCAGGTGCGAATGGAGGAACGGTATCTTTAAAGACATATTGCAGCCCATTTTTTGATAGGACAACAGTAGGTTTTCCACCAGCTCCCTGTAATTGGCAACTTTGGTATTTCCGAGAAAATTGGTTGCTACTAACCGGAAAGCATTCCACGCTGTCTTCTCCTCACCATCTAGGATACGGTCGAACTCCTCATCTCTAAGAAGCTCGCGGATCTGTGGACCAACAAATACACCCTCCTTGATTTTTGCTTCACTGAGCTTTGGGAATTTACCACCGAGGTACTTCAAAGCTGCCCCCTTTTTATCCATAGGCTTAAAAAAAATTTCATGACGCCCAGTTTGATGTGTAAGGGTGGTAACAAAATCTTGCTCGATTCTACAAGTGGAGGATACTGAACATTTTTTGTTCCAGGTTCCAATGAGTGTCGGAGTGGCCAATCCTTCTTGATGTAATGAGAAGTCCTAACCCGACTATTCCATTCACACAGAAAACAGCAATACTTAGTGTAGCCCTGCTGCAGTCCAAGCACGATAGCAACAACTTTCAAGTCACCACAAACCTGCCACTGATGTTTGTCATAGTTTATGCAGTTCAAAAGTTGCTTCATGTTGTCATATGTTTCCATCATGTGGACTGCATGACCAACTGGAATTGATGGCAATACGTTGCTTTTACACTCAACTTCTTTATAAATAGAGCCAAATGGCAATTTTAGGCATCATTTTTGTATTCAGTGACCCAAAATTAGTAAAGATTGACTACTTTTATTTCCGAAGCATTTTGGCTGTAGACCAGTGAATTATTAGAACATCTTACGAGCTTTTAAAAGGAGACCCCCCCCCTCATGTACTGCCTGAGGCGAGAAAAGACAACCGTAGAGCACCACCACGCTCTGTGTTTTTCAAAATCAATGATTATGTAAGACTGTCACGAGAGGGGAATAAGTTCGAGAAAAGCTTTGAGCCAGGATGGACTCAGGAGATTTTTGAAGTTAGATCAATGAGGCCTAAAGACGATGTGATAATATATTACAGATCTACAGAAGCTAAGGCTAACAAAGACCCTAAAATCCACTCTAAGGTTAGCCCGAGAGAAAGAAGAGAGTAGGGGGTAAAAAGAAGAGAATTAGGGGTTAAGTAAGTAGCAAAACCTCTCATTCGTGGGTTAAAATTCATTCAAAAAAAAAGAGAAAGAAAGACTCACCATCATCATCCGCCGGCCACTGCCGACAAGTCGGAAAAATAGTCAAAGAGAATAGGAAAGGGATGAAAGATGAAAAGAAGTAAAATAAGAACGCTTACAACCATGCAAACACAGTCTTAACTCAAACACTATCAAACCATGCAAACTACAGACATGCAAGTAAAGAGAGTCACAGATATGCAAGTAAAGACAGGATAAGAGAAAAAAAGTATAAAGAGTATAACAGAAAGTGGGTTAGTTTACGAGCTTCATCAAGTTCGTGCTTGTCTAATTTTTATTTCTTGTTGGCATACCACACGCTGGCATGCCACAAGCTGGCATTAATCGTCAACAGACTCATCCTCGACCATTACCCCCAGAGCTCCTGTTGTTAATTATTTTTTTATTTTAAACAACGTTAATATTTTTAAAATGCCTATCTAAACGGTTTTTAAACATATTAACGCTGGTAGAGTTCACGACGGACGCGGGAAAATTATTCCATTTATCAATTACTTTAAACGTAAAAAAGTTTTTAGCGATATTAGTAATGAAACGTCTGCCACGCAACTTAAGTCCGTTATTACGAGTATTGCTATTATCGAAAGTGAAGTTTGTCAAAATTTACGTTATCGATTTTATTAACGATTTTGAAAACTTCAAAAAGCTACCCCATTAATCTCCTAGTTTCAAGTGAATGCAAGTCTAACTCTTTAATCCTATCTTCGTAAGACTTGTTGCGCAATGACGGAATTAGTTTCGTGGCGCGACGCTGAACCCTTTCTAACCTATCAATATCCTCACGCAAATACGGGCACCAAAACTGAAAAAACATACTCTAAATGAGGCCTCAGGGGCAATATAATATTCTTCGATTTAAATTCGAAATTACGCGCTATGAAGCCTAATATCCTATTAGCTTCTGCGCATGACTCCATTCACTGGTTCCTAACTTTTAAATCCTTCGATACATGTACGCCTAAATCTACTTCGTCAACGCTCGCTAACTGTCTATCATCCATCATGTACGTGTAATCCTAGTTACGAGAACCTATATGCAAAACTTTACATTTGTCTACGTTAAATTGCATCTGCCACTTATCCGTCCACTCCATAATCCTATTTACATCGTCTTGGAGCCTATTTCTATCTTCCACGTTAACAACTTTACCGCCTAATTTAGTATCGTCCGCGAATTTTGACACGTTACTGGTCAAGCCTACATCTATGTCGTTAATGTAGATTACGAATAGCAATGGGCTTAACACTGAACCCTGAGAGACACCGCTACCTACATCCAACCACCCCGATTCACTACCATTAACAACGACCCTCTGTTTCCTAGCACGAAGCCATTCCTCTAACCAGTTAGCTACCTGACCGCGTATACCGTGCGCTTTAACCTTAGCAATTAATTTTCTATCGGAACTGTATCGAACGCTTTTTTAAAATCTAAATAAATAACGTCAGCCGCTCTATCCATATCGTATTCGCGCACTATTTTATTATAAAATTCTAACAAATTAGTTAAACAAGATATATGGCGTCGAAACCCATGCTGACTACTATTCATCAAATTACGACTTTCTAAGTGATCGATGATACGATCCCTAACTACGGATTCCAAAAGTTTACCGACAATTGACGTTAAGCAAATAGGCCTATAATTGCAACTACTGTGCGGTCACCTTTTTTGAAAATGAGCGTAACGTTAGCTAATTTGAACTCTTCAGGAATAATCCCCACTTCCAGTGACTGATTAAAAATCTTCGTTAAAGGGCCTACGATAACGTCTTTCAAATCTTTTAAATGTCTAGGACATGGGTCGGGAAACTTTTTTGGGTATTACCCAAAAATCCATTTGAGTAAAATGAAATTACCCCCAGACTTCAAAGTAAACAAAAACAAGCCAATTGCTCTTAAAATTGTTGCATATGGTGTCTCTCATACCGCACGCATTACCCCCCAAAAGTTTTAAATGTACCCCATTTGGGGTAATTTACCTCTGTTCGCCGACCACTGGTCTAGGATAAAGCGCGTCACGGCCTGGAGCCTTGCTAAATTTTAGCTTATCGATTTAATGCACAACATCACCCTAATAAACAGTTATTTCATTCAAAATAGTCTCGCTACTAAATGGAACGATATTGTCCACATCGGGGACATTATTTACGTCTTCTACAACTATCGCATAAAAGTTATTAAAAATACCCGCCATCGCTTGAGCGCCGGAAGCCAAAACGCCGTTAGCGTCCACTAGAGGGCCTATATTATCTTTTATTGGCTTACGATTCTTCACTTAGTGAAAAAACTTTTTCAAATTATGTTTACTATCCGCAGCTATAAGTTTCTCTAAATTACACTTCGCACTCCTAACTGATCTTTTAACCTAACGTCTAAGCTCGATATATCTATTAAAGTTAGCTCCCATGCCATTGCGCTTATTAAGTCTATATGCTCTGTTACGCTCGTTTATGAACTCGCCTATTTCACTAGTCCACCAGTTGGCCCTACCATGATTTCTAGCGCGCTTGGGCTTACGAGGAATAAACTCCTTTTCGATATTCAAAAAACTTTCTTTAAACGTCCCCCAATGAAAATTTGCGTCATTACCCATAAATAAGTCACCCCAGTCCACTACTCTCATCCTGTCCGCAAAACTATCAAAATTGGCCCTACGAAAATCAGGGACTTCTATTACGTTACTATCCTTAGTGTTTTCTATCAATAGCTTAAACCTAATAATTTGGTGAGCGCTACATCCCAAACTCTCACCTACTTCTAAACCTTCGACTATATTTTCGCCGTTCGTCATCACCACGTCTAAAATATTGTCACCGCGCCTTGGTTCGGTAACGCGCGGTGACCATCTGTTCAGTAACCATCTGTTGTAAAAAATTATCTTCCATGAACTCAATCAATCTCAAACCCTCATTATTACCAGTAAAAGTCTCGTAATTAACGTTAGGGCAGTAAAAGTCTCCGACAATTATACTATCGTGATTATTAATAAAGTTACCAAGAAATCTAGTATCGGTACTGAGGGGTTGAACGGGATATCTATAAACAACAAAAAAATTGAAGCTAATTCTACGCGCCCTAACTTGAACGCATATTACGTTGAAGATTTGAATGGTGAAGAAGTTTGGGGCGTACTTTATGGCGAGGAGATGCCGAAAGTAGCGTTTAATTTAGGTAAAAAAGCGTTTAAAATTTAGAAAATTTTAGGCACTAAAGGTATAGGGAAGAGATAGATGTATCTGGTGAAGTGGTTAGGGTACCCAGAGAGCTTCAACTCCTATATAAAAAGCTCAAGCAATAATGAAACTTAAGTAGTATACAAAATGATGTGTAACCACTTCTACGTCATACTGCCCTCTTCTGCCTCTTTAGGCATGCATCCTGACAACAACCTGCCCAGCTTTATAAGAGAACTACATTGGCCTATCGATTTGGGGCGTGAATCTACGAGGTTGGCTTGTGTGAATTTCAATTGACTACCAAGTTTTTAAGTATTGAAAAGAAAGAGGTCGTTTTTTTATCCTTAGAAGACTTGGCGAGTGGGAAAAATTATGCATAACTTTAGATGATACTATACGTTCAGCCTGGACCGGCGAGATGCAGTACTACAGTAAAAAAGTAACACTAGGACCTGGGTATTATGACAGCCGAAGATATTGTAAGGGGTTTAAATGAGGGCCTGGAACGGTCAAGCCTCACACCCAATTTACTTTTTGAAGTCGTAAACAAAGACACTCCGGCCCATACTTTGTTGTTAAAATCAACTACTAGTAGAAATATTGTGCCAACTAAAATTATCGAAATTAGCCGCTGGAGGCCCTCCCCCAAGCATGTGTTATGTTTACAGTAATATCGTGGACCACCAATTTCTTGGGGATCCCTAGGCTCGTTTGATACGCATTGTGCACATTCCCGATTGTAGAAGTAAGCGTTTAAGCATCACATATGATAAGCCTCATTATGTCAAAGTTGCACCAAACCGACTAACCAATACCTCAATATATTTAAGAACGATTGAGGGAAAAAAGTTTCCATTCGGCTACAGGAGCTTAACCGTGAAGTTCCACTTCCGGAGAGTTGCGACAGAATGACACAGAGGCCATTTACCTTCTACCGGGGAGTGAGGTACCAGCGTGGAAGTGGCATCGGCTTAATTTTTTCGGCTATACTGCGCACAGCTATGCCCTTACTGAAAAGTGTCGGCAAATATCTTGGAAAGAAGCCCCTACAATCAGGACTTAACACATTTGAAGATATAATGTCAGGCACCAAACCTAAAGAAGCTTTCATAAAACATTTACCACGTACACGGGAGGAAATCCTCGAAGATGCGAGGAGAAAATGCGCGGTGGAGATTTTAGAAGGAAGAAAAAACAAAAGGTTGCTATTAGAGGAAGAAAGCATACTATACAATGTGGAAAAAAAAGAAAAGCTAAGGAGACAAATCGTAGTGTAAAGCGGAAAAGGACTTAAGAAAAAAAGAAATGCTCTAAGCGTATGAAGCCGGTCATGGACTTATTTTTTAAAAACTTATATAAGGTAAATCTGATACAGATGCCGCTCATAGCTGATAGTACAACTGGAGTGGAAGGCTGCATTAACGCTTGCTATGACTCATTCTATTCATCCCCACAGTTCGGAATGCTGCAAGTCTGAGTTAAATCTCTTTGATGTGCCTCCAACGCAGACAAGTATTGTGGACACCGAATTCGTCACAATTCATCATCTCAACGCTATTGGGTCAACGACTGCGCCTATAGAGTTGGTGATTTCTTCGAGAGGGTCATTTTTTTACCCTTCCAACGTATTTCTTTACACTAAACTATGAATTGCACATTCTGATGGCACAAATTGCAAAGAGGGTTACGCACTATACCCTGGAAACGACTTCCTACACACACTGATAAGTCAATGTGATGTGTACCTAAATCAAACTAACGTTTCACCTGGCGCAAGCCATCACCATTATAGGGCCTATTTAGAAACTGTTTTAAACTTTTCGAGAGATGCAAAAGAGACACATTTGGCGGCTCAGGGGTATTATACCCACCAATTGATGGACAGTGTAAAAAACATTTAAAAATTCTAAAAAGAAAATTTACGATTCATACGCAAGACTCCATTCTGATTTTTTGTCGCAAGATAAGCTGTTTTTGAACGATGTTGAAATGAGGATCAAAATTACACGTACAGCCCCCGAGATATGTTTAAATCTGGATGAGGGTAGCGAGTAATCTATCAAACCTACTGTTGTACACATTTTAGATACGTATCTTAGAGTTCGGCGCGTGCAGCTGTCTGCACCAAGTAGATGGAAATTTAGAAGCACTTGTAGAAAGATACATTTAAATATCTAATGAGATGCGTGTTTTTAAAAACGCATACCGACACGGCGGTTGTAACTATCAAGCAGTTAGAAAATGTGGCCTTGGGTATTCTCCCACAGCGCGTTCTTATGGGATTGCTTGATCATGAGGCCATGGTCGGTGAGTATAAGAAATCGGCCTTCAAATTCCAAAATTTCGGCTTGAAAACATAACTTTACATATTAATGGCGCATCTGTTGATGGGGCTTTGGAAGTGAATTACTCTACAGGTCCCAAGTTTCTTTATGTTCAAGCGCATACCACAATTTGTCCCGCGATATTAATGGGTGCGATGTATTTGGCTGGGGTGTCACTATAAACGCATTTATAAATGGAAGTACCATCTTCGAATTTGATCTATCGGCTGATCAATGTGGCAGCGTGAGCACACATCTAAACTCCCAGTCACACGGCAGTCTTGGTGTAAGATTTGAATTTGGTGACGCATCAAATAACCCGATAAGTGTGCTGTTTTATTTGGAAAGCCAGAGCGTCATCGAGATTGACCGCTTCAGAAGTGTATCTGGTAGGGTTTCTCCTTATATGCAGCTTTCTTCATCCCGGAAAATCCCGGGAATTCCCGGAAAAATGAAGCCAATTCCCGGGATCCCGGGAAATCCAGGAAATGGTTGTACATTTAAGAGAACGATAATTTTTTTATTGTTCAGTGATAAAATACCCTTTTAGAATTGGGATAACCAATTCCAGTACTTATGCTTAGATGACCACTTTTGCATTGTAATACTTGAATTGAGTTTACCAATCAGTGGTAGCTATTTATTATTTATTAAACATAATAATTATCATGCTATTCATCTGCAGGGGACAAATAAAAGGTTAAAATATTATATTCCTTTAATTAAAATTAAGTGCATTTGCAAATAAAAAGAAACTTCATTAAAAAAAATAATTTATACCTTTTATCTCAACATATTTTATCTTAAAATATTTAGCCAATACAAAATAATAAAAATAAAATAAGCTTCATTAGAAAAAGTAATTTCATCCTTTTATCTTAAAATATTTTATCTTAAAATATTTATCTTAAAATATTTAAAGAGTCAATCAACATTTTTAAAATAGCTTCTTAAAAAATATAAACAATCGATACGTCTATCACTAAGACGAGTTCTCAACTTGGTGATAAATAAACCTGCTGCAGAAAAGGCTCTTTCCAATTCAACAGAGGTTGGCGGAATGGTTTTCAGTGCATCAAATAAATTCATGAAGTTTGAAGTTCTGTTCCCTATTGTCTCGAATAACTGCAGTTCTAGCTTTAAATGCTTGCTTAAACTCTGAGCAAGATCAGTTGCCTGCGATCGCTAGATAATATACTGAGACTCGATTCCTTGTATTATACGCAGCACTAGCGACATTCCCTCGGCTAGTTTTTGACATACGGCCCACTTTTAGATTGCTCGAAGTTGCTAATTCTAGTAGGTGTTCATTTAAGAAAGCAGAATCGAATAAAATGTGGTAAATATTATGCAGTTTTCTTTAATTCTACCCAAGAGCCTTCTAATAACAAAAGAAAAAACAAATAAATCAATAAAAAATAAATTAAGTCATTTTAAAATTCCGGGATTTCCCAGGATATTTGTCCAATTCCCGGGATTTTCAAATCCAATAAAAACAGCCGAGATCTCGGGAAAGAAACCCTAGTATCTGGTGATTTTTAAAAACAATGGATGAAATGACGATAAGCGAGGTTATGATGCAGGATTGTTTCACGCGGAACATATTCGCCGGGACTTATGCAAAAAGTGAAAAATTGAAACAACCTATTACGGAAAAAAAAAATTAAATTTAAAAATATTAAAATTTAAAAATATTAAAATTTAAAAAACAATTTATAGTAAACACCGGCTCCCTTGGCAGCCCGGGTTCCCACTGGTTCGGGATATTTGTTAGAAATAGAGAATTTGTTTATTGTTACGACTTTTTAGCACTGCAATTGTGGCTCATCCCCGTAATTATGGATTTCATAAAAACGTTACGTGTACAAGTTGTGTGGAGCGTACAACGTCATCAAAGTTTTTTCTCAAATGTTTGCAGACATCATTGCCTCTGTTTTATTTCATATCTGGCTCTCGAGAACAGCTATTCAGATTTCTTAAAAAAGCTTGATTTGTGTGATTATGAGGGTAATGATAACCTCGTGTTTAGCGAGGTAGTCTGTAGATTCCCTTTTGTAAATGAAACGGACACGCGTATTGTATAAAATGAGATTATTGGAGAAATCCAATGACAAGGAGAAATGTAAATGCCATGAAAAGTCTTCTTTAATGCGCAACGTTTCGAGCAAATACGCTCATCTTCAGGCTGTATGATAACAATGTGAAATTAAAATCAATAATTGAATGAAAAACAAGACAAAGAAAATTTCTATAACCTATTCATAAAGGCAAACTTTAAAAGACTGAAAAAAGAGGGTTAAATTCTAAGTTATACAGATTTACATTTAAAATTAAGAAGCTATTTTTAAATACATATAGTAAATGTGAAATTAATACACTGGAAAAATTAACAATAGTACACTGGAATAATGAAACTAACTAACCTTTCACTGCAATTTCCGAGGCTAGACTGATTTAAGCAAAGCAAAACGAGAAAAACATAAGATAAGATAAGATAAGATAAGATAAGATGGTGAGGGCGATTGGGGAAGGGGGGATTATAAGGAATTGGGGAAGGAGGAGGGATTATAAAAAGTTTAAAGGGACAGCTGATGAGTCAACATTTAGCGTAGGGGTCAAAGTTTTAATGTAAAGCGATTCCAGAATTCTAAGTGAGTTGGGACAAGTATTACAACCAAGAATTTTAAAATTGTCTAAAGTGACATCAGTTTTACATTTTATACTGTGTTCCCGAATACTAGAAACTTCTTTAGTTTTTAAAATTTTACCTGTTCGGCCACTTATTCCCATATGCGAATAAAATCTAGCCCTGAGAGAGCGAACAGTGCTGCCAATGTAATTCCCAAGGAGACACCTAGGGCAGGTAAATAAATATACAACACCGCTACGCAACGAGTCAGGGGTTCGATCCTTCGCTGAGAAAAAGCTACCTAAAGACGTTTTATTAATAAATATGATGCGGAAATCAGTATGATAAAAAAATTTCCTTAACAACTTTGTAAATTTAAGCTTAAATTCCTTATTCAAAGGACCCATTTCAGGTACCAAGAATTATTTTATATCCTTCGGCACTGTAATACAAGGAAGTTGAGGGCTATAAACATTATTTAAGAAGGATCTAATTAGTTTATCTACATATTGAACAGGAAAACTATTATTGGTAAAGTATGATCTTAGATTATTAAATTCATCATTAAGTAAGGTAAAACTAGAGGTCAAATTATATCCTCTGAACAGGAGAGTTTTAATACAAGACATCTTATAGTTGAAATCAGTAAAACTAAAAAAATTCATGCCCAAACCAGTGAAAGTGGGTTTCCTGTAAACTGATGTAGGAATAGAATCACCGTTTTTCGAAATTAAAAGATCTAAAAAGGGAAGGGAGCCATTTTTCTCAGTTTCCATTGTATACGTTATATTGGGGTGCAAAGAATTTAGGAAGTTAAAGAATTGTTGCGCTTGTACCGCATTATCAAAGACAGCTATCGAATCATCAACGAAGCGTCGATAGAAAAATTGGCTTGAGATGAGTGGGAGATTGACTAAAAATTACACTTTCTAAATGAGTCATAAAAAAATCAGCTGCTAACGGTCCGACAGGTGATCCCATCCCTACACCATCAATTTGTTGGTAAACCTTATTGTTGAAAGTAAAATAGCATTGTTTGAAGACCAATTCTAAAAGTTCCTTAAAATGAGACAATGAAAAACCATGAAAAATATCAACCGAGCTAAAAACCCTATATATATATATATAATATGTATATATGTATATATATATATATATACACACTTAAAGATAGCTAAAGAAATATAATTCTTTTCATTTGGGTGTTTTCATGGAAATAACTATTAATTCCAAAAAATATTTATTTAATATATTTTCCCCGATTTCTTCTGTACTAGTTGTATTATTTTTGATGCGTATGTTAAATATTTATTCCTGTTTTGGCGTCTAATGCTTTTCTTCTCTACTGTCCATGCTATATATGTGTTAAATAAATCCAATTGTTTTGCGACGAATATATATTCGAAATATATTAAATAAACAGAATGATGTAGTTGTGTTTTATTTCTATTATTCAAGGTGTGTGTGTGTGTATAAAAGATACAGCGTGTGTGTGTGTGTGTGTGTGTGGTGTGCTTTGCTGTTTTTGAGACAGTGCAATGCACGCTTTAATTCCTCTTTATACGTACGTACAAGGAAATAGCTGTGTGATATATATATATAAACGAAATTTTTTTTGATGCGTGTGTGCTTTGCTGTTTTTGAGACAGGGCGATGTGCGTTTTATTTCCCCGATTTGGATCTAGATAAATAAATATATATCTATGCACTACGCCATCATTCCTGCCGCTGGCACCTGGTGCCGCTGCCAGCTGGCTGCCTCTATAGTTTTGTACAATAATATATATATATATATATATGTATAAACTACGCCAAGACGATTGGCTGATTACGCTTTCTAAGCCAACTGGCTGTTATGCTAAAGCCGCCTAGAATGGCTGTCAAGTCCCAATTATGCATCGAGACATGCCAGTGTGAACAGCTTCTCTTTTCTTCTCTTTATTACATTAATATATAAATGTATACACTACGACGATTGGCTGATTACGCCTTCTAAGCCAACTAGCTGTGATGCTAAAGCCATCCAAGAATGCTGTCAAGGTCCCCATTATGCGCCGAGACATGCCAACAGGAACAACTTTTTTCTCTCTCTCCTCTCTTTATTATCCTTCTTAGGTTATGCTAAACCTTTGGTGGGACTATCCCTCTCCCCCTTCATGCACACCAACTCCCCCACCTTGGAGGGCTTAACCCCCCTCCCCCAACATTATTTAAGTGATTTGCACCCTACATTTTTGGTGGAATACTACTGAAGTCTGCAATCATTATTGAAACACACTTAATTTGTTAATACACAAAGCAAAAGCTAGTTATTATAAACATAAATTCGAAGAATATAAAAGCGATCCCAAGCAATACTGGAACCTCATTAACAAAACGATTAATAAATAATGAGCTCATTACAAACAAAATAAATATTTTAAATAATTTCAACCAGTTTTTCATCGAAGTGGGAGCCAGCCTTGCCTCCAATGTCCCACCCATTGTGTTATCTTTCGATACGTACCTTGGTTCCCCGATAGGCAGATCCAGAGGGGTGGCCAGGGGGTTTAATTGAAGCAACGCGGCTTAATTTGGAGGCCCCATACAACCTGGTTAAAAGAAATTAGGTAAAACGTTTGAATGCTTATGTTCACGTTGCTTCAATTAAGCCCAGTTGCTCAAATTAAGCCCCCCTGCCGTATTTATATATCGGCAGATAAAGCTTCCCCTTCAAACTACAGACCTCTTTCCATCCTCACAACGGTTAGTAAACAAAACGAGAGAATAGTTTGCAGTCAAATAATAAAAATCATATTCAAACACACAATCATACGCAAACAACAGTTTGAATGAAACACACGACTAATGACGTAATAACCTAAATTTAAATGTCATGAAATTCATTATTCCTGACTTACATACTGACTCACATACTGACGTTATCCCCATTTTTAAGAAGCTAACGTTAGCCCATTTTTAAAAAAGGCGACCGCACAGTAGCTAGCAACTATAGGCCTACTAGCTTAACGTCAATTGTCGGTAAACTTTTGGAATCCGTAGTTAAAGATCGTATCATCGATCACTTAGAAAGTCGCGATTTGATTAATAGTAGTTAGCATGGGTTTCCACGCCATAGATCTTGTTTAACTAATTTGTTAGAATTTTATAACAAAATAATGCGCGAATACGATATGCATACAGCGGCTGACGTTATTTATTTAGACTTTAAAAAAGCGTTCTATACATTTCCGCATAAAAGATTAATTGCTAAGGTTAAAGCGCACGGTATACGCGGTCAGGTAGCTAACTGGTTAGAGGAATGGCTTCGTGCTAGGAAACAGAGGGTCGTTGTTAATGGTAGTGAATCGGGGTGGTTGGATGTAGGTAGCGGTGTCCCACAGGGTTCAGTGTTAGGCCCATTGCTATTCGTAATCTGCATTAACGACATAGATGTAGGCTTGATAAGTAACGTGTCAAAATTCGTGGATGATACTAAAATAGGCGGTAAAGTTGTTAACGTGGACGATAGAAATAGGCTCCAAGACGATGTAAATAGGATTATGGAGTGGGCGGATAAGTAGAAGATGCAATTTAACGTAGACAAATGTAAAGTTTTGCATATAGGTTCTCGTAACAAGAATTACACGTACACGATGGATGATAGACAGTTAGCGAGCGTTAAAGAGGAAGTAGATTTAGGCGAACGTGTATCTAAGGATTTAAAAGTTAGGAACCAGTGCCTGGGGTCTTGCGCAGAAGCTAATAGGATGTTAGGCTTCATAGCGCGTAATTTCGAATTTAAATCGAATAATATTATATTGCCCCTTTACAAGTCCCTAGTCAGGCCTCATTTAGAATATGCCGTTCAGTTTTGGTGCCCGTATTTGCGTGAGGATATTGATATGTTGGAAAGGGTTCAGCGTCGCGCCACTAAACTAATTCCGTCATTGTGCAACAAGTCTTACGAAGATAGGATTAAAGAGTTAGACTTGCATTCACTCGAAACTAGGAGATTAAGGGGGGAGCTTATTGAAGTTTCAAAAACGTTAATAAAATCGATAACGTAAATTTTGACAAACTGTTCACTTTCGATAATAGCAATACTCGTAATAACGGATTTAAGTTACGTGGCAGACTTTTCATTACTAATATCGCTAAAAACATTTTTACGTTTAAAGTAATTGATAAATGGAATAATCTTCCCGCGTACGTAATGAACTTTACCAGCGTTAATATGATTAAAACCGTTTAGATAAGCATTTTAAAAATATTAACGTTGTTTAAAATAATAAAATAATTAGCAACAAGAGCTCTGGGGGTAATGGTCGAGGATGAGTCTGTTGACGATTAATGCCAGCTTGTGACATGCCTGCGTGTGATATGCCAGCAATTAAAAAAAAAATAGATTAACTTAGATTTAGCTCGTGGCACAAACTAACCCACTTTTTGTTATACTCTTCCTACTTTTTTTTCCTTATCCTCTCTTTACTTGCATGTCTGTAGTTTGCATGGTATGGCAGTGTTTGAATTAAGACTGTTTGCATGGTTTTTAAGCGTTCTTATTTTACTTCTTTTCATCTTTCACCCCTTTCCTATTCTCTTCGACTATTTTTCCGACTTGTCGGCAGTGACCGGCGGATGATGATGGTGGGTCTTTCTTTTACTTTTTTTGAATGAATGTTAACCCACGAATGATAAGTTTTGCTACTTAACCCCTTATTCTCTTATTTTAACTCTCTTCTTTCTCTCGGGCTAACCTGAGAGTGGATCTTAGGGTCTTTGTTAGCCTTAGTTTCTGTAGATCTGTAGATCTGTGGCATCGCCGATGTGTTGGGTCTTTATGTGTGTTTTACAAAATTTATAATAATTCAGTTGATCCATTGCATTCATTGCTTCCTGAATTACACCACCCTGAATGCTCAGGAATTTACTCCTATGAGGTTTTATACCTATCAGTTTTCTAGAAGCTTTATTCTATTAACAACAAAAATGTGGAACTCTCCCCCTGGTCCGGTGGTTGAAGCAAAGGATTTTCAGGAATTCAAAAGGGAAGTTAATGCCTTTCTTCTTAGTATATCTTTGTAATATGTAGGCTATATTTGGATCTGCATTTTACTGTATGTCTTTGTTATAATTTTTGTATATAGCATTATTATTTTGTGTACCTTATATGTTACTATAATATTATATTTTCTCCAGGTATAGGTATTCCATAAAATACTATATAATGTAAAGATTGATAAAAGATAATAAAGAAAACATAAATAATATATCAGAGTCAATCATGGATAATGGTCTTGGATAAAAGCAACCTTTAATAATAGTTGTCTTCTCGATACGTATTGTAATTTAAAGAGGTGTATATAAATTAGTAACTTATCTTTGCCTTAAATTACTAAGTTAACTTTCTAAGTTAACTATCGTTAAACTTAATCTTAAAGCAATTCATATAGTTGACTCTGTTTAGTATAATGGTACTAAGTAATTTTTATGTTTGTTATTTTGCAGTTATTCAGTAGATGTCAGTAGAAGTTTTAGTAGATTAAAGCCTAAGTTGAATTGAGTTTCATTTGGGTAATTCTCATTTCAATTTAATCTACTAAAATACTCAGCAGTCATCATGGAACGTGGACTTCGACCAGAGCGACTTGATGTGCTACCTACTTCACCTGAAGCTTCACGCACATTCAAACATTGGCTGTTCGTTTTTACGCGTTATAAGGCGTCACTCGAAGGGGATAGCGACTCGTTTCTGGGACTTCTCGCAAATTCAGTCTCCCCAGAAAACTTCGAGATCATCTCAGAAAGTTCTACGTACGACGAGGCCTTAACCGCTCTTAAAAACGCCTTTATTCAGCCAGCTAATGAGGTCGTTGCGCGACATAAGCTCGCTACGCGAAAACAAGTGTCCACGGAATCTATTGATGAATACGTCCGTTCTCTTCAGAAACTTAGTCTTGATTGTAACTTCAAGAACGTTACAGCCGATACCTATAGGGACGAATATATCCGAGATTCTTTCATAACGGGAATTTCTTCAGCACGTATACGAACAAGACTACTCGAAAACAAGACGCTCACCTTATCATCCGCCGTGGATCAAGCGCGTGCCCTAGAGATCGCGATGAAGGACTCTCAAACTTACGATTCAGCTTCCCAAATCGAGAACCGCCCAGTAGCTTCGGTCGAATCGCATGTTGGGGGTTCTCGAAATCCTGAAGCAGGCCCGTCTAGTGGAGAAAAAGCTGAAGAGCAGGACTCTTGCGCAGCAGCCACTCGCAAACGTCAAATGTGCTATTACTGTGGCAATTCTGTTCGCCACGATCGCTCACAGTGCCCGGCCCGTGAAGTTACTTGCTACAAATGTAAGAAGAAAGGCCATTTTTCAAAAGTATGCAGGTCCTCAAAAGACCCAGTAGCGCCTCTATCCCGTCTGCAACATTAGCTTGTGTGCCTTCAACTCTAAAAGAATCAATAGTAGACTTACACGTTAAAGGTACTTACTTAAAGGCTCTTTTAGATACGGGCAGCTCAGAAAACTTTATTTCAAGATCTGTCGTACGCGGACTTCGTCTACCGGTTATGTCTTATAATGGCACCATATCTATGGCTTCAGTTAACCTAACGTCCCCCATCAGCGAATGTTGCGAATTAGACATTCACATAAAACAACGCGCCTACAAGAAAATTAGATTCTTAGTTCTACCTGATTGTTGTACTGACATAATTCTGGGAATACCGTTTCTTAGCAAACATTCTTTTGTAAAGATGAACTTTGGGGGACCTCAGCCAGATCTTGAAGTCTGCTCTCTAGCCTCATTGGCTATTGAACCACCGCGAGTGTTCTCAAACCTATCTCCCGATTGTCGTCCTGTAATTACGAAGTCACGTAGGTTTAAAGCTTCCGACGCCGAATTCATTCGTTCAGAAGTCAATCGCATGCTGAAGGAAGATATCATCGAGCCGAGCGACTCTCCGTGGCGTGCGCAAGTTCACGTTGTCAACAATCAAGCAAAAAGGAGGTTAGTGGTAGACTATTCAGAAACCATTAATAAATTCACGTATCTGGATGCCTATCCATTGCCAAACTTAGATGACCTAGTTAATAAAATCTCTACTTACAAGAGATTCAGTACGATAGATTTACGAAGCGCCTATCATTGTGTTCCCTTGCATCCAGATGATAAGGCTTATACTGCCTTCGAGGCGGGCGGCCGGTTATTCCAATTTAAGCGTTTAAGTTTTGGGCTTACGAACGGCGTAGCTTGTTTCCAAAGAATCATGGACAACTTTATTCGCCAAAATGAGCTCGAAGGAACATATGCTTATCTTGATGATGTCACGATTTGCGGCCGAACAAAAGAGGAACACGATAAAAATCTCTCTAAATTTCTTGAAGTTGCCGAAAAATTTAAGATGACCTAAATAAAAAGAAATGCACTTTTTCAACTAATTCTATTTGTATTTTAGGATACCAGATAAGTCATAATGAGCTCCGCCCTGATCCGTCTCGACTCGCTCCGCTAAAAGAGATGCCAATACCAAATTCTAAACAGTCTCTTTCTCGTTTGACGGGTCTTTTCGCTTATTACTCTCGATGGGTGCCTCGATTTTCTCAAAGAATACGCCCTTTAATTGATGCCCAGTTCCCTCTTTCCGAAGAAGCAGTGAACGCTATTGCCGATTTAAAGACCGCTATTGTTAACTCCGTTAAAGCTAAAGTGGATGAAAGCCAGCCATTCACAGTGGAAACTGACGCATCGGAAGCAGCAATTGGAGCCACTCTCAACCAAAAGGGTAGACCGGTAGCCTTCTTTTCCAGGTCACTAAATCATGCCGAAAAGAGCCATTGTGCAGTGGAAAAGGAGGCGTACGCTATCGTAGAAGCTGTCAGAAAATGGCGCCACTTTCTAATAGGAAAACGCTTCACCTTAATTACTGACCAAAAATCAGTGTCCTACATGTTTGATGTGCGCCACAAGAGCAAAATTAAAAACGAAAAGATAGCTAGATGGAGGCTTGAGCTAATGCCGTATTCTTACGCAGTAGTACACCGCCACGGAGCCCTTAATGGTGCCGCCGACGCCTTGTCTCGAGAATTTTGTTCTGCGGCGTCCCAAAATGACCTAATAGAACTTCATAAGTCTCTCTGTCATCCAGGGGTTACTCGCATGATGCATTTTATTCGCGTTCGAAACCTTCCATATTCCGTAAATGATGTAAAGCGCATTGTTTCTGGGTGCCATATCTGCCAAAGACTGAAACCGCAATTTTACCGACCTACGCAACAAGAGCTTATTCGTTCCATGCGTCCATTCGACCGCATAAGCATTGACTTTAAAGGCCCTTTGCCATCTTCTTCTAGTAATAAATATCTTTTAATAGTGGTCGACGAATACTCTCGCTTTCCCTTTGCCTTCCCCTACAAGGATATTTCGTCGTCTACAGTAATTTCGTGTCTTACCACTCTCTTTTCTATCTTCGGCTTACCTGGTTACGTGCACTCTGATAGAGGCACCTCTTTTATGTCTTCAGAACTTAAGTCATTCTTGCATAAAAGGGGTGTCCCTACTAGCCGCTCCACTCCTTATCACCCTACGGGAAATGGATAGTGTGAGCGTTATGTTGGAATCGTTTGGAAGACGGTGACTTTGGCCTTGGAATCAAAATGTTTACCTAATCAAGCTTGGGAATTAGTATTGCCAGACGCTCTTCATTCGGTACGATCACTATTGTGCACCTCAACAAACTCCACTCCTCATGAACGGTTGTTTGCATTTCCACGAAAAACAGCCACTGGGATGAGCATGCCTACTTGGCTTACTTCGCAGGGTAAAGTCTTCTTAAGACGTCACGTGAGAAATAAAGACGAACCCTTAGTGCAGGAGGTCGAACTGTTGGAATCAAACCCGCAATATGCCCACATTCGTTATCCAAGCGGACGAGAAGATACCGTCGCAATTAGAGACTTGGCACCCGTTGGAGACGCCCCTAATAGTGTCGAGACGAGAACTGATCCACAGACTGAAAATGTACGTGCTCCTCAAGACGGCACGATGCAGAACCCGGACCCTGTTATCGAACCGCCCGTGCAACCCAATGAAGGCACTATTCAAAATCAAGAGCCCTCTCCTGAACCTGTACCTCGGCGCTCGACGCGAATAAGAAGGCCTGTGGAACGCTACGGCTATTCTCAAGAAAATTGAATTTCTTAATTATGTAATTTTAAAATTTAAATTTAGTTTCTTTTTTTTAGGGAGGAAGAATGTTATAATTTTTGTATATAGCATTATTACTTTGTGTACCTTATATGTTACTATAGTATTATATTTTCTCCAGGTATAGGTATTCCATAAAATACTATATAATGTAAAGATTGATAAAAGATAATAAAGAAAACATAAATAATATATCAGAGTCAATCATGGATAATGGTCTTGGATAAAAGCAACCTTTAATAATAGTTGTCTTCTCGGTACGTATTGTAATTTAAAGACGTGTATATAAATTAGTAACTTATCTTTGCCTTAAATTACTAAGTTAACTTTCTAAGTTAACTATCGTTAAACTTAATCTTAAAGCAATTCATATAGTTGACTCTGTTTAGTATAATGGTACTACGTAATTTTTATGTTTGTTATTTTGCAGTTATTCAGTAGATGTCAGTAGAAGTTTTAGTAGATTAAAGCCAAAGTTGAATTGAGTTTCATTTGAGTAATTCTCATTTCAGTCTTTTGTTGTTGATGTGTTTTATTGCTCTTACTCTTTGTTGATATTCATACCTTTACCTTTGGTGCTTTCCGTTCTCTTTTTATTTTTTTGTTTTACTAATTGTTTTTTATTCTTTTCTTGTGGAGCCGTTTCCTCTCCTCGAACCCTTGGGTTGTTTATCTCTGACTTTTCCAGCTGGGATTACGACATATGTTGATAATATTAGAGGACCTTTATCGCAATCACAACGACAAAAAAACTTCAATAATGATACTACTTGGTCTTCCTAAGGCCTTTGACACAGTACTTCATAACATACTCTTAAAAAAAATTTGAACATTACGGCTACAGCAGACTATCCTTAAGATGGTTTATGGTGGTTAATGATCTATTAAATAGCACTTCCTGTCCTATCCACTCCTATATCGATGATTCCATTTTTCACTTCTCCACCCGCTTCACAAAGCGTCCCTTTCAGCAGACACTCCATGCTTCGAGTAGAACGGCTATAATGCACCTGACAGCTGATCTTTCTACTATTTCTGACTGGGACAGAGAAAAACTTGTGGTTTTCCATGCCCTTGAAACTCGGTTCCTTTCTGTCTACTCATCATAATCTTCCACACGACTATCACTTTATCTTCTCTTGACATTTTGATGTTTTCCTTTTTCGTGATCTTTCCTAGAAAATATCACATATACTGTTTTTCTTAAACAGCTTCTAAGAGGTTAGGTGTGTTGTGCCAGCTCTGCAGTTTTTTTCAACCCAACTCAAATACTCTCTCTGTATAGGAGTCTTGTCCACCCCTGTATGTAGTACTACTTCCCATGTGTGGGGTGGCTCAACCCACTCAGCTCTACTTGACTGGGTGGAATCAAAGGCTTTGTGTCTCATCAATTCCCCACCTCTTACTTACTGTCTTCAATCCCACTCTTTTTTCCGCAATATTGCTTCACTCTCTCTTTACTACCGCTATTATAACAAACACTACACTTCTGATCTCTCTAACTACATGCCTTTTTCTTTAAGGAGAGCACGCATTACCAGACTTTTGACACATTCTCATTCATTTCCTGTCCAGCTTTCTAACGCAAGGGTTAATCGGTATTTTCAATCTTTCATCCATTTAACCGGTCAAATCTGGGTCACCCTTCCTCAGTTCGTCTTTTCCCCTGTCTATGACATCCAGTCTTTCAAGTATAGAGGATCCAGACATCTCGAAAACTTAGGACTTTGATTTCGGCTAACTCCTTCTTGCTATACAGGGTGTACATAAAGTCAGGATCTATTTTTGTGAAGAACTTGGAAATTATATGGAATTCAATCATAAAATGATAAAGTGGTAACATTTATTAAATAATTAAGAGTAGGATTCGACGTGACGCCCATCAGTATCCCTGCACAGCTCAAATCGTTCCGCAGCATTTCTAAACACATTCTGGAGCATTTGCGGGGTTATGTTATCTGCAGCAGTTCGTATACGTGTACGTAAGTTTTCAAGACTCGTAATCTTCGTCTGATAGACGTGCGATTTGATAAAACGCCATGCAAAGAAATCTAAAGGGGTTAAATCTGGTGATCTCGCTGGCCAAGGTCTTTTGTTGCTTCCGCGTCCAATTCAGCGATTTGGAAAACGTCCATTTAGATAATCCTGAACAATTTTGGCAAAGTGACAAGGAGCACCATCATGTTGATAGACGACGGGGATAGGATTGTTAGTAACGTCTTAATCAGGATTCTATAAATAGACCTTCAATTTTCGTGTATGTCATTCTTTTCATTAACCTTGGTTTGGATAGACGTGTATTATCTACTGTTCAAGATGTATCGTCAACGTCGTTTGCGTCATTATTTGCGGAGAAGCAAAGTTGTTTGTCATTCTCATCGAAGGATTGTCAGAAGGCGTACTAAGGAGAAGATATTTAAAGCTTCAATGAAATTTGTTTATTTGTATAAAAATACTTTTGGTGTTAATGCCGATGCATATTACACCTTGTCTTTGGATCTTTTAACTAATGAAGCTAAATCTACTATTTTAAAATTTAATTATTATCAAGTAACTGGTGTATCATTTGAAAGTATACCACAAATGAATATGTCTGGATATGTTATTAATTTTGAAGATACAATAGGTCGTAAGAAAGATGCTAGGGAAAGGGTAGAAAGGGATCCTAATGTTGGGACATCACCAGCACCTTATTTAATTGTTCCACATGCAGTTTTGTTTGAACCTAATATTGACACTTCACATAGTGCAGAGCAAGTAATGAGTCATCCAAGAACTAAATGGTTCTCACCTTTTAAAGAGTTTAGAATGTATCGTAGACTTAAGCAGGTGTGTCAATTAGGTGAACAAGTCACTGCTCAATTCCCTCATAGTTTGATTAAGATATCTACGAATGATTTATCTAAACCATTAGGTCGTATTTATGTTGGTAAATATACACCTGAAGAATCTAAAAAAAATGAATATGCATTTAATTATGTTAATAGAATTGTATTTTATGTAAAGTTATTTGGTATTAAACAATAAAAAAAACTAAAATATAAATATCCTTTTGTAAATGTGCCCACATTTGCATCATTGCGCTGGCTTAGTATTACCCAGCGCAATGTGATGTGCTGCAAACGGGTCAGATTACAACGCTCAGTATGACTAAGCGGACAAAAATAGAATAGACGGTTTAAGAAGATCTCTTTTTCGTATGGCAGCCTCGCAGAGTTAGAGCCTCGCCAGAGTTAGAGAAAATGCCGGCAAAACAGTATTAAGTTACAAGTTAGATCATAATTAAATAATTAAGAGTAGGATTCGACGTGACGCCCATCAGTATCCCTGCACAGCTCAAATCGTTCCGCAGCATTTCTAAACACATTCTGGAGCATTTGCGAGGTTATGTTATCTGCAGCAGTTCGTATACGTGTACGTAAGTTTTCAAGACTCGTAATCTTCGTCTGATAGACGTGCGATTTGATAAAGCCCCATGAAAAGAAATCTAAAGGGGTTAAATCTGGTGATCTCGCTGGCCAAGGTCTTTTGTTGCTTCCGCGTCCAATCCAGCGATTTGGAAAAGTCCATTTAGATAATCCTGAACAATTTTGGCATAGTGACAAGGAGCACCATCATGTTGATAGACGACGGGGATAGGATTGTTAGTAACGTCTTAATCAGGATTCTATAAATAGACCTTCAATTTTCGTGTATGTCATTCTTTTCATTAACCTTGGTTTGGATAGACGTGTATTATCTACTGTTCAAGATGTATCGTCAACGTCGTTTGCGTCATTATTTGCGGAGAAGGAAAGCTGTTTGTCATTCTCATCGAAGGATTGTCAGAAGGCGTACTAAGGAGAAGATATTTAAAGCTTCAATGAAATTTGTTTATTTGTATAAAAATACTTTTGGTGTTAATGCCGATGCATATTACACCTTGTCTTTGGATCTTTTAACTAATGAAGCTAAATCTACTATTTTAAAATTTAATTATTATCAAGTAACTGGTGTATCATTTGAAAGTATACCACAAATGAATATGTCTGGATATGTTATTCATTTTGAAGATACATTAGGTCGTAAGAAAGATGCTAGGGAAAGGGTAGAAAGGGATCCTAATGTTGGGACATCACCAGCACCTTATTAATTGTTCCATATGCTGTTTTGTTTGAACCTAATATTGACACTTCACATAGTGCAGAGCAAGTAATGAATCATCCAAGAACTAAATGGTTCTCACCTTTTAAAGAGTTTAGAATGTATCGTAGACTTAAGCAGGTGTGTCAATTAGGTGAACAAGTCACTGCTCAATTCCCTCATAGTTTGATTAAGATATCTACGAATGATTTATCTAAACCATTAGGTCGTGTTTATGTTGGTAAATATACACCTGAAGGATCTCAAAAAAATGAATCTGCATTTAATTATGTTAATAGAATTGTATTTTATGTAAAGTTATTTGGTATTAAACAATAAAAAAAACTAAAATATAAATATCCTTTTGTAACTGTGCCCACATTTGCATCATTGCGCTGGCTTAGTATTACCCTGCGCAATGTGATGTGCTGCAAACGGGTCAGATTACAACGCTCAGTATGACTAAGCGGACAAAAATAGAATAGACGGTTTAAGAAGATCTCTTTTTCGTATGGCAGCCTCGCAGAGTTAGAGCCTCGCCAGAGTTAGAGAAAATGCCGGCAAAACAGTATTAAGTTACAAGTTAGATCATAATTAAATAATTAAGAGTAGGATTCGACGTGACGCCCATCAGTAGCCCTGCACAGCTCAAATCGTTCCGCAGTATTTCTAAACACATTCTGGAGCATTTGCGGGGTTATGTTATCTGCAGCAGTTCGTATACGTGTACGTAAGTTTTCAAGACTCGTAATCTTCGTCTGATAGACGTGCGATTTGATAAAGCCCAATGCAAAGAAATCTAAAGGGGTTAAATCTGGTGATCTCGCTGGCCAAGGTCTGTTGCTTCCGCGTCCAATCCAGCGATTTGGAAAACGTCCATTTAGATAATCCTGAACAATTTTGGCATAGTGACAAGGAGCACCATCATGTTGGATCGGACGCGGAAGCAACAGACCTTGGCCAGCGAGATCACCAGATTTAACCCCTTTAGATTTCTTTGCATGGGGCTTTATCAAATCGCACGTCTATCAGACGAAGATTACGAGTCTTGAAAACTTACGTACACGTATACGAACTGCTGCAGATAACATAACCCCGCAAATGCTCCAGAATGTGTTTAGAAATGCTGCGGAACGATTTGTGCTGTGCAGGGATACTGATGGGCGTCACGTCGAATCCTACTCTTAATTATTTAATAAATGTTACCACTTTATCATTTTATGATTGAATTCCATATAATTTTCAAGTGCTTCACAAAAATAGATCCTGACTTTATGTACACCCTGTATAAGGTGGGGGGAGGGCCTATTTTTCAGGCATTCGCTCTTGGTCTCTTCTTCTTTTATAAACAAAAAAATAAAATTCGCAAATCACTAAAGAAGTACTTCATTAGCTCCTACTCACATCTAACTTCACTATTGCTATTACTATCACAGTACTTAAGTTCCCATTTTGTAATGAACTATGTCTGTAAAATATACTAATTATATTGAGCACTTTTAACTTCATAATGTTTTCCTAACTTTATTTTTTATTATTATTATAATTAAGCATCATTTATTTTATGCTAAAAATATACATTTGATCATTTACTTAAAATTTTGCAAAATAATCAAACAGTATTTAAGTAAATATTTACCTTTTGTTAACTATTATTATTATTGTTATCATTATTACTTGCATTAATGAATTCAATTAATTTGGCCTAAAAACCTTTCATTCTTCAAACGGCATTTTCTGATTAGAAAACGGCGCATATCTAAATTGTAAAGAAAAATACTGAAAAATATTGTAAAAGTTTATGCAACTTTTATTCTTTTTCTGAATGAAAGTCTTGTTTTTGTTTCTTTGTTCGTTTGTTTGTTTGTTTGCATGGCTTCAGAGTTCAGCATTCACTTAATAATTCATTTTCACGTATTCACTGGTACTTATACAGACAATAAGATAGACCAAAATAATCGTCGAGTTGATAATCACTAGTTATTTTGATGTTAGCATAGAGTAACAGAAAGGACACCAAACAGCTTCAGAGGCTGTTCCTACGAGGCTGTCTGTTTAAAGAAGAAGGTTAAAATATGTCTGAAAATATAAAGACCAGTGAAAATTTTAAAGCAAAGCGAATAAGGGAGGTTGAAAGAATGGAGGGAAATTTAAATTATCATTATCATCATTAAAGATAAGTGAAATTTTTAAAGCGAAGAGGAGAGATTCCGAGTGAAAATTCTACAATAATTTTATGCACTAACAAATTCTTCTAAGTGGAGGTTTAAGGTAAGATACTGTAAGTATCTAGTCTCTTTTCAAAGGACTCGACCGAATATATATATCGTATACTGTATGTTTTGTTATTGGTCAATTGCATCTCATGTCAACCAATCACCGACATCCTGCAGAACGCGACCGAAAAAAATGGAAACGCTGTAATTTTAGGTGAACAAGGGCAGTCGCATGATACAGTACATTTAAAGCTGGTTAATGCGATTAATTAGATTAATTTATATTTAACTAAATAAAAATTATATACAGGGTGTTTCAGGAGGAAAGGTCAATACTTCGGGAGGTGATAGTATCCGTCATTGAGAAAAAAAGTTCATATGAACATGTGTCTAATTCTGAATGGTTACGGAGAGAGAGCTGTTTGAATGTACAAATACAAAAGCATTGTTAATGGTAATCAAGAAAGAAAAACCAATTACTGTTTCTAACATTTAATGTTTAAACATTGGCATTTTGAATGGTATCAGATACAGAAATGACAAATTTGTTACATACTTACATTAAAGCTTACATGGTTCAAGGTTATAGGGGAGCGAAGGGGGAGGAAGAGCTGCGCGCGCATCAGATTCAAACAGCTCTATCTCCGTAACCATTCAGAATTAGACACATGTTCATATGAACTATTTTTCTCACAATGACCGATACTATCACCTCCCGAAGTATTGACCTTTCCTCCTGAAACACCCTGTATACAGTATACAGTATATGGGAAATTGCATTGTACTGTACTTATCATCCGCACTGTAATTAGTTACATATAATTCCTGTATATCCTATCCTTAAATTTTTTGTCAGTAACTGAGGCGTAACTCATGGGTGAATTTACTTAACGAACTTTTCCCTGTAACGTACTGTAATATCTTGTCAGTAACTTTCTCATAACAATCATGCACAAAATATTTTCAAAGGAAAACAAACACGCAAAGCGGGAAAAAGAAATTTATAATCCTAAATATCATAAACGATTTTCAAAATCAAATAAAACAATTAAAAAATATCTATAGAAAATTATGTAAGACCTATACATACGTATAATCCTCAAGAATAAATTATATAAATTTTGTACATGCCCCTCGGTGGTGTAGTGGTAGCATCGCTGACTAAGAATCCATCGGCCCCGAGATCGAGACCCGGTAACGGCAGGCGGCGCGCAGCAAAACCCAACTGTTCATCCTCCCACACAATAAAAAAATTGGTTGGTAAATAAATGGGTACCCTGGTTAGCCTAGTGGTAAAGACGCTGGACTGCTGCTGCTGATGATCGAGAGGTCGTGAGATCGAGTCCGTGCAAGGAATTGCAATTTCTGACCGCCCGTGGTGCGGCGTGGTTCCACGTTGAACTGTAGGTCTAAGGTGGAGAGACAAGCTTGACCTTCGTCAGAATGAACAATTCGAGCGGAAGTAAACCAAGGTTAACGAAGGTTACATATAATACATTAAAAAAACATCTAAACATATGTTTTGTTCCCATATTTTAAATATTTTTAAGGTTACATAAAGTTTGCCTACATACTTTTTAGCACTTTTATAGATTTAAGAAGCCACACATAAGGTTTAATTATGATCTACATGTGATTAAATTCAAATGAAAAACAAAAATTACAATTCAGGACTTTACTTATGAAACAGGAAATACAGTGGTGAGCAAGAACAAGGTGGTAACGTGGATGATGATGAACGAAATTTACACTAAACTAAGTTTCTACGTTTCACACATACTGTAATGGTAGCGTGAATAAACTCTCATATAAACTCGAAATTAAGTGCAAACGTATCGTCCACGAACCGGTGATAATATTTGGGGCAAAATTATAAGTAAAGCATTTGGGAAGACGCAGCGAAGAAATTTCACCACTGATAGAGAGCTAGAGATTATACAGTTTGGAGATATGCATTTGAGGCCATACCTATGTGGAAGAAAGTTTGATATTTATAATGACCATAAGTTAGTGACTTATTTAACTTATATGAGAGTATGTGAAGATCGGCTAGCAGGGTTTTATGAGGATATTTTCTGCATGGATTTTCAAATCGTTTACAAACCTGGAATTTCGAATACAGTATCTGATCTGCTTTCTCGAGTAATAGAGATCAGTGATAAATACAACAGAGGAGAGGAAAGCTTAAATGTTGTTCTTTTGACCTTTTCATTGCTCTGAGCCACGATCTTGGCTTACAGTCCGACCGAAAATAATAATATAAATTTTACTACAGTATAACGTTTCAACATATACTTCAACATGTTTAGAAAGGAACCCAAAGGTGTGTCATTTAAGTAATTAGTTACTGAAATATTTATTCCTAAATAACAATAATTCTTATATTGTTAGGTTTAAAGAAAAATATACCCGTCGTGAAAGGGTTAAAGGAATATAAAAGAGACCAAACAGCAACATACCGGCTGGTCCCTAGGAGGCTGTCTGTTTCAGAAGGAAGGTTAAAGGAAGGGAAGAAAATTTAAAGATAAGTGAAAATTTTAAAACAAAGTAAAGAAGGGAAGTTGAAAGAAAGGAAGGAAACTTAAAAATAAGTGAAATTCTTAAAGCAAAGACAAAAGAATCTGAATAAAAATTCTACAGTACTACAGTAACAAGTGCTCGTAACTGGGGGTTTAAGGCAAGATAAGCATCTACAGTAGTTTCATTTTAAACGACTTGACCGAATTACTTTGAACTAAGCTGGCTGGCAATCCATTCCACAAGTTACCGGTATGATTGAAAAAAAATGCTTAGCTCCGTTTAGAATTAAAACGTTTTCCCCTTATTTCAGACCATTACCGCGAGTTCTGTCTGCATTTCAAAAGGTTAAATATTTTAAGGCGTCGAAGTTATCAAGACTTTTAATAATTTTAATCATTCAGTGCTCTCTTTAGAAGATAATGACTTCCATGAAAACATTAGTCGAACAGCAATAGATCATTTAGAGAAAATAGATAAAAATGGTAAAAATTGTAAAACACCTAAGGGCAAGGCAAGTTAAGTGGATAAAATACAGGGTGCGGCATAAGTCGCTTTACCGAGAATAATGAAATCACCTTGTGAAGAATAATATATTATTATTTATTACAGAAATTGTTCAAAGTGTCCTCCATCACGTTCAATACACACGTTACATCTTTGAACCACTGAACAACAAATAACGTGGCACAGTTCTTTATTATTCAACGTCTCGAACTTTTGGCGTATCAAAGTCTTCATGTGATCGAAGTCCCGAGGTTTCTGGCCGTTAAGGTAGGTTGATTTTGGAACTGTGATCTTGGACTAGTCTAGATAGAAAGGTATTAATGGATAAAAAACGGTGCATCAACTCATATTTGTGAAAATGATTGTATTTTTTGAGGATTGTTAATTATTTTTAAATTGTAAAATTGTCGAATTTTACGCGTAAAATCGCGCGCGCGGCATTCGCGCAATGTAAACAAACAAAATATCGGACCTTATTTCATCAAAATAATCAATTAAAATTCGGCTTTTTTAACAAAACGATGCTTGAAACTTATTGTAAATGCATTATAGATGTTTATTAGTGTATTATTTTGTATTTTTTAATGATATTTACCTATAAAATGTGTATTAAATTAAGTTATTTTATGATGCGTTCATTTAATTGTGTTTATTTTCAGATATTTCATAAAAATGGGTAAAAAACGGAAGTCTGCAGTGTTAACTCGAAGTGATAGTGCCAAAAAATTCAGTGGCCAGCCTTCCCCTTTGGATAAAACAGAGCCTCCTACCCTCCGCCAAGTTATTCAGTACAGTTATTTCCTCCAAAACAGCCACCCGGACTTGAAAGACTATGATATTGCTAAAATGATAGCAAAGATGTGATTGAGATCTGGCAGGCAGTGAACCCGCGGCTGCCCCTGTATGAGGAATATTATGTAGTGAAATTGGTGGATAAAGTGTGCTTCAAGAAAGCAAAAGAGATAAACAGGAAATCTCTTTCTACAGTCCAGGAGCAGAATCTGGAGGAAAAGCTGGATAAACTTTTTGACATTTCTGCTTGCACCTGTAAGCTACCTGTTCGTCCCTGTGATGACAATGCTGTGAAGTGCAAGAAAGAAAATTGTCAAACACAGCACATAATCTGCACTTGTCCTCCCAGTAAGAAGGTAATGCTATTATTTTTATAACTTTTAACTGGCCTAACTTAGTGCGATTAGGTGCCTTTTAAATGGAAGGAAATTCAATGCTTGTAATTGAAAAATATCGCATTTTCCTCCTGTAATCTTCCTTCCCCCCCCCCCCTGGTAATAGAAATTAATAATCAATTTTTTTTCAGGATTTTATCTCTTATTTTAGATCCGCTATTTAAATACTTTAATATTTCAGGTTCCAGTAGAGGAGAGGGAATACTTGAGAGATCAGAGGGCCAAAATAGGACCCAAGGGCTCTTTCCAGCTGGGATCTGTGGATAAAGCTGCTGTGAAGAGAGACAGAGGGCTGCAGCTGAAGCAGAAAGATTACAGAGCCAGATTCAACAGCAGCAGGAAGTGGATTTGGCCACTTTTGCCTCCACACCTTCACAAGATATTTCTTTTGAATCCAGCTCAGGAGAATCAGGAGAGGTAATATATTTTTTTCTTATATCTTATCCCATTTTTACCCAAATTTATCCCTACTTTTTGTCCCTATTTCCCCCTTTTTCCCCCATTTTCGCTTTAGTAATTTATTCTTTTTTCGCCCATTTTCGCCGACTTTTTACCTGAATTTTTACCCATTTTTCCCCTATTTTCCCACTTTTTTCCCCCATTTTCGTTTAAGTAATTTATTCTTATTTCCGCCCATTTTCGTCGATTTTTACCCATATTTTTCCCTACTTTTTCCCCTTTTTCCCATTTTCGCTTTAGTAATTTATTTTTTATTTTCATTTCAGCCATCTGGTGGTGAAGCTGAAGAGTTCAAGCCAAGGAGGCACCCAAGTGGAGGTTACAGCTTTTTGAAAACCCCCAGATATGCCATGGAACTGATCAGGGGTGATGTTTCTTCCAATCTTGGGGCAAGTCTTGCTAATGCCTTCCTCCTGGACTTACAAGCTATGGACTTGCTTAAGCCTGGCCTTGATGTGAAACAGATAATAGTTGATAAATCGAAAATGGACAGCGAAAAAGCTAGAATGAAAGTGAAAAGTGATGAAAAGCACAATGAGGGTCTGGAAAAGTTAGTCTGTATTGGGGTTGATGGGAAAGTTGCTGTACAGAGAAGTTAAGGATAAAAATGGGAAGACTAAGCTGAAGAAAGGAAAGGGACAAGAGCACCATTTGACTTTCACAAAGGAGCCGGGAATTGAAAGTGGAACATATCTTACTCACAGAGTCATCCCAATTAAAGGTGCGACTGGAGTTCTTCTTGGTGAAGAAGTTGCTAGTGTCTTGGAGGAGTTTAACAGTGTTCATACCCTGAAAGCTGTCCTCCTTGACAACACAAATACAAACACTGGCTGGGAGGGAGGCCTTGTAACAGCTCTGTAAAATAAAATTGAGCGGAAATTGCACACCATTGGCTGTTCACTCCATCAGAATGAGCTTCCTTTCAGAGCTGTTTTCAAGCATCTTGATGGCAGTACCAAAAGTCCCACTGCTTTCACTGGTCCGCTGGGAAAACTCTGTGAAATTGACTACCAAGATCTGCCACAAGTGGAATTCACCAAACTCAGTGGCCCCCTGGATGACATGGAATTTGCTGAGGAGACACTGAATGATCTCAGTAGCGACCAGAGGCTTCTTTTGGAGTATGTGCTTGGAATTTCCAGGGCAAAGTCAACCCAAGATTTGCTGCCTGGAAAATTGGACCATTAAACCATGCAAGATGGTTGACTTTGGCAATTAGATTGATGTGTCTGTGGACCAGAGGTGCTTACCCTCCAGAACTACAGGATAAGCTTTACCAGGCCATCAAGTTCATTGTGGAAGTGTATGCAGTCAGTTGGTTTGAGATCAAAAGGGACAGCAAGTTCCACAATCAGCAGCTGTACATCTTCAACATGATCCAGAGGATCAAGCAGCAGTCTGAAGAAATCCAGGGTGTTGCTTTCAAGAACCTGAAGTACAATGCTTTTGCCTTGCTGCCCGAGAATGTGCTGTGCTCCATGATGAAGTCTGATGACTTGGAAGTGAGAGAAGCTGCTCTCAAGAAAATTCTGTCCATCAGGTAAGCATTTATTAATTTAAAAAATGTGAAAAAAAAAATTTGATTATGGGGATTTATTTAATAGAAAAAAGGCCCGAGTTCTATAAATCCCCATAATCGAATTTTTTTTCACATGTTCTTATCCCAATTCCCCCCCTCCCCTCTGATAATGGAAATAATCTTACCTTCTTTCTGAAAAAAAATTCGATTATGGGGATTTATAGAACTCGGGTTTTTTGTTTTTTTTAATTTAAGTTAAATTAAATCAGCAATTCTGAGACTAATAGGGATTAAATCTTAAACTGGAATAAAAAATAAATTAATTATTATTCTTTCAGAAGTGGGAAGCCAGCCGAGAAGAGGCTGAAAAAGATCACAGCCATCATCATTGAAGCTACCCACTGGTCAGAACGAATCAACCTTTCTCAAAGTGGCATCTGTGAAGCTGCTCTCACACAAGACTTTTCTGACCAGGAGCTTCAAGAAGCATTGCTGAATGGCACCAAGCCAGAGCTGCATGGTCTGCCTTCACATTCTCAGAGTGTTGAAAGGGCCGTGAAGCTGACATCTGAAGCTTCCCATACTGTTTATGGACTCGAATCAAAGCACAAACACATTCTGGCCAAAGCCCTAAGCCGCCAGATGAGGCCTTCCTTTGCTTCTAAGGGCTCTTACAGTGAAAATTATGATGATCTTGGGATCTAAATGTGTCTATTTGACTCTGTACATGTTTTTTTTACTTTTTTTCAATAAAATTTTAACTTTTTTCAGGATTTTTTTTATGAAAATAGCATGATTTTTTCGGCCGAAAATTGCGAAAATGCGATATTTTTCGGTACGATTTTTTGACGATTTTTGAAACGGTTTCCTCAAAAAACGGTTAAAGCTAGGGATCTGAAATGTTTTGTCAGTTATTATCATATTAAGCCCTGACTATCTCGACTAGTCCAAAGTCGATATCTACAAAAATGCGGAAAATCAACCTACCTTACTGGCCGTAGACTCTATCTTTGATTATATCCCACAATGAATAATGAATGTGATGTGATTACACAATGTGGGGTATTATCAAAAATAGACTACTGTCAGAAACCTCGGGACTTCGATCACATGAAGACTTTGATATGCCAAGAGTTCGAGATGTTGAATAATAATAAAGAACTGTGTCGCGCTATTTGTTGTTCAGTGATTCAAGGATGCAACGTGTGTATTGAACGTGATGGAGAACACTTTGAACAATTTCTGTAATAAATAATAATTATTATTTTTCACAAGGCGATTTCATTATTCTTAGTAAAGCGACTTATGCCGCACCCTGTATAATGCAGGCTGTCCAGCAGGATGTAATATGAGTGGCAAGTAAACGTAATGTGTTTGTCTCGACCCAGTTTTCCTTGTGAAAGGGGCTTATTTTTCCGAGTTGGAGGTGTTACTGCCCGTCTCAATTATCTTTGTTGGACAGCAACAACACAGCTTACGAGATCATCATCGTCAAAAGCAGTTATTTAGATTTGTTAAACTTTGTGAAAAGCTAATTGTAACTATTTAATGTTACCAGTCTTAACTCAGTTTTCATCGAAAGTTTGCAATGTTTAGCACTTTTTAACCGTGCACTCTTCCACTAAATATATAATAGTCAATATATGGTTTGACCCTATAAAAATTGCAACAAAAGATTTTTTGCTGGATTTTGGTTTGTTGGGTCATACTAATGAACATACAAAAAGTCTATAGAAATCTGACCGCCGGAAAGTTGTCATTTTCAAGATGGCGGCCAAGATGGCAGCCAATACCTTGAAATGGCTATAAGTCAGTGACTATTTATCCTAGAGTGATGATTTTGGTGTCTATACCTAGGTTTTAGGGGTCTAGGAATCGCATAAAACCAATTTAAATAACATCAGGTTAATATTTATTATGTAAAAACAATACATGACCTGTAATCTGCAGCAGAAAATGTAACATTACCTAAATTCAATACAGTTTTATACCCAATTACCCATTGTGAGACCTCCTGATGTTGTCACTAGTTATACTGTAACTGTCATCTTCCTCAAAGACACCATTGTTGGGATTGTCGCAGCAAATGTCTTGGTATTGTCCACATACATGAAAGTCCATATTTTCTGCAGCTACAACGTTGGGTGCTATAGCAATTACCATCAATTGTGATTACGTTGTGGTCCACATTGTCTGCTGCAAATAACAAGGACAAGTCTAAGCTCTCCATATCCTCACCTAGCACATCTGAAGCTATCATGTTTGCCGCATTTTTTTCAAAGCGTTGTACCTCAGAGTATGACGAATCAAAGCCCATAGAGTAAAGAGTGTCAATGAGGATTCGCGATCTATGCATATGGTGCATCTGAACAGAGTCCAATTTGTAAAGGGCAAATAACAGCTCTAGGTCGAACTGCTTGAATGATGGATTGACCGATGATCGCGACCTTTCTTTGGGTGTCTTTTCCAACAAAGAGTAATTCTAGCATGGTGTGAAGAGAGTCAGGGAGGTACTGCAAAGCTGAATTGAGTTTTAGGTCTGATTTGTCAGGATACCTGTCTGTCACTGACGGAACCTCCGATTTGATGTCATTTTTCAGTAATCTAGCGGCAGTTTCGATTATTGCTTTCTTTTGTGACTCTTCATCACCGTCCTTTGCTTTGTTTAAATATGACAAAAGGATTTTTGAAGTCTTTTCACGCATTGTCACTATGTTTCCACGCTGCCCCTCACATTCTGATATGTATGCAGAGTTCCCTAATGTTCCTTTAGCCTGACTTTCATATACTGATTGCCATAAGGAGACGATTCTTCCTCCAATAAGAACTCCCCATTTTGTTCGTGAGGCTTGCGATAGTTAATTGTTCCTCATCATTGGTCTCTAAATACACACATGTTTTTAGAAATGCTTGTTCCTGATTAGCAGCTTTTGGTCGACCAACTTTTCTCCGTTTTTCTGGTGGTTGTGAGAGATATTGTTGCGGTATGCCTAGTCCAGTTCGAAAGTTCACTCAACATGAATGATGACATACGCAAGCTGCCACATGTAAATCACCCCCATAATATTCTATGCGACCTTTCACCTCCACTGCCCAATCATCATCTCGAGTGTTGCTGCTTTCAATAATGCTCCTTGAAAACGTATCAGTCTTGACGTAACTCCAATCTAACGATGAACTGCCTCGTTCTTTTGAATCTGGTTTCAAAACTTTACAAGTACAGAACAAACAGTCCGTTCGGCTATCATATGGCCCTGTACTACTGCGTGCGGTCCTCTTAGTTGCTTTAGATTGGCCGGGTTGGCATTGCTTCGTTAAATAATTTTTTATGTCACTCGGATTTATGTACGCTTTGCGACACTTTGAATAAACAATGGAACCAGTAGTAATGACAACGGTGTCTTTTTCTCCAATGTCCTCACGACAAAGTGGACAAGCCTTCCGATTATCACTGCTCCTGCTCATCTTGAAGATCTGAAATAGTAAGAAAAGGGATATTAATCAAAATGAATTGACAGAAACATTTCATCAATCGAAAATATGGATGCGTCTACTTGTCTTAATTACACGTTATGAAACACGTTAACACAAAAACATTTTCACCACATGACATGACCACATTTTCACCACCGCACACTGAACGAGCATAAAACAAAAACATGCGATGTTAATGCGCATGTGCTAAACAGATATTACGATTCAATTTCAGTCTGCTTACATCTGTCGTGTAGTGTGCATATCACAGTAATGAATAATTCAATCTGTGATCACGAGGTCATTGCTACATGGCAATGGCTTCAGCTCTCAACTGATCACGAAATTAGAAAGTTTTGGTTTAATTGTTTTACTTTAATTACTTTATTCATTTATTATTATTTTATTTATTATTTATTTACTTATATTTTTCATATTTTTTATTTTAATATTCTTATTTATATTTATTATATTATTTATTTTATTTATTACTTTATTACTTTATTTACTTCAATTGGTTTTATGTGATTCCTTGACCCCTAAAACTGGTATAGACACCAAAATCATCACTCTAGGATAAATAGTAACTGACTTATAGCCATTTTAAGGTATTGGCGGCCATCTTGGCCGCCATCTTATAAATGACAACATTCCTGCAGTCAGATTTCTATAGACTTTTTGTATGTTCATCAGTATGACCCAACAAACCAAAATCCAGCAAAAAAGCTTTTGTTGCAATTTTTTTACATTCAGCCTATTTTTTCCATATATTGACTATTAATAGAAAACATCACCAAGTTATGTCCTTAATTTCAAATTTCCGTTATATGCAATATGTACTTTCATTCTCAATTTTCGTTTAAGTTTTTGTTGAGTTGTTTCTCTCCCGGGATGTGGTCCTTTCCCAGGTGACCCCCAATGAAGGTTCGGGGTTTCTCCCAGGGTGTTCACCGCAATGTAATCGATTCCTGGTGGGCAGGGTTCTTCACTAAAGGTATTTCGCAAATCGCTGAAAAAGCACTTCTTCAGCTCCTACTGATATATAAGTTCACTACTGCCATTCTTATCATGGTAATCAATATTTTGTAATCAACTATTTAAAATATGCTAATTTTATTAATCACATTTAATTTCATAATCTATTCTTTTTATTATTATTATTATTATGAAGCAGCATTTATTTTCACTCAATATACTGTATTAAATCATTTAATTTAAAATTGTTACATTTTGTAAACTTTATATTGTATTTATTATTATTATTATTATTATTATTATTATTCCTATTATTATTATTATTATTATTCCTATTATTATTATTATTATTATTTTTCTTTGCTCTCTCTCTATTATTATTATTATTATTACTTGCCACTTTCACTTTTTATGTAATAAATAAGGTAAATGCCATTAATTTTGCCTGAAAAGCCTCCATGCTTCCAAGGGCTTTTTCAGATGAGGGTACATGTGAATATATTAATGTCATAATAAATATTTGAAAATTGTAAAAACTCTGTCACTTGTATTCTTTTTTGAATAAAAGTTTGAAGTTTCAAAACTCTTTATGAATACATGATTGGACAAAACGGGAGGTAGACATCACGTGACGGCCATACTTTTGCCTGATTGGCAGAACACAATTACAAGTATGAACGCGATAAGACCTGTTTTTCTTGCTTCGTGTTAAAATTCACGTACACTTTCCCAAATTCATGAGGCCTATTTCCTAACTTTATAATCCATCTAGTATAGATTCTGTTATTTTCAATTCATTAATACACCCCAATTTTTTAATCTCAACACTTTTACGTTTTATCCGAGATTTTGTAATTCTAACTTTGTAACTTATGGATTTTAATCTTAATCCTTTAACATTTACTTAAATTCTAAATATGTTGTAAATTATTTGGTTTCCACTGTAAAATAAAAATAGTATTTGTAGGTCCGACTGAAGATACAAATATTATGGGTCAGGGTTTCCCAAATTGTGGTCCGTGGTCCACCGGGGGAAATAACCTCCAAACAAAATTCCAAATATTACAACACTAACAAAAATAACATTTTGTTTAGTATATGTTATATTTATATGCTTTCTAGATTTTACTGTAAAGTTCATTCTTTTAACGATATGTAGTATAGTCATACACTAATTTTCGCCATTTGTATTTTTTCTTCTATATTAGAAAGTTAAGCAAATTAGCGCCATGGAGAAGGAGGGAGGTCCGCAGAAGTTACCAGGATTAGAAAGAGGTCCGTGACAACAAAAGATTGGGAAACCCTGTTGTAGATTTACCACAAATACTTGGAAATAAAGGATGAATATGCATTGAAGTCATATAAGGGGTTCCAAAAAACCTTAGCCCCTCCCATTTGCAGCTTACATATTTACTTATATCGAAATAGTTTTTAGTGATTATAAAAATATATAAAATTCTTCATTTATTGCAGGTATTAAAATTACTCTAGCTGATAAAGTGATAATATAATGGCTTCTCAATTAATTGGTGATTCGGAGAGGCAACGTGTGATAAATCGCATACGAGCAATAACATTTCGGGAAGCTCGTGATGCTGGAGCCACCTTTATAACACGTTCATGGGTTGCCAAAAAGTTGCGAAGAAGTAAGGACTTCGTCAAAAGAAATTGGAATAAAACTTTGGAGGAATGTGAAATGGATACAACCAAATCTGGGCGCCCAAATTTGCCACTCTCTCAGGAAACAAAGGAAATCATTGAAAGCGGTACGCGTAAGCGGGAAAACAGCTGTGCTAAACTTTCTTGAGAGATCGAAGTGTTGAGAGGAAAGATCGTTAGTGGTGAGATCATTCGACTGTACAGTCATAGGGAAGGTTTAAAGCCTTGGCATGAACTTCCAAAGCCAAGAAAAACTCAACTTAACATCGATGACAGAATGTGGTTTGCCCATTATCTTGAAGATTGGGATGTGGATGATTTCATGCATTTAGCTGTCTTCGATGAATTTTTTGTTTACGTAACACGTCGGCCTAACTACCAAAATGATCGAGTGTGGACCACAACACCAGATGAAATCGATGACAATGAACATTATCGCGAATTATTAAAAAGTCCAGACTGTGTTGGTGTGTTTGTTTTGTTCACTGCAAAGCTCATGTGGGTGCTGAAGCCAAATGGTCAGAGTTGGGATGGACAGTATTTTCGTGATATTATTCTATCCCAGCATGTCATTCCTTTTCTAAGAAACCCAAACAATGTTATGGATGTCGATCAGGTCACACTTCTGCACGATAAGGCCCCCTGCTTTAAGGCATTAGCCACTCAACAGTTGTTGCGGAACCATGATATCGATTTCTTTGGAAATAAAGAATGGCCAGGAAATTCTCCTGACCTGAACATCTGTGAACACATTGGATCAGTTATAAAGGACAATTACCATTAGAGGTACAGTAAAACTAAACATACCTTACAAAAGAGAATTTAATCCTAAATTTAATGAGAAACAATTAGAACCTTGTGTTCCCACCATTGGCTTCCAAGACAGCCTGAATTCGCTTTGGGTAGCTTGCCAAAAGTGACGTGAATAGATCTTGATCGTTACGCAAATTTGCTAAAACAGTTTCAATGTGTTGCGTCATTGTGTCCTTCAAAAATCGATTTGCTGCAGGTTCTTGAAACAAGAGACATTCAACCTTGTCCTTTATAACTGATCCAATGTGTTCACAGATGTTCAGGTCTGGAGAATTTCCTGGCCATTCTTCATTTCCAAAGAAATCGATCGCATGGTTCCGCAACAACTGTTGAGTGGCTAATGCCTTAAAGCAGGGGGCCTTATCTTGCAGAAGTGTGACCTGATCGACATCCATAACATTGTTTGGGTTTCTTAGAAAAGGAATGACATGCTGGGATAGAATAATATCACGAAAATACTGCCCATCCCAACTCTGACCATTTGGCTTCAGCACCCACATGAGCTTCTTTGCAGTGAACAAAACAAACACACCAACACAGTCTGGACTTTTTAATAATTCGCGATAATGTTCCTTGTCATCGATTTCATCTGGTGTTGTGGCCCACACTCGATCATTTTGGTAGTTAGGCCGACGTGTTACGTAAACAAAAAAATTCATCGGAGGCCAAAAAGATCACGTACTGAGGAAAATATTGACACGATTTCATCCATGATATGCAGTCAAGAAGAACGGCCCAACACCTAGAAGTCCGTTAGAGAAATTTCAAAAACTACTGGTATTTCTCGCTCTAGTGTTCGTCGTGTAGTAAAAGATGATCTGAGTCTTAAATGTTTTAAAAGAGTCGAAGTTCATAAGCTCTCTGCATCAAATAAGCAAGCAAGAGTTGAAAAATGTCGTGCTCTGTTAGATCGATTCCCAGACAGAGAAGTGTCGAAAATATGGTTCAGCGACGAGAAGAACTTTACGGTTGCTTCAACAATAAACACACAAAATGACCGAGTTTATGGAAGGCAAGACAAAACCTCTATCAGTCTAGATCGACTTTGCAGGGAACGTTCGCATTTTTCTCCAAAAGTCATGGTTTCCATCTTTATTTCAAAGTTAGGGAAGTCAGAGATTGTTTTTGTTGATCAAAATGCCAAAATTACTGCTGCTTATTACCAAGAAAAAATCCTTAATGCGGTACTGCTGTCGATAAGGGAGAAGTCAAGGTTGCAAGCGTGCAATGATAATGGGGGAGGGCACATTCCGCATAATCTTGGATTCAATTAGGTAACTGTATAGAAACAAAGTTTTTCTACCAGTGCAAACATCTAGGAATCATCAAAGACCGAAAAACACACGTGGGTTCAAGGGGAGAGAAGCAAATTGTGCTGTATTTTCCCCCCAAAAGGCCAACGAAAAACTACGCGTCTTCCGACCGAGCCTATATAAAGCCAGAGTTCACTAAAAATCGTCCTCACTCTGCTCGTTACTCCTCGTGAATCTCCCATTTCACATAGCGCCGTTCGATCTCAGCCGACTTCAGTCCTTTAAGCAACAGTTCACCAATACACGAAGCGAATTGCCACTTGAGGCAACCTACAGTTTCATCCAGCTGGAAGCAAGCATTACTCTACCGGTGTCATCTTTCTGGCTCTGGCTTCACTCATCCTTCACCACAATTCGATCGGCGTCCTTTCAACAAGTCTATCAACGGGCCCTCAACACATCCTCCTGCCGGTAGGGCTATATGTCCTCAGACCATCTACGTCAAAATGCAGTACGGTCAACCATCACGTAGGCCCTTGTCAGTCTTCAGAGTTAGCCACGTCGAAATCGCAAGTCGGTAAGGCTCACTCGGTAAGGCCCTCACTCGGCCTTCAGTGTTTTGTTACGTCGTACTAGACAATTCAGGATTCAAAGCTGAAAAGTCCACAAACTCTGCCTATTTGAGTAGGCCCAAAAGTGTACGCAAACAACCGACAAACTAACTTTCCTATTACGACTACAGTAGGCCTGTTCAATTATTTTAACGTTTCAACTATCTTATCGTATTTGTATCCACATGTTTATGTGCTCATTTATGCATTTTATGTTTACTTGCCTAATCCGTTTACTGTACCACACCGTACTTTCATCACCTCAGTTATTATAGGCTTAATTACTTATTATTGTGTGTTCACTACCGCATATCTCATTAACCCTACCTAAATTAGTGTTTCTTGTCATTATTGTATTTATTTAACGTTTATACTGTGAAACCATTTCTTATTGCTAATCATCAGTCACTTGTAATATAGCACAATTATTGTGCTATATATGGGCTTTACTCCAAACTGGTGACCCCTAATTATTCATTTCAATTTAATTCATAAATTATAACAAGCCTACTTTCTAAGCCACTACAAATTGGGGACCCGTAGGCTAATATATATATATATACACACACACACATACATGTGTGTGTGTGTGTGTGTGTGTGTGTGTGTGTGTGTGTGTCTAAATTGAGAAATTTCGCAGAAATTTACTAGATCTGGAGAGTCACTTTTGATATTAAATTATAATTCAGATTCTTATATGATTTGGTTGTAAGCCTTTTCATACGAATTATAATAGTTACCGGTAACTATGCTAATATCATACAAAAGTAAACCAAATGCATGGGTGAAGGGATGGAACATAAAGTTGCGGTGCATCCTGCTCCTGATGAATCATGCACCCAGACCTATAGAGTCAGTAGCATCTGCTTTGGAAACTAACGACACCGATTCATTGTGATAACTCAAACCACGTATGGAAGCCTTGTCAGCATGTTGATCCTCTACAGTATGTATTTGCCAATGATACTGTGAGCTGCTCGTACCCTGAATGGTTTATTGGCAGGGAGGTGTTTTGTGTAAAGTTGAAACCTTTCCTCATATTTGAATTTACTCTGTTGACATGTCTTAAACATTGATGATATATATTCGGGTGGTTGCGAAAATCATATATCTAAATTTTACAAATCTTACCCTGTACATTTGTTTTCGCTCTGAAGATAACCAGAGAGAGAAAATTTTAGTTAAATCAAATAATATTTAGAGGTCGCTCAACAACGTATAAGTTTCCGAAAATAGACTAAAAAAATGATGAATATCACGTACGTTCTTACAACTTTCTGATATGTATTTTTATTATTTTTTCAGAAAATATGGAAGATAAACCATCTACATCTACGTCAATCGCTTGTTATAACCGGCCGAAAAGACGAATTATATCTACCTGGGCAGCCTATAAAGAACCCTTTCTCTCGGAGCAAGCTTCCCTCTCAAGGCGAAGTATTACAATGAATCTTACACCTTCACCTCGAAGAAAGGAAGACGGTGAAGGAGGCAGAAAAAGCTGTTATTACAAAAGTAGCCTCCTTCTGGATCAAAGCCAGAATTCCCATAACCCAAGAGTACAATGCGATCGATAACCTTTTCAAGCTCTTCAAGGCGTGGCAAGCGCTTAAGAAAAACTCAAAGCGGACGACCGAAACCCAGAAGCAAAACGAGGCTGACTTCGAAAAGTCTTTAAAACTGTTCGATATCGGCAGAACCGACAAGGCCGCCTGGGTGGCGTTAATTTGTCCTGAAAAATAAAAGCCCATTTTCAATTTTTCTATATTTAGTATACTTTTAGTTGAATCAAAAACTATAACTATGTTATGAATATGTATTTTATTTTTTATGATTGAATAAAATTTTATAAAATGCTTTTAGCCTTATTTAATTTTCATGCAACAAAGAAATTAATCAGTTCTCCATTGAGTGGATAGTCAGAAGATTTAAGTACTTTGAGCGACTTTTAAATATTATCTAGTTCAAATCATATTTAGCAGAAATCATTTTTTAATGGTAACAAATTGAAGGAGTAAAACTTAAGATATTTTCATTCTGAAATTTTTCCCATGTAACTAAAAACCACCCTAATATATATATGTATATAATACAGGGTGTCCGAGAATTATCTGTACAATTTTGGCTGTTATTAAAAGTCAACCATGAAGTGTAGAAATTCCAGTGTTGTCCCATTTTACAGAGAATCTCATTAAGTTTTTTCTGATACCAAGTTTTGACAAGTTTTTTAGAAATTCCAGTGTGTCCGAACATTATCTGTACAATTTCATCTTTTAATAAAATTCTTGATAACACACGTAAAATTCTTAAACAAGATTATTTAGAATCTGTATTTTCAAAAGTTTCTTTTATTAAAGTAACGTTGTTACAAACATTCGATATGTGCACCATTAGTGATTCGCAAAACATCCAATCGATACTCCAAATGTTGCCATGTACGCTGCAGCATATCCACATCAATTCGCTCAATAGCAGCTGTGATTCTTGCTTTTAAATCATCAATGTCTGTCACCCGCGTACATTTCTAAAAAGCTTGTCAAAACGTGGTATCAGAAACAACTTAATGAGATTCTCTGTAAAATGGGACAAACTGGAATTTCTACACTTCATGGTTGACTTTTAATAACAGCCAAAAATTGTACAGATAATTTTCGGACACCCTGTATATGTATATAATATAATATATATATCTATATATATATATATATATATATATATATATATATATATACAGGGCCGGATCTAGAAGTTGCGAGGCCCTAGGCCTATATATATGAAAATATGGACTTGATTATCGGTACTATACCAGCAATATTAGAATCCCGCATAGACAGAACTATGCCAGCACTTAAAAATTAAACCAAACCAAAATAATCACGCATGGAAATTGTATAAGAAATATAAATAAACCATACAAATAAGTTTAAATTATAATATGAATCAAGATTTGTATCGAAAATATAAGACAATGATTTCTAAGATTTATATAATATTATAGGTAATGACTTTCCATAGTATACAAACGTTTTTCATATGTGATGTATAAGAGATGTTGACATTTCATTTTTTATAATAGTGAGCGATCGACTTATCAGGCTAAATATTAATGCTTTAATATTTGGTTCAGATGCTCCTTGAATATTACAGCAATGCTTTTCTACTTTTCTTCGAGCTAAACTCTTCAATTAATTGAGAATAATCTAATGAATTTGTTATATCGTTTCCTATTGATAACATAGCTAATGATTGCAATCTCGCTTGAGACATGGTGGAAAGCAAATACAGTATGTTTTAATAAGTTTGAGACGCGAGAAACTTCTTTCAGCCGAAGCAACAGTAACTGGGATGGTTAATACTATTCGAAGTGCAACATAAACATTAGGATAAATCTCACTTAGATGTTTTTGCACTATATAAACAAGGGCATTTCCGAGATCTGTTTTCTCAGGTATAAACCTGCAAAGAACTTTAAGTTCTTCATAGAGTTCTAAATCATTAATATCACTTGAACAGAACGCGCAAAACGGCTTGAGCGAGGCCCCCTTTGGCGCGAGGCCCTAGGCGATCGCCTAGTTTGTTTATAGCTAAATCCGGGCCTGTATATATATATATATATATATATATATATATATATATATATATAAAACCTCTCTATAATGAATATATATCAGGGAAATGGCTATCGTTGTAGAGAGGTTGTTCGTTATAAAGAGGTTTTCCTTTGCCGATATTGTAGTGTATATTTTATTGACCTATTCAGACTCTCATTAGTTATTTATATATACTTTATATAGTATTGTATATAGAGTATATTAAATGCATTACTTAAAAGGATTTTAAATATTTGAAAGTATTTCTCTGTGAGGGAGAAACATTGCAGTCAATTACGTATCATCATTTAATGTAGGAATCACCCAATCAGCATGTCGCTTACTTTCTTGATCGGGGAAATGGCGGTAAAGACGAACATGTGTAGTTCAGGTTGAATTAACGAAAACACGACCTTATTATGAAACGTGCTTTCGATAAAGAGAAGTTTTTCGAAATGACCAAGGTGTTCGGTAAAGAGAGGTTTCGTTAGAGTGGAGTGTCGTTATTGAGCGGCTTATGGAATATATATATATATATATATATATATATATTATATATATATATATAATATATATATATTATATATATACAGGGTGTTTCAGGAGGAAAGGTCAATACTTCGGGAGGTGATAGTATCGGTCATTGTGAGAAAAAAAGTTCATATGAACATGTGTCTAATTCTGAATGGTTACGGAGATAGAGCTGTTTGAATCTACAAATACAAAAGCATTGTTAATGGTAATCAAGAAAGAAAAACCAATTACTGATTCTAACATTTAACGTTTAAATATTGGCATTTTGAATGGTATCAGATACAGAAATGACAAATTTGTTACAGTTTACAATACGTTTTCGAAAATCCCACCGTCAACCTCGATGCACTTTGCAACTCGTGTGCGAAGATCGCATGTTGTTCGTCTGAGTTGATCTTGACGTTCCTTTATGCGGGCAGCAGCATCCAAAATGCGCGCGAGCAATTCGTCTTGTGTATCCACCTTTCTTTTGTAAACTTGACTTTTCATCCACCTCCACAAACAATAATCTAACGGAGAGAGGTCTGGAGACCTTGGTGGCCATTGAATGGGACCACCGCGGCCGATCTATCGACAAGGGAAAGTTTGAGTTAGGTATTGCATCACCAGACGGGTAGAATGTGGAGGAGCTCCGTCATGATGAAAGTACATACCAGCGCGTGTAGCGAAAGGAACATCCTCTAATAGTCCTGGCAATTCATTTTGCAGAAATTGTAGGTAACTTTGTCCTGTAAGACGATTCTCTAAAGTAACAGGGCCAATCAGCTGATCATCGATGATACCGCACCACACATTGGCAGAGAAGCGATGTTGAAAATTTGTTTCCACAGTGGCATTTGGATTTTCATCTGACCACCGATGAGAGTTACGAGTGTTGTTGATACCGTCACGGGTGAAAGTAGCTTCATCGGTTAACAGTGTTAATCGAATCAATCGGCGATTAGCATTTACCAATGACAAAATTCCAGTCGCATGGCAGCGTCTCCTGGTTGAAGGTGTTGTACACGCTGTACATGATATAGATGCAAGCCTTCCTCACGTAATGTTCGCCATAGTCTTGTGTGTGGTACACCTAGAAGTGTAGAAATTCTTCGTGAGCTAGTAGTAGGACTACGCTCTACCAACTGAAGAATGTTTTCCATTTCATCCACATCTTGTTGACCTTCACGTTCAGATGAAACATGAGCGCTGGGAAGTGTACCAATCTCAAGCAATGTGTTGAAAACCCTGGCAAACACTCTTCGATCCGGAATTCTGCGGTTCGGAAACCGTCGACGGTATTCTGCAACAGCAGCTGTTGCACTTCCATCGCAAAAAACGTAGACATACACAATATCTGCATAATCGGCATGTGTGAAGGTGTGTGGCATTCTTAACACTGCTTCAAACACCAAACAATGTCACTCACAACAGACAGCTGTCGATTGGTTTATGTTACATGCTTACATTACAGCTTACATGGTTCAAGGTTATAGGGGAGGGAGGGGGAGGAAGAGCTGCGCGCGCATCAAATTCAAACAGCTCTATCTCCGTAACCATTCAGAATTAGACACATGTTCATATGAACTTTTTTCTCACAATGACCGATACTATCACCTCCCGAAGTGTTGACCTTTCCTCCTGAAACACCCTGTTTATATATATACAGGGCGTCCCAAAAAATTGTATACACACTTTAACAGCTGATAGCTCAATTGATGTTTCTTTCTTTCCAAGTTAAACCCATTAGAATTAATAATGGCAGTCAGACTAAGCTTTGAACAAAGGAAATTCATTCTAAAATGCTACTGGAAGTGTGAAAACGCAGTTGAAGTGCAAAGACAGTTTAGGAGGGAGTTTCAAACAGATCCACCAACGCGACTTACCATCACTCGAATTAGAGATAAGTTTGAAGCCGATGGAACTGTTCAGAATGTCCACAAGAAGCGTTCTGGAAGACCACGGACATCGACAAGCCCCACAAAGCAAGAAAGAGTACTGGAAACGTATCACCAAAGTCCAAGAAAATCTGTGCGGCAAGCGAGTCGTGAGGTAGGAATTTCAGAATCGTCTGTCCAACGCATTTTGAAGCGCTGTCAATGGAAAAGTTACATTCCAAGATTAGTCCATGCTATTAATGAAGATGATCCGGACCGAAGAGTGGAGTATTGCGAGTGGTACTTGGCACGATGTGGATGTGGATTGGACGAAGGGGTTTCGTAGAATACCCTCCGCGTTCACCAGACCTCACACCACTAGACTTTTTTTTATGGGGATACTTAAAAGACAAAGTCTACGCTATAAAACCTGCAACAGTCGCTGAATTGAGAGCAGCCATTGAACGAGAATGCACACAAATACCAAATGAAATGTTTCGTGATGTTTGCGATTCCATTGCTTCGCGTTATCAGCAGTGCCTGGACCAGAACGGACGTCAGTTTGAAAACAGGCGTTGACAAAACAATTAAATAATGTCTGTAGATTCTATTACATTTTGAAAATGAAATGTATTTTAATAAACACTGCCTTTATAATTATTTAAAGTGTGTATACATTTTTTGGGCCGCTCGTATATATAATATATATATATATATATATTATATTATATATATATATATATATATAATATATATATATATATTATATATATATATACACACAGTATATACTGTGTGTATCTATATATACCGTATATACATATACTGTGTGTATATATACATATATACACAGTATATACTGTATGTATATATATACCCCGTGGTTCGGATCCCACGTAAAGCTGTAGGTCCCCTCCGTCATATGACCTTAGATGTTGCGAAGGAGGTTAAACAACCCAAATAAAATATATACAGTATATGTATATATATATATATATTTTTTTTTTTAAGGTATGACCGCTCATGGCCACCAAAATAAAGGTGGATAGCAGAGCGAACATTTGACGAAAACTATAAGATAGCTAACGGAGATGAAGAATAGACGGGAGAAAAAAGGATATACGAAAATCATATCGAAATCACAGTCGGTAAAGAAGTCGGGAAAGAGAGAGAAATGAGAACAACCCGGTCACCAAAAAGTAGGGACCTTCAGCCAGGATAGCGCCAAGCCTATCACAAGGCCCGACGTTCGCCGAAAAGGGAAAATACTCTGCGCGCAGCGCAGAGTAAAGCGGACACTCCACCAGGAGGTGGGCGACTGTAAGCGGAACATTACAATTAGGGCATCGCGGCACCCGATCCCCGGCCATCATATAGCCATGGGTCAGGTGGGTGTGGCCAATACGGAGGAGGGCCAGAACCACCTCCTTATGGCGCGACCGATGGAAGGAAGAGGCCCAACATCTTAATTTGGGTTTGATTTTGCAGAGTTTGTTAGTTGTAGCAACATCCCAGCGACTGTCACCAGGAGGGCAAAAAACTACGAAAACTTGGGATATAGTCTGAAAAGGGAAGGGGCATGGGTGAAACCTGTAGTCGGCACGCGGAACGGGCAGCTTGATCGGCAGCCTCATTTCCAGCTACGTTAACATGTGCAGGAACCCAGCAAAATACGACCTCCTTGCCACCAGAAGTGACAAGGAAATGGCAAAGCAACTGGATACGCCGAACCAGTGGGTGGACGGGGTCGAAACACTCCAAGCCATCCAGGGCACTGCCGGGAATCCGAATAAATAACAAATGACCCATCCGGATGCTCCCGCACCACCTCCAGAGCGCTCAGAATGGCATAGAGTCCGCCGTGAAAACGGAAGCCCCACCAGGGAGGCGGGTACATTGGGGAGCAAGGGCAGACGACTGGGCAACAGCCGCAGCCCCAAACCCCCCGCCGACTTCGAGCCATCTGTGAAGACCGCAACACATGCAGAGTGACAAGCAGTGTGCTGAAGGAACAGAGACCGAAGCAAGGCATGGTCAGAATCGGCCTTGCGAACCGGACGCAACGCCCTACAACATGTAACAGGAGTGCTCTCCCAAGGTGCAACACCCTCGAAAGAGACCGGTATGACGGATGGAGGAGGAGTGCCCATACCATCGAGGAGGGAGGTCACCGTGTCGGTGAAATACCAACCCCCATCCCGGCAGAACGCCCTCTCCACCACCTGGAACAGAGGAGAGTTAGGAAGACGCAGGATCTGGAGATAGTGCTTGGCAATGAGAAACGACCTCCGATCCTCCAAGGTAGGGATGTCGCACTCAACCTGCAGGCTATCAACCGGAGAGGAGCGGAAGGCGCCAGATGACATGCGCAGTCCTCTGGAAAGGACCGGGTCCAGTATCCGAAGGGCCTTACGGGAGGCGGAGCCATACACCACACTCCCATAGTCTAATTTTGCTTATACCAGGGACACGTACAAACGGAGGAGTGTCCGCCTATCCGCGCCCCATGTAGTATGAGACAAATGTCCCAGCAAATCCAGGGTACGTCTTGCAGTCTCGCGCAGCCTGCGAAGGTGGGGAACCCAGCTCAAACGGCTATCGAAGACCATACCCAGGAAACGTACTGATTGAACGAGGGCCAGAGGCTGACCCCCGAGTGTAAGATTAAAGGCCGGGACGGCGCCGGAGCCCCGTCTCCTCGACGGAAGGAAGGCCACGCACGAAGTCTTCGGGGAAGACAGCGTAAGGCCCACCGACGACGCCCAACGTTCAACCCGATTGACCGCGAGTTGGACTTGCCTCTCCACGAGGGGGGGACTCGTCCCCGCGGCATAGACAGCCAGATCATCGGCGTAGACGGAACAACGCACCGAGGGCGGGAGGGCCCCCGGTAGCGCAGACATGACCAGATTGAAGCAGGAGACGCTCAAGACACACCCCTGAGGCACCCCCTCCTCCTGAACATACAGGTCAGATAGGGCCGCCCCATTACGGACGCGGAAAGTGCGACGGCAGAGGAAGTTTCGAATAAACGTGGGCAAAAGGCCCAAGAAACCAAGAGACTTCAAACGGTCCATGACAACTCCCCGACGGGTCGTGTCATAGGCCTTTTGAACGTCGAAAAAGACGGCCAGAACAAGATTCCGGCGGGAAAAGGCCTCCTGTAGAGCATGACCAAGGAGGAGAAGGGGGTCCAGAGTACCCCGACGAAGAAAGCCATACTGAGTCGGGGAGGTATAACCCAAGCGACTTCAGTGTAAATGAAAGTCGGACGGCCACCATTTTTTCAAGAGTTTGCATAAGTAGCTCGTCAGGGCAATAGGTCGATAGCCCGCCACCTCCGCCGGATCCTTCCCCGGTTTAGGTATCGGGACCACAATCGCCTCCCTCCAACGGGAAGGGAACGACCCCTCAACCCACATCCGGTTGAAAAGATCCAGCAAGAAGTGCAGGGCCATCGGGTGCGGATTCCGGATAAAGTCATAAGGAATGTCATCAGGGCCAGGGGCGGAAGAACCACGGGTTGCCAGGGCAGCCCGAAGTTCCCGCATCGTAAAGAGACGGTTATAGGGCTCGTTCCCAGGTGGTGCGAACGTAACATCCGACAACGGACGATCCGCAGCTGAAGGCGAACGGGAAACCGCAGCAAAAGCCCCGGCCAGCCGATCGGCCATAGCAGTAGGATTCGAAAAAGAAGCCGTCCCCGTCCTGAAGGACAGAGCGACGAGCAGGGACCGGCTTCCCCTCGATACTACGTACCTTCCGCCACACAGCAGCAGAAGGGGTAGACGAGGAAATGCCAGACAAAAGCACGCCAAGAGGCCCGACGGGCCAACTTGAGAGTCCGGCTGGCGAAAGCCTTCGCCCGCCGCATCTCAATCAAGTGTACTTGGCGCCGGGTGCGGTGGAAGCGGCGCGTTGCTCTCTTCCTCTCACACACCACCTGGTGACATGCTGGAGTCCAGCACGGGACGCTACGCGTCCACGGGCTACCGGAAGATCGAGGAATACAGTCCTCCGTTACGCCCATCACCACCCGCTCGAAGAACTCCAGGCTCTCATCCACAGAGCCAAAGTCTAACACCGAACGGGCAATGACGGAACGAGCTCTGAAGGATGGCCAGTCAGCCCGCGCCAGGCACCACCTCGGTCGAGACGAGACACCCAGCTGCGGTCCGACCGGCTCAAGACAGACTGGGTAATGATCACTGCCATAAGAGTCCCCCAACACCCTCCACGAAAAATCGAGTAAGGCATCGAGGGACACCAAGGAGAGATCAATACAGGTAATGAACCCGTGGGTTCGTGAAAATAGGTAGGTCGCCAGAATTGAGGCAAGTAAAGGAAAGTTCCTCCATTAAGGAGAGCAACATACCAGCCACATTTGTCGACCGGACATCTCCCCAAGCCGGGTCGCGACTGTTAAAGTCCCCGAGGAGGAGAAACGGCCGAGGCAGTTGCACCCAACTCGCGAACCGCGTCGCGAGAAGGAGGGTCATGGGGAGGAATGTAGATCGAGCAGGCAGTGTACTGGCGATCTAAGAAGAGCCGCACAGCCACAGCCTGCAAGGAAGTACGAAGAGGCACACCTCGCGAGGGTAACGAATGGTGAACATAAATCGCCGCACCCCGCCGGCGTGTGTGCTCATCCGGGGTGCAAGGGAAACCAACGTAGCCAGAGAGGCGAGGGAGCCCCCGCGCAGCCAGGATAGTCTCCTGGAGACAAACGCAGGAAGGCCGCTCGCTCTCCAGCAGGGAGGCAAGGTTCTCCCAGTTAGCTAAAAGCCCCCTACAGTTCCAATGCAAAATGGAACTGTAAGGGGAAGAGGCAGAATAAGAGGCAGAGAAAACAGCAAAACATCCACGGACCAAGCTGAGCAGCAAACTCAACGGTCCGTAACCAGGGACGGAATCGGCTTCCCCGACTCACCCCGAGCGGGGAGAGTAGGGGCACAGGGGCAAGCCCGGAGACGAGGATCCCGATTACGGGAAGCCACAAACTCCGCAGCTGCTCCACCCGTAGTAGAACGAGGGTGGGAGATGGAACAGGGAGTTCAGAGGGGGGGCTCCCCTGATGGGGGAAGAGGAGACGATGAGACGGGCACATCCGAAACCCCCGACTCCCCACCAGGGGTAAGGCAGGGAGAACCAGACGTCCGGGGGCTCGCGACATCAGACAAGTGCTGACGGGGGGGGGAGGAAAGATCCACCACAGGTGGGAAAGGTAGATCCAGGAAAGAGACCCGACCACTCTCGGCAGGAGCCGAATGGATAGAGACTCCATGAATAAGGGCCAGGCCCCTCTCGACTGGGTCCATCGTGGGAACCGAGTCAGTAATCAAAGGTGTCATGGGGCGGTGCACCTCAACCGACACCCGGACACTAGTTGGGGCACAGGGAGGTGACGCCCCACCAGCCCTCCGTATAGGGGGAGTCCCGAGCGGAGTAGTGGCGGCGCGCCGTTTCCACTCCGGTGAAGGAGGGGAAGCAGAGCAAGCAGTGGTCGTGGACGGGTCTGGAGTACTCCGACCACGGTGACGTTTCCTCCTCCCCTTCGGGGCCTCACCCTACTCACCTGAGAGACGGGCAGGCAGGGATCCAGACCCCAAGGCCGGAGGAGGAGAAAGGGCACCTGTAGGCAGGGAATCAGACTTGGCGACTGAGGGTGAGGCAGGGGGACAAGAAGGTCCTGCGGGGCCAGGAGGACCACCAACCCCCGGAACTTCCAGGGGAAGCACCACTCCGTTAGGCGCCGGGGTAGCACGGGAGGGGCCCGAGGACCCGCCGGAGCCAAGAGCCGCAGCATAGGCCAATCCCCGCCGCGGCTCCCGGTCGCGGACCCTATCGCGCACCTCCCGCGCACTGAGGAATTCGGTAGTCCTTAAGGACTGCACCTTGAATTCGAACTTGGAAACGGGGCAGTCCCGCGAGGAGGAAGGGTGGGTCCCCGAGCAGTTCGAGCACTGCGGGTGCTTCATGCACGGGGGAGGGTGCGCAGGCCCACCGCAGCGGACACAGAGCTTACCCTCACGGCGGCACGCAGAAGTAACGTGACCAAACCGGTTGCAGCCAAAGCAGCGGACCGGGTCAGGCACATACGGCTGCACCGAAAACTCGCAAGACTGTCGATCACCCATACCCCAAAACAACTGGGCCGGAGGCACAAGGGAGTCAAAGGTCAGGAGCAAACGAGCAGACAGAGTAAGAGCACCATCCCGGCGCGACGAAAAGCTGACCTTCGTGACCCCCTGGAGGCAAGATCCTTCTGCAACTCGCCAACCGGCATCGACAGCAGACGGGAAGCGAAAATGGTGCCCTGACAACTATTCAGTCGCGGATGAGGAGTCACACAAACTCTGCAACCCAGAACATCCTGCAACTGTAGAAGGGACTCGAAGAACGGGACTTCAAAAGAAGAGACTCATCCTTCAGAGGGCGGATATCATAACGGCAGGGAACCCCCACCGTCTTAAGACGCTGAAACACCCGTTCCGAGTTGCCCGGAAGGGAGCCAGCGGAAGGGCGGAGAATAAGGAACCTGTCCACCGGACAGAAATTGACAGCAGAGACAGGTCCACGTGTGACGGTAACCGAGAGTGGGCGAGAGAACGAGGGCCGCGAAGACCCCGCCCTACGGCCACCACGAGCCCGGCCACGAGAGCCAGACTCCGCAGAGGACGAGAGGGGGCCATACGACTTTAAGGTCAATCCAGCGGAGGCAGAGGCCGCTGAACGACCAGAAGTAGTAGTCTTATCCAAATCCAAGGACGGGCCAGAGTCGTTAATGGGAGGGGATTGAGTTTTAGAAATTTTACCCATAAACAATATAATTATAAGGAAGAAAGCCTCGGACCCAAGGCAATGCACCAATCCGCCACTGCATCCTTCAAGGCGCAGGCCCAACGTCCCGGGTGGCCTGCCCCCGAACCTGACTGTCGTTTTAAAAACAGCAGATTAGCCTTCCTGGAGTTTTGTCCGTTAAGGGCCTAGCAAAAACCCAATCCAGATGCAGCAGCGGTCCGGGCGCCCATACCATCCCCAGAGCACGGCTCAGCCACGGAGCGATGCCCGACAGAGGGTGCACCCGATGACCCCAAGACTGCCGGCAAAAACAAACAGGGAGGGGAGGGGAATACTACAATTGACAGAGGCCCAAGACCGAGTTAACACAAGAGAAATTCCGTAAGATACGGAAAAGAAGGGGAGCAAAAAAGAAAAAGAATAGGGGGGAAAAAAACGCAACAGGTAACTCTCTGCCCACACCCTGCGAGGAGTTGAGGAAACCCCCAACAACCCACGAGGTGTGGGAGCCCCCTCGGCCCGGCAAGCCGGAATACCTAATCGAGGGGGTATATATATATATATATATATATATATATATATATATATTATATATACTGTGGACCTAATATTAGCCGAGTGAGGTGATGCTGATTAATTTGGTGCTAATGATTAATTGATATAATGATTGATTGTTAATGACCGGCTGGGTCAACAATTTATGATGTCCTACATTATCACGGGTTGAAGGTAGCTAATGGAGCAGGCCTACTATAATTACTTCTGAGTGATACGAATTGATTCGAGGTCACCAGCTTGGATTACACCCAAAAAAAATAGAATTAATAAGGTTATGAAGGTTATAGGAAACACCTTATTGTTTGGTATTTAATTAAGAAAATAAATCTGTTATTTGTTCACAGTGAATAACAAATGATTGACAGTAATTATAGTGCATAACAATTATTTAACGGTATTTATATTATGCTAAGATGACATGGAGCTTAGCCAGTAAGTAAAATGGTTAAGAGCTTAATTGCCAAGTAATACACTCGTTTATGGTAGGCTATTGGTATACAAAATGGAACATAGAATAAATGATGCAGCCTAATGATAATGGAATTTATGCACGTAAGTTGATACACTGTAAATAGATTAGACCTTCATTTAGGTTGGCTAGAGTTACACATAAATGGAACATTGAATGGGCCTAGTAATGATATAAAGAATGCCCTTGCGTTTAGTACAGGGTAAGTGGATTCGGCCGTCAATAATGAAATGCTTAAATAAATCACATAAATAAACGGATAAAATATTTATGGATTACATGAATGAACACAATAGCAGGATGATACACGCATACGGTATTGGAACGACACTTGAATTGGGCATAGGAAAAAAGCCTAGTGTGTGCTTGTATTAGAGAATTAGTCTGATGCACAATCAAATATTGTAATGACACTTGGATTAGAAAATAGGCCTACTTCGCTTGAACGAGAGTTAGTTTGAACGATATTGAAAGCACTTTAGGTATAGCTTAATCACGCTGCTGCGATTACGCTCTGTAAGCTTAGCGAGCATGCTTAAGAACGAGGCACAGAGAGCTTACCGACTGTGTTGAAAATACCTCTCGAGACGAAGGGTATGCTTGAAGGTCGACCTTGTAGATTGGAAACCTGCGGAAGTTGACCGTCTGGTGTTACGTACGCCGAGATGATCGTGGAACCAGTAGCGAGCCTCTTGTTGAGAGTTTGCTTGAGGGAACTCGTGAAACCGATAGCGAGCATCTTGTTGAGAGTTATGCTTGAGGGAACGGACGGTTCTGCGGACACTGATGTAGGCTTCACGAGAATTGCTTTAAAGATGGTGGGCAGAAGACAACAATATGAAGTTCAACGAAGAAAAATTGCAACTTCTAAGATATGGTAATAAGAAGGAGCTGCAGAATAAAAGGTACAAAACTGTGCAAGACAAACAAATAACACCAAATCTACAAGTCAGGGATCTTGGAGTAATAATGTCGTCGGATACAGAATTCAGAGAGCAATACAACATCAAAATTACAACGGCTAGAAATATAATGGAAATCATCTGGAGGAGCTTCCGCAGCAGAAAAGCAAACATCATGCTCAAATTATTGAGTACTGCTCAGTACTCACAAACCCATACAGAAAATGAGACATTGCGAACATTGAGGCTATACAAAGGACTTTTACTCCTAATAGAGGAGAAACGGAAGGTGAAGACTACTGGTCTCGACTACAATTCCTGAAACTTTACTCTTTCGAATGAAGACACGAGCGGTACACAATAATATACATATGACCAAAGGTATGAAAGGTATGAACCAAGGTATGAACCAAGGTATGAACCAAAGGTATGAAAAATACTTGAGGGCTCTGTCCCTAACCTTAGAAATGAAATAGAAACAAACTGGAATGAAAGAAGAGGCAGATTTTGTACAGTCCTAGCTGCTGTGGGACAGAGGGGCCATGAAAATGAGGATGGAAAATATCCTCAGAATACGAGGCCCAAAGTTTTTCAATGCCCTACCGAAAGAAGTGAGGAATGTCCAGCACACCGACTTGAATAACTTCAAGAACCAGCTGGACAGATTCCTGTGCAAAGTCACTGACCAGCCATGCGTGGCTGGCTACGATGGCAGGAGGAGATCAGACAGCAATTCCCTCCTTCACCAAATCCCACAAATGAGGCGGGATGCTGCAGAGGGGTCGACTCCAGGTCGATACTGAACCGTCGTTCGAACTCACACAAAGTAACACAAAGTAAGTATATATAACTGGACAGATACTCAGAACCTTTAAAAGAAATGATAGCAATATAATTATTTCTGTGTTGAAAACACTGACCGTACCCATGCTTGGGTATTGCTCAGTCTTAACATCCCCATATAAAATCTAAGACATTAAGCATCTAGAAATTCCAAGAATTCCAAGAAGCTTCATATTAAAGTTCAATGGATACAAAAAACTAAATTACTGGGAAAGGTTACTACCTCACTTCCAAAGTGGAATACATTCTATCCCGCTTTTCCTTTGCTGAAATCTCCATTTTAGATTTCAATGTTCACCACAACCTTTGGCTCTCCTCTTATTTCACTAACATCCCTGGTCAACTGACTTACAACTTTTCTATCTTGAATAACTGAGACCAGATTGTACAGCACCCTACCTCGTATCCCCGATCACCTTGGAGATACGCCCAACATTCTGGATTTATTTCTTCCCTCTCATCATTCTTCTTAATCTGTCAAGCTTTTTTCTCCGTTGGGCTCCTTCGACCACAATATTATCTCTGTTTCCTGTTCTATCACTCCAATTCGGCCTTTGGATCCTCCAAAGAGGATGCGCCTTTGGTACTTCTGTGTCGCTGATTGGGAGGCCCTTAGGCAGTACTTCTGTGATTTCTCATCGAAAGATTACTGCTTCCGTGGCCGGGACCCTTCCGCGTGTGCTAACGCATCACGGAGGTGATTCTTTTGGGCATGGAGGAGTACATTACATATTCTATTCCTACTTCTAATGCAGAAAAACCTTGGTTTAACTTTACTTGTTCTAATGCTACCGGCAACAGAGAGAAGACTTTCGGAAGGTACCGTCGCCATCCAACTCCTGACTCTCACTCGCTTATTTTTCTGGCCAGAATCGTGCAAAATCTGTTCTTCGACTCGCCAAAAATTCTTTCATCCGTTAAAAATGTAAAAACCTATCCAATTTTAATTCTTCTCGCTCTTTCTGGCATCTAGCTAGGAACCTATTGAAGAACTTTACTTCCTCTTCTTTCCCTCCTCTTTTCCATTCCGACGACTCTTCTAACAAAGATGAACTTTTCGTCCAAACTTTCGCTTCCAACTCAACCCTGGACGATTTTGGTGTTGTTCATCTATCTCCTCCCTCTGACATTATTATGTTTGAAATTAGAATCTCTTCTGGGCTCAACTCTAGGAAGGCGTACGGTCCTGATGATGTTCCTCTTTTTCTTCTTAAGAAATGTACTTCAGTGTTGACACCGTGCCTAGGTAAACTCTTTCGCCTTTGTCTCTCACCTGGTACTTTTCCTTCCTGCTGAAAGTTCGCTTTCATTCAGCCTGTCCCAAAGAACAGTGACCACTTTCAACCCTCCAACTATAGTCCAATTACTTTGATTTCTTGCTTTTCTAAAGTTTTTGAGTCTATCCCTTATAAGAAGATTCCTAAACACCTCTCTTCTCTCAATCTTTCAGATCGTCAGCTGGGTTCCGCAAGGGACACTCTACTAGCGATCTTCTTGCATATCTCTGACTCTTGGTCATCCTCCTTTCGGGATTTCGCTGAAACTTTTGTTACTGTGCTAGACATCTCGAAAGCTTTTGGCAGAGCCTGGGACACATCTTTAATTTCGAAAGTGTCCTCCTTCGGTTTATATCCTTTTATCTGTGCCTTCATCTCTAATTTCCTTTCTGACCGATATATAGCAGCAAGTTGTAGATGGCCACTGTTCTTCTCCTAAAGCTATCAACAGTGGTGTTTCTGAGGGTTCTGTCATGTCACCCACTCTTTTCCTTTTATTTATTAATGATCTATTAATTTGCACTTCCTGTCCTATTCACTCATATGCCGATGATTCCACTCTTCACTTCTCCACCCGTTTCCCAAAGCGTCCCTGTTTACATTCACTCTATGATTCTCGTAGGACGGCTATGGAGAACTTAACCTCTGATCTTTCTCCTATCTCTGATTGGGGCAGGGAAAACCTTGTTGCTTTCAATGCCTCAAAAACTCAGTTCCTCCATCTATCTACTCGTCACAATCTTCCACACGACTATACGCTTACCTTCAACAACACAACTCAGTCTTTCCTCTTCTCTTAACATTCTTGGCGGTTCCTTTTCTCCTGATCTTTTATGGAAAGATCACATATACTCTCTTTCCAAAACGGCTTCTAAGTGGTTAGGTGTGCTGTACTGCCTCCGTATTTTTGTCACCCCTAATCAATTGCTGTCTTTGTAGAGGGGTGTTGTCCGCCCCAGTATGGAGTATGCTTCTCATGTAGGTGGTGGCTCAACCCCACAGCCGTACTTGACCTGGTGGAATCAAAGGCTTTTCGTCTCATCAACTCCCCCCCCCCTCTTAATGACTGTATTTATTCCCTCCTTCTTCTCCGCAATGTTGTCTCACTCTCTCTTTTCTATCGCTATTATAACAAACACTGCTCTTCTAAACTCTCTAACTGCATGCCTCATTCTTTAACGAGAGCACGCAGCACTAGAATTTCGACACTTCTTTCTCATTCCTTTTCTGTCCACCTTTCAACCGCAAAGGTTAATCGGTATTTTCAGTGTTTCATCTTCTAAACTGGTCAACTCTAAAACAATCTTCCTCAATCCATCTTTCCACCTGTTTATGATCTCCAAGCTTTCAAACGTAGTGTCTAGACATCTCGAAAACACTAGACTTTGATTTTGGCTCTCTTCTTCTTCTGTGGGTGGGGCGCTTTTGTGGTCATCGCCTTGGCCCCTCTTTCCTACATAAAAGGAAAGGATAAAATTTGTATTCGCTGTAAAGAAAAAGACAGAGGTACACCATTATTTACACATGGAAAATAAAGGAGAAACTAGTCGCTAATCTCGCTTTGAACCCTCTAACCACTCAAACAACAGAAAGGAAGAATGTGTGGTGTTCTCAAACTAAAGGCTAGACGTTGCACATCTTCAGAGCTGTCGGAAAAAAACTTTGTTGTCAGATGGGTCAAGATTTTAACCAGCTGCCCAACAGCTATGTGGAAAGCGCTATGTGGAAAGCGCAAGAAACCACTCTATTTTACCAGGCCAACTCGAAAGAAAGGGCAACAACCCTTACCAGCGTTGATATATTACTTTTGATACTTTTGTTACTTTTGTTGAGTTTGAACGACAGTTCAGGATCGACCTGCGGTCGAACCCTCTGCAGCATCCCGCCTCATTTGCAGGATTCGGTGAAGGAGGGAATTGCTGTCTGATCTCATCCTGCCCTCGTAGCCAGCCACGCATGGCTGGTCACGGACTTTGCACAAGAATCTGTCCAGCTTATTCTTGAAGTTATTCAGGTCGGTGTGCTGGAGATTCCTCACTTCTTTTGGAAGGACATTGAAAAGCTTTGGGCCCGTATTCTGAGGGCATTTTCCATCCTCGTTTTCATGGCCCCTTGTCCCACCGCAGGTGGGACCGTACAAAATCTGCCTCTTCTCTCATTCCAGTTTGTTTCTATTTCATTTCTGAGGTTAGGAACAGAGCCCTCAAGTATTTTCCATATGTATATTAGGACGGGTCGAAATTTTATATTGAAAAGGTACATATTGTGAGGGGTTTCAATGGAACACAGGAACCCTCTCATAAGTTATTTCCGCTGTTTAAAGCCTCCTACCCCTGGCACAATGTTTCACTTTTTGACCTATATTGAAGAATATTCCATTTATACGAGACTTACTGTACATTCAGGTTTTTTGATAACGTAAATCTTTATTAACGTATAATATTTTATTTAATAATGTATAGCATTAGGAAAATTAATTAAGTACAACAATATACTCAGAAGAAAAAATTAGAGGCATAATAAATGTGCTAAAATTCAATTCACTTTTTCATTGTTCCTTATCACATCAAAAGGGAAGAAATTTTCAATATCATTAGGAAATTTTGTTTCATATGTTTCTTACTCATTCCATTGGGCCTTCCATTCAAACTTGGGCAGTTTTCGCCTTGATTATAATGAGTTTATGATAAACGTTTGACGGTTGTCATATCCCATTCTTTCCTGACATGCCTTTGTTACTAGGTTCACTGCCCTTTCCACACTTTGACTGTGGCATGGAAAAGAAGCTATCTCCAGTAGCTTACATCGAGCCTGTAGTAGCTCATCGTCGCTAAAATTGTTTAGCAGCGGTGGAGGAGTAATGATCTGTTTTTGCTAATCGATCATCTTGGTGTAGTCAGTAGATTGGAAATTGAGGGTTTGAGGCAACTCAACGTTTCTGGTACCTGAAAATCCTGTTCTTGAAAGGATGATTTTCTGAATAGCTTGCTCCCTAATTTCTAGTCTCTTGTCAGTTACCATTGATATGAGTATATTTTCTGGGTGGGCAAAGTAAGCGTTATTCTTTAATACTGGTTCTATGATTGATCTATGTTGTTCATCTAAATTTCGAAGCAAGCACATTAAATGCCAAAAGTTATATGCACCATCAGTTACATTAGGATGAGATTTTATCCAAAACCACCCTGGAGCATAGAACTGCATAATAATCTTCACTATATCTTGAAGGTTTTTATCGGGATTTGGCGTTGAGATATATAATCGAAGGACCCTGTTGGCTAGAGTTAGCCAGCGAGCATGGCGAAGGGTACCTGGGAATCGAGTGGACAACATTTGCTGGAATTTCTTGAATGTTTCCCTTTACGCGAGAATATTTGACTACCTCCAATTTTGTTAAATCTGTTTTCAGTTTATTCCCAGTTGAACCCACAAAAGTAGTTGGACCTGTTGTTTTACCATCAATGGATTTGTAGACGTGCATAAAAGGCGGCTCATTCAAATGCAAGAGGTACAGCAACCACTGCACTGGTATGTTAAGATGAATTTCAACCAGTTTTATGGATCCACCAATTTTTCCTGTATTTACAGGCGTACCATCACACAGTAAAGCTTTGATAGTATCTGTGCTGTTCGAGTCTGTAATAATAGTTATCAACTCTTCTGCTATGCAGCGAGCATTTCCATTATCTGATGTGACATGGTGTACATAGATGCTTCCAGTATCTTTCACAATAACATAGTGTTCTTTTTTTATCTTTCCACTTTTAGTTAATGTCTTATCTTTCCTTCCATCAAATCCAAAACCCTCCATCTTCAGATTTTCGGATTTAGACCTAAACGTATTTGTTTCACCCATGCGATTTCTTTCTCTTTCTAATTTCTTTCTGTCAAACATGATGGTGTGGTTAAGGATCCCCCATATCTTTTAAAGCTGCAGTGACTATTGCAGCTGCAATTCTACAACTTACACGATAACGATCTGCTGTCAATGCTAGGTTTTTGTAGGAGTGCCTGTTCTGAATATTATCAGTCAATTCTAAATCGGCCTCATAATCTACATCCTGACTCTCTGAATCTACATCCATGTTTTCTTCGGTATTTTCTATAAATTTCGATGGTAAAACATTGGTGGCTTCAGTCATTTCTTCTTGTGCTTTTAGATGACGATTTTGTGCTTCTTAGGTACTTGTTAAAGATCTCTATTTTGTAGAACTAGCTCTGCGATCAATTGGTCCTAAGTGATTTTTTCTTTGTTTTTGACCCACAAAAGACACCCATTCTGCCATTGGTATTTTATCCTTACACCTGCAAGATTTCCTATCAATTCCCTTATCATAGCATTCATAAGAAGATATATCAAACATTTCATCATACTGAGCTACTTTTAAGGCAAAACTTTCATTTCTTCGATGTAACGGAAAATATATATATATATATATATATATATATATATATATAGTATATATAATATATATATTAATTTATATATATTATATATATATATGATATATATTATAATATATATATATATATATATACCTTATGAACCTTATGTTGTTTCGTGTGTTGGTCTCTCTTCACACGGAGGTCAAGCTGGTGCCCCGGCCTCTAGGTTCTGGCCTGTGGTGAGGAGCGAGTTGCTTTCTTGGCGCTCTCCACCGTACATAGCCAGGCACCGCCGGGTCATCGGTTACCGTCCTGAGCCAGGCATCCAGTCTTTTCTTGAAGACTTCAACTTTGACCCGTTACGTTTTCTGAGGTCCTTAGGAAGCTGTTTGAAAAGTCTTGGCCCCCTGACAACCAAGCTATTTTCCTTCAGAGTTGAGGAGGTCCCTTGTCGTGCTTTTAATTTGAGAACACCACACATCTGCCTTTCCTATTTTCCAGTGTGTTTGAATTGTAATTAGGTTTAGTTTTAGGTTTGGTTACCAGTTTTTTTCGATCATTTTCCCATATGTAGATTATGATGTACCTCTCTCTTCTTCTTTCCAGTGAGTACAGATTTAGTTTACGTAGTCTTTCCCAGTAGTTGAGTTCTTTGCAGCCATCAATCTTGGCTGTGAAATGCCTCTGCGTTTTCTTCTAGTTTTATTAGTTTTTTCCTTTTTTATATGGGACGTCAAAACTGAGCAGTATTCAAGTTTTGGTACAATCAGTGTTTTTAGCAGGGGAATCATTACTGTCCTGTCCCCTTCTCTTGAACGTTCTTAGAACCCTGGTCCGGCGACACTTTTTGCTTTATTTTATCGCTAGCTGATTTTGTGTTTCGAATTTCGCATCATCTGTCATTACAACTGGTCAACAAAGATTTTTCATCAGAGTAAAAATTTGTGGTGGCTGGGATTAGCATTTTTCACGCTGATTTCCAAAACTGCATTCAGATTGTTTCTAGCAACGTATAGGTTCAAGAGAAGTCATATACTATATACTACACAGATTTAAACCATTTTAAATAGGCAAAATAACTAATATTTCAACATTTGATTTGTTTATTTTATTGTGTTTTTTTTAGTTTATTCATCTTATTTTTCAATTATCTTAATTATACAGCTTATTGTATTTCAGGTGTGAGCTTTTTACGTCTAGCAGGCATTGTGATTCAGGCAACACGCCGTGCTTTGTGTGTCAAAAAAGATCAGTCCAGTCCAAGAACTTGTTGTGTCAAGTTGGTGTACATTTTTTTTTGAATTTATAGTTTGCTAGGTCAGTCAACATGCCTCGACAATGTAAGAATGACCCCCGACAAGTTCTGTTTGCGTATGCGGCCAGTTGACAACTAAAACACAGGACAAGTATTACAACCGACATTAAGAAAATATACAGCTATACTTTGGTTGCCATCTAGGTGACCAAGATAAAAACCATGGGCGCCACATCAAAATCTGTTCTGGCTGTTCAAATGGATTACTGATTGGCTTAACAAAAAAAGAAAGCTTCAATGCCATTTGCCATATCCATAAATATGGAGGGAGCCGAGAGATCATCATGAAGACTGTTATTTTTGTAGTGTGAACTTTAATGGGGTTTTCTGCAAGAACACAAACACCAGATTGTATCCAAATTTGGATTCAGGCACGTAGACCATAAAACATGATGAAACATTGCCCATTCCAATTCCCCCAAGTGATAGGGCTAGATTCTATCATAGATGACATGGAAAGTGATGAAGGTGCAACTGGCGTTTCCGGACCATCTACAGAACCAGAGTACACTTTTGAAGGTAGATATTTAGAGCCTAAAAAGTTAACCCAAGGACAGTTGAATGATCCTTGTTAGAGACTTATCGCTGTCTAAAGAGAAATCAGAGCTTCTCGCCTCAAGACTAAAGGAGAACAATTTACTTGAGAAACAATGTTCGTATTAATGTTACTACCGAAAGCGGAATTTTGAATTAAACAGCATTCTTTTCAGTAGACGGTCCTCTCTGTTATTGCCATGACATCAATGGACTATTTACAGGCCATATCTCAGACGTATGTGGCATCTGAGTGGCGCCTCTTTATTGATTCGTCGCAGAGAAAGCCTGAAAGCAGTTCTTTTGCATAATGGTAATATAATGCCATCCATCCCCATTGCCCATTCCGTCCATCTCAAAGAGACATATGACAATATGGATATACTACTTAAGGCAATCAAATACGACAGTCATCAATGGAATGTTTGTGGAGATCTAAAAGTTATAGGAATGCTTAGGGTATGCAGTCAGGATTCACAAAATTTTGTTTTGTTTCCTTTGCCTGTGGGACAGTCGCGCCCACTATTAGAACATTACACCAAAAGTGACTGGCCAACTTAGGTATACATATGTGCCAGGGATAAGAATGTCAGTCTGTCCCTTTAGTGGATCCCCAAAAGATCTATCTGCCACCTCTTACATTAAACTTGGTTTAATGAAGAATTTTGTTAAAGCATGGGTAAAGTCAATTCTGAAGGGTTCCAATACCTTTCAAGGAAAATTTCCGAAGGTTACTGCAGCCAAATTGAAGGAAGGAATTTTGTTGGGCCACAAATAAGGGAGGTTTTGAATGAACACTGAATTTGAAAAAGTCCTAAGTCCGCTGGAATTGAAGGCTTGGCTGCGTTCAAATGGATATGTGAAAACTTTTTTGGAAGCAACAAAGTCACCTGCGTATAAGGATGGAGTCAAGAACCTCCTTGATGCCTTCAAAGAAATGGAGGTCGAATGTCGTTAAAATTCACTTCCTGCATTCCCACTTAGATTTCTTTCCTGAAAACCTTGGTGCAGTGAGTGACGAGCAAGGAGAGCGCTTCCTTCAAGATATTCAGATGATGGAGAAGCGCTACCAAGGATAGGTGGAATGAAAGCATGATGGCGGACCATTGTTGGATGCTGTATCGTGACAATCCAGGCCAAATTTACAAAAGGAAATCACACTCACAGCGCTTTTAATAAAATAATGTATATATTCTTTATTTATAAGTACATTGATAAGGTATTATGATGTATTTGTTGTTAGCATTCCTAAGTGTGATCTATACATCCATAAATTTTCTTATAGCAATATCAAAAACTTAAAAATATCAAAACCAGTGTATCTATATAACTATACGTGCTAGAAAAACAATAAAACCAGATCCGGAATCAGCGTGAAAAATGCATTAAGAAAAGTGTGATCATGTTTGTGATGAGAAAACAAAGTTTCATTTTTGTTGGCCAGTGAATTATTATCCCGAGATCAATCGCTCTCATATCTATACATATATATAATATATATATATATATATATATATATATTATATATATATATATATATATGGGATGAATTTCAATAAAAACACGTGAAATGAATAAATGCTGCAAACCCACAAGGAAAAAGAAAAACGATTCCAAGGCCTTTCGTGTATTCAAAGCTACACCTCGTCAGGGAATGAACATGTTTATAGACGTGCTACTAATTAATTCTGTCGGCAAACTATTCCACCTATTTACTATTCTATGCGTAAAAAAGTTTTTGGCAACTGCTGTCTCGAACCTTCTACTTGTCAACTTACACCCGTTATTTCTAGTCCTATTATATTGAGATATTTTGAAAAAGCTATCTCTATCTAGGTTATCGAACCCATTCATAATTTTAAAAACCTGGATTAGATCACCTCTTAGCATCCTAGTCTCGAGTGTAGTCAATTTTAACTCCTTCAGCCTATCTTCGTACGACTTCGACCTAAGCGACGGAATCAGCTTAGTTGCTCGTCTTTGAACTCTTTCGATTTTATCTATATCTTTTCGCATATGCGGATTCCAAAATTGGATCGCGTACTCCAAATGTGGTCTAACTAATGATTTATAAAGAGTAACAATAATATCACACGATTTATACTCAAAATTCCAAGCTATAAAACCAAGCACTTTGTTCGCTTTATTGACTGCTGCTATACTTATACAGGGTGTACATAAGTCAGGATCTTTTTGTGAAGCACTTGGATTATATGGAATTCAATCATAAAATGATAAAGTGGTAACATTTTAAATAATTAAGAGTAGGCTTCGACGTGACGCCCATCAGTATCCCTGCACAGCTCAAATCGTTCCGCAGCATTTCTAAACACATTCTGGAGCATTTGCGGGGTTATGTTATCTGCAGCAGTTCGTATACGTGTACGTAAGTTTCAAGACTCGTAATCTTCGTCTGATAGACGGCGATTTGATAAGCCCCATACAAATAATCTAAAGGGGTTAAATCTGGTGATCTCGCTGGCCAAGGTCTGTTGCTTCGGCGTCCGATCCCAGCGATTTGGAAAACGTCCATTTAGATAATCCTGAACAATTTTGGCATAATGACAAGGAGTACCATCATGTTGGATAGGGTCGACGGTACTAACAATCCTATCCCCGTCGTCTATCAACATGATTGGTGCTCCTTGTCACTATGCCAAAATTGTTTCAGGATTATCTAGATGGACGTTTTTCCAAATCGCTGGATCGGACGCGGGAAGCAACAGACCTTGGCCAGCGAGATCACCAGATTTAACCCCTTTAGATTTCTTTGCATGGGGCTTTATCAATCGCACGTCTATCAGACGAAGATTACGAGTCTTGAAAGCATACGTACACGTATAGCGAACTGCTGCAGAAACATAACCCCGCAAATGCTCCGAATGTGTTTAGAAATGCTGCGGAACGATTTGAGCTGTGCAGGGATACCGATGGGCGTCACGTTCGAATCCTACTCTTAATTATTTAATAAATGTTACCACTTTATCATTTTATGATTGAATTCCATATAATTTCCAAGTGCTTCACAAAAATAGATCCTGACTTTATGTACACCCTGTATATTATATATATATATATAATATATATGCTGCAAACCCACAAGGAAAAAGAAAAACGATTCCAAGGCCTTTCGTGTATTCAAAGCTACACCTCGTCAGGGAATGACGAGTCACGTCGAATCCTACTCTTAATTATTTAATAAATGTTGCCACTTTATCATTTTATGATTGAATTCCATATAATTTCCAAGTGCTTCACAAAAATAGATCCTGACTTTATGTACACCCTGTATAAGTATAGCAGCAGTCAATAAAGCGAACAAAGTGCTTGGTTTTATAGCTTGGAATTTTGAGTATAAATCGTTTGATATTATTGTTACTCTTTATAAATCATTAGTTAGACCCCATTTGGAGTACGCGATCCAATTTTGGAATCCGCATATGCGAAAAGATATAGATAAAATCGAAAGAGTTCAAAGACGAGCAACTAAGCTGATTCCGTCGCTTAAGTCGAAGTCGTACGAAGATAGGCTGAAGGAGTTAAAATTGACTACACTCGAGACTAGGATGCTAAGAGGTGATCTAATCCAGGTTTTTAAAATTATGAATGGGTTCGATAACCTAGATAGAGATAGCTTTTTCAAAATATCTCAATATAATAGGACTAGAAATAACGGGTGTAAGTTGACAAGTAGAAGGTTCGAGAGAGCAGTTGCCAAAAACGTTTTTACGCATAGAATAGTAAATAGGTGGAATAGTTTGCCGACAGAAGTAATTAGTAGCACGTCTATAAACATGTTTATAGACGTATATGTTGATAGATTGGGTATAATTTAAGGTAGTAAAATTAAGGCCTTGTGGTTCGGAACCCACGTAAGATTGTAGGTCCTCTCCACCACCAAGGAGGACATGCACAATACACAATTACGAACACAGTTAGGTAGACCAGCCACGAGTGGATCCTAAGGTCTTTGTTGGTCTGAAACATTATAACATTATAACATTATTATATAAAAAAATACATTATATATATATATATATATATATATATATATATATATGTTAAACACAGACGTGCATGGAACAAGGGAACTCTTCTGGGAAATTAAATCCCACTATAGTCCGAATAAGTAATGGTAAATGACAAAATTACCATAGTTTTTCTTTTTCATGATGCAAGCCCGACGGTGGGCAACGGGTCTCTCGCAAAGAGGTCCCATAAATATAACTTCCCTCACCAGCTATCTGCAAAGCAGACAGGATCCAGCTTTGGGACATGGATCTAGGGTTTTAAAGCAAGCCTAGCCCACTATATTCAGAACCTCTATATAAGTAAAAGACTCGTTGCATTCACGTCGGATTGAATAAATCAAAGGAAAAGGGGTAACTATTGTATCTTTAGGCAAAAAAAACAAAACTTAAACCTCAACCGGGACATTGAGCGTCCACTTTTCAAGGCACATAACACGTCCATTTAATATACACAAACTCAGAATGGTCCCCTTGCGTCATGAAAAAGAAAAACTATGGTATTTGTTATTTACCATTACTTATTCGGACAATAGTGGATTTAATTTTCCCAGAAGAGTTCCTTGTTCCATGCACGGTCTGTGTTTAACATATAAGTTTCTCAGGGGACCATTCTGAGTTTGTGGATTAATATATATATATATATATATATATATATATGTGTAGATATATTATCTCGGGATAATAATGACAGATGATGCGAAATTCGAAACACAAAATCAGTTAGCGTTAAATAAAGCAAAAAGAGTCGTCGGACAGGTACTAAGAACGTTCAAGAGAAGGGACAGGACAGTAATGATTCCCCTGCTAAAAAACACTGATTATACCAAAATTTGAATACTGCTCAGTTTTGACGTCCCCATAAAACGGAAGAAACTAATAAACTAGAAGAAACGCAAAGGCATTCACAGCCAAGATTGATGGCTGCAAAGAACTCAACTACTGGGAAAGAACTACGTAAACTAAATCTATACTCCCTGGAAAGAAGAAGAGAGAGTACACATAATCTACATATGGAAAATGATCGAAAAACTGGTACCAAACCTAAAACTAAACCCAATTACCCATTCAACAAACACTGGAGAATAGGAAAGGCAGAAATGCAGCGTTCCCAATTAAGGGCCCGACAAGGGACCTCCTCAAACTCTGAAGTAAAATAGCTTGGTTGTCAGGGGGCCAAGACTTTTCAACCAGCTTCCCCAAAGGACCTCAGAAACGTAACGGGGGTCTCAAAGTGAAGTCTTCAAGAGAAGACTGGATGCCTGGCTCAGGACGGTACCAGATGAGCCGGGCGTGCTGGCTATGTACGATAGAGAGCACAAGAAAGCAACTCGCTCCTCCACCAAGCCAGACGTAGAGGCGGGGCCACCAGCTTGACCTCCGTGTGAAGAGAGACCAACGCACGAAACAACATAAGGTTCATAAGGCAAGGTGTGTGTGTATATATATATATATATATAATATATATACACTTTTACTTGTGTTAAGTTTGAACGACGGTTCAGGATCGAGCTGCGGTTGACCCCTCTGCAGCATCCCGCCTCATTTGCGGGGCTTGGTGAAGGATGGAATTGCTCTCTGATCTCCTCCTGCCCTCGTAGCCAGCCACGCATGGCTGGCCAGGGACTTTGAACAAGAATCTGTCCAGCTGGTTCTTATATAAATACATATATATATAAAAGTACATATATACATATATATTATGGTGGCCCAAAAATTAACTGAAAAAATAAAAGTTTGAATTGCTATTCTCCACAAGGCTATTCCTGTTCTATATCACAAAAGAAGCCTTCGTGCAAAAAATCAGGGAGATCGGCCAATATTTAGAGGTCGCGACCTCAAGGTAAAAATATCTAAATTCCGTAATTTCAGTAATTTTAGGTCACCATTATGTTCTACAATAAATATTTGCCGAGCAACGCCACTGTAGACTGTAAACCTATATCCAAAGAATCACTATATGATAGCAATGCACTCTTCCCACTAGCTCAGTTGGTCGCCAAGTCTCGGCAGGTGTAAACGTGTTTTTGTTGTGTTCCTGCCATCTGGGTTTACGCCGCGCAGTGAATCACACCAATAAGCAAGTTAAACTTTTCACCAGTGAGTGGCGAACACTATGCTTAGTTTTTCTGTCATTCATTTACTGCACTGACCTTGATAAGCAATTTGGAACAATGAATTGTTTATTAAAATTGTTAAAAAATAAAAAAAAAAATAAAAATTTATAAAAGTTTATTAAAATTGTGAAAATTGTTTGTTTTATATTCTACATAGAACATATGTATAGGTTCTTTAACTCTAATTTCCATTTTATCTTCCATTCCACAGGCCAAGACCATGACAACGACAAGGAGCAATCCGAAAGTTTGGCTCCTGGGTAAGCCGGACCCCGACATCTTGGGATCTGGCCTGCCAACAAACGGGGCTATTCTCAGGAACTTCATGTTTCACCACCAGAAGGGATCCACAATCGGTGACAGTGCTAAGGCCACCATAGACAGAGCGCTGACAATCTGGGACAAGGCACGAATTCCGACCCAACGGGTGGACTCCGGCGTGCGCAAGCTTCGGAAGCTCTATGAGGAATATTGTGGGTTGAAGAAAAGCCGATTGAGACCGAAAGACGGGTGCCGAATCAAGGAAAGAAAATTCAAGGAGAATCTCACCAAACTATTTGACATCTCACGAAAAGACGCCCTCAGTATTATGACGGACGAAGAAGACAAACAGTTCCTGCGGATGCAACAGCAGGATCCCTCGAGCGCGAGTATGTCTGGGATCGACAAGACCTTGACGAACAAGGAGACTCGCAAGCGCCTCAGGAGTGATCAGACAGTGCTCGAAAGGAAAGGAAAAAAAGCATGTTGAGCGAACAGGCGAATACGGCTGTTCCGTCTAGTTCCACCATTGCTGACATCTGTAGCTCCTCCACATCGACGGAGTCCGAAGATGATTTCCAAGTTCCGTCAACATCCAGTTAAGATCAGCCAAGGAATAAGAAATCGAAGCAGACCATTGTGACCAAGGACGTAGCCGCCGCGCTCGACGGAGTGAAACTCCCTGACTGCACTGCCATGTTCGTTGTAGGAGCCGTCTCGCAAGCGCTCGGTCATGGCCTGGAGTATGTGGCGCTATCCCGGAACACCATTCAGCGAGCGCGGGTCACCACTCGTGAGGCGGTAGCAACTGCTCAACAGGCTGTTTTCTCGCCGGACAGGCCACTGCTTCTCCAGATATCGCCGTCAATAAAAAGCTTGTGGATCGCGTCGCCATCTTGGTGACTGGTGGCGAAACAGAGCAACTTCTTGCCGTCCCTAAGATCGGCCGCGGCACGGGAGAGGAGCAGTGCAATGCATGTGTCCAAACGCTGGAGGAATGGAACCTCAAACCCATGATCCAGGAACTACTCTTCGACACGACGGCAACCATTACTGGGCTGAATATGGGCGCGTGCACCCTAATTGAGAAGGCTCTGGACAAGGAGCTCATCTGGATCGCGTGCCGTCATCACGTGTTCGAGGTAATGTTGTTGGCCGTATTTTCTGTCGCCCTGACACCAACCGGTGGGCCTGAAGTGGGAATCTTCAAACGCTTCCAGAAGACCTGGCCTGATATTAATATAGTTGATTTCCGTTCTGCTGGAAACGAGCTCTTCGTTGGCATGCCGGATGGCCTACGAGAGGAGATGATGTCATTTTACTCGGAGGCAGTCAAGAGCCAGCTCCCACGGGATGACTATAGAGAGTTGCTTCAGCTCTGTCATATATTCCTTGGGGGATCCTCCGACGGAGAACCGTCCTTTCGTGCGCCAGGCGCTATGCACAACGCGCGGTGGATGGCTAAGGCAATATACTGGCTGAAGTTCTTCCTTTTCAGGAGCCAGATTAAGTTGACGGCTCACGAAACAGCTGGCGTCACAAAGTTTTGCCTCTTCGTTTCTCTTATTTACGCTCGCTACTAGCACGAGGCCCCTCTCCCAGAGAGGGCCCCCCTCAACGACTTAAACCTAATTGCTCCCCTCCATGAATATCCTGACCGTGTCATCATGGAGGCGGCTGTTAAGGCCTTCTATCGCCATTTGTGGTACTTCTCTGAGCACCTCGCGCCTCTCGCCCTCTTCGACGATCGCGTCGACGAGATCACCAAGGCAGCTATGGTTGACAACTTCTTACGTCCATCAAACCAAAAACTCTGGAGACGTCAGGACGGGACTGTGTTCGATCATCGTTCTTCATTGGCATCGTACATCACGAGCCGGTCTTTGAAGATATTCGATATACTCTCCATGAAAGGACAAGATGAAGCCAAGACATTCTTGTCAAAACCGCCCTCCCTCTGGCTGACAGACCCCCTTACCAGTTACTTAAGGCTAAGTGCAGGCTCCTCAAGGTCGTCAACGACTGTGCCGAACAAGGAGTCGCTCTTATTCAGTCCTACAATACCGCGCTGACGAAAGACGAGACCCAGAAACAATACCTACTGCGACTCGTCGCCAGCCACCGAAAAAGATTGCCAGTTCCGAAGAAGTTGGCTTTGACGAAGAAAAAGTAACGGGTGTGATGCTGTTTGTTTGATACACAAGGATTTAGTGCAGTCGTATTAACTGCTATGACATGTGTGTTCAAGTATATTTTTGCATAACATGTGCTCTGTGCTGTTGACTTTAAATTTTGAAATAAACATTGATATTGTATTTTTGTTTCAAATCCTAAAAATATAGGAACTGGTCGCGACCTCTAAATATTTTATGATTTGTCTAATTTTTGGCATGAGTTCTTACATTTTGATATGGAACACGGATGGCCTTGTCGAGAAAGATATTTTCAACTTTCATTTTTTTGGGCCACCCTAATATATATATATATATATATATTGCATTTAAACTGCAATGACCACGCAGTATATAAATGAATAGAAACGACGTAAATAAGGAGCGTCTCTGCACACGGTTCGCCTCTCATTTTTCATTTATTCGTTATTTCTCTTCCCCGTGTGCAGAGACGCTCCTTATTTACGTCGTTTCTATTCATATACAGTATATATATATATATATATATATATAATATATATATAAAACTAATATATATATATATATCTAATTATATATACATATATATAATATATATATAAATAACATATATATTCATATATAAACCTATTATATATATAAATATATATATATATATATATATATATATATGTTAAACACAGACCGTGCATGGAACAAGGAAACTCTTCTGGGAAAATTAAATCCACTATAGTCCGAATAAGTAATGGTAAATGACAAATACCACAGTTTATCTTTTTCATGATTTTAGCCCGACGTGGGCACCGGGTCTCTCGCAAAGAGATCCCATAAATATAGCTTCCCTCACCAGCTATCTGAAAAGCAGACAGGATCCAGCTTTGGGACAAGGATCTAGGGTTTAAAGCAAGCCTAGATCCCTACATTCAGAACCTCTATATAAGTAAAAGACTCGTTGCATTCACGTCGGGTTGAATAAATCAAAGAAAAAGGGGGTAACTATTGTATTTTTAGCCAAAAAAAACCAAAACTTAAACCTCAACCGGGACATTGAGCGTTCACTTTTCAAGGCACATAACACGTCCGTTTAATATACACAAATTCAGAATGGTTCCCTGAGACAATTATATGTTAAACACAGACTGTGCATGGAACAAGGAACTCTTCTGGGAAAATTAAATCCACTATAGTCCGAATAAGTAATGGTAAATGACAAATACCACAGTTTTTCTTTTTCATGATTTTAGCCCGACGTGGGCAACGGGTCTCTCGCAAAGAGATCATAAATATAGCTTCCCTCACCAGCTATCTGAAAAGCAGACAGGATCCAGCTTTGGGAAGGATCTAGGGTTTAAAGCAAGCCTAGATCCCTACATTCAGAACCTCTATATAAGTAAAAGACTCGTTGCATTCACGTCGGGTTGAATAAATCAAAGAAAAAGGGGTAACTATTGTATTTTTAGCCAAAAAAAACCAAAACTTAAACCTCAACCGGGACATTGAGCGTTCACTTTTCAAGGCACATAACACGTCCGTTTAATATACACAAATTCAGAATGGTTCCCTGAGACAATTATATGTTAAACACAGACTGTGCATGGAACAAGGAACTCTTCTGGGAAAATTAAATCCACTATAGTCCGAATAAGTAATGGTAAATGACAAATACCACAGTTTTTCTTTTTCATGATTTTAGCCCGACGTGGGCAACGGGTCTCTCGCAAAGAGATCCCATAAATATAGCTTCCCTCACCAGCTATCTGCAAAGCAGACAGGATCCAGCTTTGGGACATGGATCTAGGGTTTAAAGCAAGCCTAGATCCCTACATTCAGAACCTCTATATAAGTAAAAGACTCGTTGCATTCACGTCGGGTTGAATAAATCAAAGAAAAAGGGGGTAACTATTGTATTTTTAGCCAAAAAAAAACAAAACGTAAACCTCAACCGGGACATTGAGCGTCCACTTTTCAAGGCACGTAACACGTCCGTTTAATATACACAAATTCAGAATGGTTCCCTGAGATAATTATATGTTAAACACAGACTGTGCATGGAACAAGGAACTCTTCTGGGAAAATTAAATCCACTATAGTCCGAATAAGTAATGGTAAATGACAAATACCACAGTTTTTCTTTTTCATGATTTTAGCCCGACGTGGGCAACGGGTCTCTCGCAAAGAGATCCCATAAATATAGCTTCCCTCACCAGCTATCTGCAAAGCAGACAGGATCCAGCTTTGGGACATGGATCTAGGGTTTAAAGCAAGCCTAGATCCCTACATTCAGAACCTCTATATAAGTAAAAGACTCGTTGCATTCACGTCGGGTTGAATAAATCAAAGAAAAAGGGGGTAACTATTGTATTTTTAGCCAAAAAAAACCAAAACTTAAACCTCAACCGGGACATTGAGCGTCCACTTTTCAAGGCACGTAACACGTCCGTTTAATATACACAAATTCAGAATGGTTCCCTGAGACAATTATATGGTAAACACAGACTGTGCATGGAACAAGGAACTCTTCTGGGAAAATTAAATCCACTATAGTCCGAATAAGTAATGGTAAATGACAAATACCACAGTTTTTCTTTTTCATGATTTTAGCCCGACGTGGGCAACGGGTCTCTCGCAAAGAGATCCCATAAATATAGCTTCCCTCACCAGCTATCTGCAAAGCAGACAGGATCCAGCTTTGGGACATGGATCTAGGGTTTAAAGCAAGCCTAGATCCCTACATTCAGAACCTCTATATAAGTAAAAGACTCGTTGCATTCACGTCGGGTTGAATAAATCAAAGAAAAAGGGGGTAACTATTGTATTTTTAGCCAAAAAAAAACAAAACTTAAACCTCAACCGGGACATTGAGCGTCCACTTTTCAAGGCACGTAACACGTCCGTTTAATATACACAAATTCAGAATGGTTCACTGAGACAATTATATGTTAAACACAGACTGTGCATGGAACAAGGAACTCTTCTGGGAAAATTAAATCCACTATAGTCCGAATAAGTAATGGTAAATGACAAATACCACAGTTTTTCTTTTTCATGATTTTAGCCCGACGTGGGCAACGGGTCTCTCGCAAAGAGATCCCATAAATATAGCTTCCCTCACCAGCTATCTGCAAAGCAGACAGGATCCAGCTTTGGGACATGGATCTAGGGTTTAAAGCAAGCCTAGATCCCTACATTCAGAACCTCTATATAAGTAAAAGACTCGTTGCATTCACGTCGGGTTGAATAAATCAAAGAAAAAGGGGGTAACTATTGTATTTTTAGCCAAAAAAAAACAAAACTTTGTGTATATTTAATTTGTGTATATTAAACGGACGTGTTACGTGCCTTGAAAAGTGGACGCTCAATGTCCCGGTTGAGGTTTAAGTTTTGGTTTTTTTTGGCTAAAAATACAATAGTTACCCCCTTTTTCTTTGATTTATTCAACCCGACGTGAATGCAACGAGTCTTTTACTTATATAGAGGTTCTGAATGTAGGGATCTAGGCTTGCTTTAAACCCTAGATCCATGTCCCAAAGCTGGATCCTGTCTGCTTTGCAGATAGCTGGTGAGGGAAGCTATATTTATGGGATCTCTTTGCGAGAGACCCGTTGCCCACGTCGGGCTAAAATCATGAAAAAGAAAAACTGTGGTATTTGTCATTTACCATTACTTATTCGGACTACAGTGGATTTAATTTTCCCAGAAGAGTTCCTTGTTCCATGCACAGTCTGTGTTTAACATATAATTGTCTCAGGGAACCTTTCTGAATTTGTGTATATTAAACGGACGTGTTACGTGCCTTGAAAAGTGGACGCTCAATGTCCCGGTTGAGGTTTAAGTTTTGGTTGTTTTTTTTGGCTAAAAATACAATAGTTACCCCCTTTTTCTTTGATTTATTCAACCCGACGTGAATGCAACGAGTCTTTTACTTATATAGAGGTTCTGAATGTAGGGATCTAGGCTTGCTTTAAACCCTAGATCCATGTCCCAAAGCTGGATCCTGTCTGCTTTGCAGATAGCTGGTGAGGGAAGCTATATTTATGGGATCTCTTTGCGAGAGACCCGTTGCCCACGTCGGGCTAAAATCATGAAAAAGAAAAACTGTGGTATTTGTCATTTACCATTACTTATTCGGACTATAGTGGATTTAATTTTCCCAGAAGAGTTCCTTGTTCCATGCACAGTCTGTGTTTAACATATAATTGTCTCAGGGAACCATTCTGAATTTGTGTATATATATATATATATATATATATATATACATATATATACACATATATATATATATATATAAATACATATATATTCATATATAAACATATATATATATATATATATATATATATATATATAAACTTACTTTTACTTAACTTACTTTCTTACTTTTGTTGAGTTTGAACGACGGTTCAGGATCGCCCTGCAGTCGACCCCTTTGCAGCATCCCGCCTCAATTGCGGGACTTATTGAAGGAGGGAATTGCTCTCTGATCTCCTCCTGCACTCGTAGCCAGCCACGCATGGCTGGTCAGGGACTTTGCACAAGAATCTGTCTAGCTGGTTCTTGAAGTTATTCAGATCGATGTGCTGGAGATTCCTCACTTCTTTTGGAAGGACATTGAAAAGCTCTGGGCTCCGTATTCTGAGGGTATTTTCCATCCTCGTTTTCATGGCTCTTTGTCCCACCGCAGCTGGTACCGTACAAAATCTGCCTCTTCTCTCATTCCAGTTTGTTTCTATTTCATTTCTGAGGTTAGGGACAGAGCCCTCAAGTATTTCCCATATGTATATTATTGTGGACCGCTCGCGCCTTCTTTCAAGAGTGTAGAGTTCCAGGGATTGTAGTCGAGACCAGTATTCTTCACCTTCCATTTCCTGTATCTTAGACGTAAAAGTCCTTTGTATAGCTTCAATGCTCGCAATGTCTCTTTTTCTGTGTGGGCTTGTGAGTACTGAGCAATACCCAATTATTCGTAGGACAAGACTCTTCCATAATTTGGGCATGATGTTTGCTTTTCTGCTGCGGAAGCTCCTCCAGATGATTCCCATTATTTTTCTAGCCGTTGTGATTTTCATTTTATAGTGCTCTCTGAATTCTGCATCCGACGACATTATTACTCCAAGATCCCTGACTTGTGGATTTGGTGTTATCTGTTTGGCTTGCGAAGTTTTGTACCCTTTTTTCTGTAGCTCTTTATTATTACCATATCTTAGAAGTTGGAATTTTTCTTCGTTGAACTTCATATTGTTGCCTTCTGCCCACTGGAATAATGTTTCAATGTCGTTTTGTAGTTTTCTTATGTCATCTTCGTTCAATATTTCCTTACATATCTTTGTGTCATCTGCGAAGCATGATACAATACTGTCCTTAATATCTGCATCAATACCTGCAATCATTATTATGAACAGCAAGGGAGCTAATACTGTCCCTTGTGGGACAGAGCTCACGACTTCCGAGACTTCCGATTTAACTCCGTTTACCACCACTCTTTGCGTCCTTTGCGTCGTGAGATTAAATATCCACTTCCTAGCTTTCCAGTAATTCCTGTACCCTTAAGTTTGTGTGCTATGATTCCATGGTCACATTTATCGAAGGCTTTAACAAAGTCAGTATATATTACATCAACGTTTTGTCCTCGACACAATGTTCCTAATATTTTCTCCTGGTGGTCTCGTAGCTGTGACAGGCATGATCTACCCGCCCTGAAGCCTTGTTGATTTGGGTTGTATAAGTCTTTTTCTTGTAGGTAGTAGGTAGTTTTGCCTCTAATTATGGGTTCAAAACACTTTATAAGGTGTGAGGTGAGAGCCACTGGCCGATAATTTTTGGGCATTGCTCTGTTACCACCTTTAAATAGGGGGGCGATGTTCGCGTTCTTTAAGGGGAGTGGAATTTGTCCTGTGTCGAGTGATTTCCTCTATAGTTTTGCAGTACTCACTTTGCATTTCTTCAGAAATGTGGCACTCCATGTGTCTGGCCCTGGCGCTGAATTGTCTCGCATCTGTGATAAGGCCGTAATTACTTCTCCATCCGTGAACTCGAAGTCCATTAATAGGTTTGGCCCGGGATTTGTTCTTGGTTGATCTGTATCAATGTCGAAAAACTCGTCTGAGTTTTCCACTTCCATCTCGGACTTAGGGGTGCTAAACACAGATTTAAATTGTTCCCTAAGCATTTCACTTATTTCTTTCGGGTCATTTGTGTATTCGGCCTCCCTGTCTATCAACGGTCCAATACTCTCCTTACACTGCATTTTCCTTTTCGCAAAAGTGTAGAAGTATTTTGGGTTATTTTTTATGTTTTCTGCTACAGTACCTTGTTTTCCTCCTCGTTTGTCTTATGTATGAATGTTTGCTTTAGGTCCATTTCTATTTCGCCAAGTTTCCTCTCCAGTTTGAGTCTCTTTGCATCAGTTCTGCATCTGTGATGTTTTACGGTTTGTCTTCGTTGCCTGAATAGAGTAGTGATTTTCCTCTCGAGCTTGCTACGTTTTCTTTCCTGTCTCTCTGGTATATGTTTCAGTATTATAGGTTTGGTTTCCGTCTCTATTATACAGAGTATTTCTTGTGGAATCTTCTCGTGTAGTAGCAATTCCCAATTTACCTCCTTTAAATCTTTATTTACGTTTTCCCAATTTACTTTCTTTGAATTTATGTTTAAGCCTTCAAATATTCCATCTGCCTCTCTAGGATGCGTTTTCGGACCTCTGGGTGCTAACTTCAATTGTATATCGATGAGGTTATGGTCGGAAAACTTTGTGTGCATTACTTTTTTATTTATTATTATCTCGTTGTTATTTTGCCCAGATTAAATTCAAAACGTTCTCCTTTCTCGTGGCTTCACCGATTTCCTGGGTAAGGGCGTAATGTTCCATAATATCTAATAGCATTGTTGCTTGGGTTCTGTCACCTTTAGTAATGTTGCCATGAAACTTCTCAACATATATAACTTCTTCATTTTTCTTCCATAAAATGAATGGGAAATTAAAATCTCCGAAAATTAGAATATTTGTTGCTGGAGTTTCAAATAATTTTAATATGTTTTCTATTTCATTTGTAGCAAATTGGAATTCACTTTTTGTGGTGTTTGGTGGTCTGTAGATGTTCATAATGGTTAGGTTCAGTTCTTTTACTTCTAATATAATAACTTCAACTGTGCTGTTTGATTTCATTACCCTCACTTCACATGTCTAAGTGTTTTTCACGTAGATACAACACCCTCCTCCTCGTCTAGCCACTCTATCTGCTCTGTATATGTTGTAGTCCAGCAATGCTATTTGAGTATTCTCGATGCAGTTTTCACAGCGTTTTTCGCACTTATGTAAGTGTGTTTCGTTAGGTATATGATATCTATGCTGGTTTCCGTAGCTAAAGTTTGCAAGTATTGTACTGTAATTTGGTCTGCATGGTCCGCATAGAGGCCTTGTATATTTGTGTACAATACATTTACCGGGTTTCTAATCTTCGTGTTCGATTTTCCTAAATGATGACCGTTTCCTGGTCGATGTCGGTTCCTGTTTGGTGTTACTGTTTGGGCCGCTGGATTTGGGAGTATTGGGGTTGCGGCCCGTGATACCCCTGTTGTTGTTGTACAGGGTGTCCATAAATGTTTACCCTGAAAACAGTATGCTCTCGTTTTAATGACGAATCTTACATCCGTTTTCTTTTTACAGGTGATCTCGTACACGCATAGAGTTTCTGTACTGGTGTGTTTCGTCTACCGCATTCGCCGCTAGGAGCGCTGTAGTAGCTGTTCAGTTAAGATGGCGTCTGTGACAGAGAAGGCACAATGTGTTGTGTGCCTTGCAGAAACAAAATCTCCTGTCAGTGTTCAGCGAAGGTTCAGAACAAAGTATGGAAAGAATCCACCTGATGTGAAGTTAATTTAGTCGTGGATGAAAAAATTCTTGGAAACTGGAAACGTGGAAAAGGGAAAGAGCAGTGGTAGACTATCAGTTTCCGATGGGACGGTGGAAAACATTCAAACTGCTTTCACACGGTCACCAAGGAAATCGGTGAGACAAGCTTCATGCCAACTCAAGATACCGAAGTCTACGGTGCAGAAGGTGTTACACAAACGCTTGAAGTTACACACCTACAAGGTAACAAATGTTGGAAAATGTGTGGCGTGAGTGTGAATACCGTTTAGATATTTTACGTGCCACAAGGGGTGCACATGTGGAAGCTTATTAAGTTCATTAACTATGTATCAAAACTTTGTATGTTTATCTACTTATGATTAAAACTGTGTTTGAATACGAGTGTTTATATAAAAGTTATAGCATGCTTTAATCAGGGTAATCATTTATGGACACCCTATTTTATTGGTGAGTGGTGCTGAATAGGAGGGTGATGTGCGTAGTATTATATATATATATATATATATATATATATATATATATATATATATATACATATATATATATATATATATACACACATGTATATAAATACATGTGTGTATATATATATAATGTTATAATGTTATAATGTTTCAGACCAACAAAGACCCAAGGATCCACTCATGGCTGGTCTACCTAACTGTGTTCGTAATTCAGTATTGTGCATGTCCTCCGTGGTAGCGGAGGGGACCTACAATTTTACGTGGGTTCTGAACCACAAAGAACATAGAACATATGAAATATTTATAGTGGGTACACTAGGGGCCAGTTCGGCCCGTCGAGGTGGCTCCACTATGTAAAAACTGCCTGCACATTGGCAACAACCAATTTTTACAAAACTAAATAATTATCAATTTAAAACTAATTAATTATCAACTTAAAACTAAAAATAGAATCTCTGGATCCAGAGGATCAAGTCATAATAGACAACTATCCACAAATATGTTACACTTTATATCTATTTATAACCGACATGCAAATATATCAGATCCAAAGAATCCAGTCAATTTCATTACGGTATCCATCAATACCAGTACCTTGCCAACCAAAAATAAGTCACGGTCCATATCAATTGCGGACCAAGTCACAATTTACAACCATATACATTACAATATATATAATTAGGAGGAAAAGTATAGTTGTGGCTGTAAAGACTGTACAGTAATGTAGAAAGGTGTGTTCACCCATTAGGGGTCTCCCATTTAAAGGTGTTTGTGGGGCAAGTGAAAATCATGAATTTTTCAATACCTCACAGTACTATGGGGGGCACCGCTCGGCAGAGGAATCTCTTTAAATGGGGTGTGTAAGGACAGAGAGTATCCCCTAACACAAGATGATGCCTCCCTATATTCCACAACACTTGTAAAACTATGTTTTCTTAAATTTGTTCTACATCTTGGCTTAAATAATTTCATACTATGACCTCTAGTCTGGTTATTGTGATTTTTAATGAAAAATGAATCAAAATCTATCTTATCCAACCATTAATTTTACTACCTTAAACTATACCCACTCTATCAACATATGCGTCTAATCGATTTTTAAACATGTTTATAGATGTGCTACTAATTACTTCTACCGGCAAACTATTCCACCTATTTACTATTCTATGCGTAAAAAAGATTTCGGCAACTGCTGTCTCGAACCTTCTACTTGTCAACTTACACCCATTATTTCTAGTCCTATTATATTGAGATATTTCTAAAAAGCTATCTCTGTCTACGTTATCGAACCCATTCATAATTTTGAAAACCTGGATTAGATCACCCCTTAGCCTCCTAGTCTCGAGTGTAGTCAATTTTAACTCTTTAAGCCTATCCTCGTACGACTTTGACCTAAGCGACGGAATCTTCTTAGTTGCCCGTCTTTGAACTCTTTCGATTTTGTCTATATCTTTGCGCATATGCGGATTCCAAAATTGTATCGCGTACTCCAAATGGGGTCTAACTAATGATTTATAAAGAGGAACTATAATATCGCGCGATTTGTACTCAAAATTCCAAGCTATAAAAACTCACACTTTGTTCGCTTATTGACCGCTGCTGTACTTTGTTTCGCTACTTTTAAATCACCAGTGACTATAACTCCTAAATCTTTTTCCTGCTCTACGCTTATCAACTCTTTCGATGACATACTATACGCAAAATTACCGTTACGCGAACCTATATGTAAAATTTTGCACTTATCGACGTTAAATCTCATTTGCCATGTGAAGGACCAATCAACGATTTTATTCAGATCATTCTGGATTTTACCTCTATCTTCGTCATTAATCGCCCTACCACCCAGCTTCGTGTAATCCGCAAACTTTGAAACTGTACTGACTAGGCCGACATCTAAATCGTTAATATATATAAGAAAAAGCAAGGGGCCCACTAGAGAACCCTGAGGAACGCCACTCGCTACATTAGCCCAACACGACTCCGCTCCATCAACGACCACCCTCTGTTTCCTACCTCGCAATCACTCTTCTATCCAATTTATTACTACACCCCTGATTCCATGAGCCTTAGTTTTCTAAATGAGTCTTTTGTGCGGTACGGTGTCAAACGCTTTTTGAAAATCTAAATACACTGCATCAACCGCCCGATGACTATCGTAAACGTCAACCAGCTTTGAAAAAATTCTAAAAGATTAGTTAAGCAAGATTTGCTTCGCCTAAAACCGTGCTGCGTATTTCTAACCAAGTTATGCAATTGTAAGTGTTCGACTATACGATCCCTAATTATTGATTCCAGTAGCTTAACTCCAACAGACGTTAAACTGATTGGCCTATAATTTCACGCCGCACCTTTATCGCCTTTCTTAAAGATAGGTGTTACGTTTCCTAACTTGAAATTATCTGGTACGCACCCCTCAGATACAGACGCATTAAAAATCTTTCTTAACGGCACAACAATGCTTTCTTTTAATTCTTTTAGTTGTATGGGATATATGGAATCCGGCCCCGGTGATTTACGCATTTTCATTTTATCAATATAGCGCATTACTTCCCCTTCACTAACCACAATATTATCCAAAATAGTACCAGTATCGAAGGGTATTATGTGTATGACCGTAGGGATATTCGTTACATCTATTCCTCATTTATAGTCCTAAATACTGTTTCAAACGATTCCCACATTAGTTTTGCATTGGAGTTCCCCATTACGTTTTCCCAATTGACGTGTGACAATTTATTTCGAAATTTACAAAAGTCTGCGTGCTAGAAGTTAGGAATTTTAGTCGAGTTAGCTGGTTTCGAGTGACTTACTGAGAGGACAAACTCTACCATATTGTGATCGCTATTGCTTAACGGTTCTATTACTTGAAGATCAGTAATTAGCCTATCATCCATAGTTATTACTAAATCTAAAATACTGTCCAACCTCGTAGGTTCCCCAACCTTTTGAATAAGAAAGCTATCCTCGAAAAAATTAACTAAACGATTACCTTCCTCGTCTCCCTGCATTCTATCGTAATTCACGTTGGCGCAATTAAAGTCACCCATAACTGAAGCCTGCTCACAACCTATTATTCTCTTTAGTTCACGATATAACGCTTCGTCCGTATCAGCTGTTTGATTAGGGAGCCTATATATAACCGCAACAAGTTTGAAATCGTTCAATTTAAGTTCTGCTATAGTCGAATCTATTTGTTCTGGAATTGTGTGCTTTACTTCTATAACGTTCGCAATATTATCTTTGATATACAACATAACACCGCCTCCTCGCCTACCTATTCTGTTTTTAACAAAAAGTCTGTAACCTCTAATTTGATACTCCCCTACAAAAGCCACGTGTTTCAGTGCTAAGCCACGATTCAATTTTCGCAATTAAATCATAGTCTTTACAAGCAATTAAAGAAAAAAATTCGTTTATTTTATTTTGTAAGCTACGAGCATTTAAGGAAAGAACCTTCAAATTGTTTGTAATTGCAACACCTTCGCGAGCGCATGGGAAATTTGTGGAATTTACGCTGGGACCGTTCGAGTTACGGCAGCCTGAAAAGAAGAGACAGTATTATGAAATAGTCTTCCTAAACGCGCAGCTCCGACGTCATTAAGATGAAGTCCATCTCCCAGGAACAAATCCCTCGTGCCGTAGAAATTGTTCCACAAATTCGCAAAATTCTCTTCGCAAAATTCCCTTCCTGTTGGCAAAGAGACTTTAGGTTATTGTTAATATAGGTCGCCTTGCTGTAGAAATCGTTACGTTGGATAATTCGAGGAAATATACCTGTTAAAACGATCTTATTACTTTTTTCCTTTAATCGCTCTAGTAATTCCCTGTAACTAGCCAACAGTTCTTCCGATCTAGAATTTAAAACGTTATTAGTACCGACATGAATAACATACGTTGTGTCCTCGGCGGTACCGTCTGTAAAATGGTCAACACTATTAGTTATATCCTCCACCCTTGCACCAGGGTAGCAGTAACGGCGCCTACGTCGATGGTTTCTCCCACAGAATTCCTCGAGCTGCCCTCGAACAATGGAATCGCCAACGAGTCGTATTTCTGGTTCATCAGCATCTTCGAAACCTAAAACAGAAAACTTATTGTTTGTTATTACTGGTAGACAAGTCTTAGGTTTTCTCAATGGGGCTCCATTAGCACTCGAACGAAGGGTTGGGAACTAGGGGAAGAGAGAGGGCTATTAGTACTATTTATATTATTAGTAGAAACTGAGGCAGGAGGGGTCGTAACTGGAGTCTCAAGGGATTCTAATTTTGCCGTCAGGAGCATCACGCTTTCTTCAAGCCTCACTCTGGCCTCCCTCTCACGTTCTAACTCGTTCCTCAGCACTTCCATGCTTTAGCACCACCTGCAAACTAACTGCTCATTATTATTAGCCACTGTAAACGCTTAAGCGGCAAATTTCCCTTCACAGCGACTGCAAGTACTTGACGGGGGTGCCATGCTCTTAATTAGTTAAAAAACAAAAAAAAACAAAAACGAGCGCTTGAAAATTAATAAATTACAACGTAGGTCTACCGCGTGCTTATTGCGCCGTCACCTGAGCAAACCCGCAAAAATGTTCCTGAAACGCAGTAACAGATTCTTGTAACACAAATGTATACTAAATGAATATATAATTAAGCTGCCGACGAAAAGATCTGTAAAAGAAAGAGTATTAGTAGTACTTATCTGTCCGCGATTCAACCGACTTTTTTCCTTTTTTCCCACGGTGTGTGACCACACTCTACCTGACCTCCCTAAGGAAGGGAAAATGAACCTTATGACTCCTCGTTTTCTGATAGATTTGAAAAAGAAACAAGGCAAGCAACGTGCACTATCTTTAGTTTGATCAAATAATATAGTACTGAATAAAGTCAATAGATGAAATATATTCGTTAATGAATGATTAGTAACACGAAGTAATTTAGTTAAGAATGCACCAGACACTATTCTTTTTTTTTAAAGACACCTCAACGAAAACTACTTATTCAATTGATAACACTGGACACTCGATAAAACACGTCTGTTCAAAGGAAAGACATATATACATATATATATATATATATATTAATATATATATATATACATATATATTTGAAATATATATATATACGACTATATATCAGGTGGCCCAAAACAAATATTCCGAGATTCAAAGTGCAGTAACTTCCAAAATATACACTGTACAATCACAACTTTTTAAATCCGTATAAATTCAGTCTACTGACAAGCTGCCATAAAATTTTCAGAATTCTACATGCAATACCTTTTTGAAAATGAAGATAACAATAAGGTACACTCAAATAAACAAATATCATTAAACAAAAAAAATGTATATAGTAGTAGTTGGCAACTATTCTCATCGCGAAAGTTGGGGAGGAGTTAGGCTAAACTAAGTTAGTTTTTGCAGAAATTTCAAATGGTGTGTTTAGGCTATTGTTTATCTTGAATAGTTTTCAAACCCTCTAATTATGGTTTTAAGCAAAGGTTGTAACAAGGCGATAATTGAAAGATGTTTTATAGAAAAAGGAAAGACTAGGACAAGAATTGTGAAGAAATTTCCTGGAACAAATTGGAATAAAAGATCGGTGAATAGATTAATAGAGAAACAAAGAAACTGAGTCAACTGAAAGGAAATCTGTAAGTGGCAGACCTAAAAGTGTTTCCACACGAGAAAATATTGACTATGTTCAAACCGTTAGTTTGTCTCAAGAAGATCGACTGGGTTCGCACTTGTCTGAGCGAAAAATTGCAAGAAATTTGAAGACTAGTCGCAGTTCTGTTCAAAGAATGCAGTGAGTTCAAAAACTTAAGGAATATAAAAGAATCCATGTCTCAAGACGCGACAGCAATGTTAGACGAAAAAGGAAAACTCGCTGCAAAAAGTTGTTAGACAAATTTTCAGCGCGTGATGTTAAAAAAATTGTTTCCACAGATTAAAAGATTTTACTATTGAAATTGCGCAAAACACCAAAACGATGTTGTTTACGGTGTGCGTAAAAGAGATGTTCCTCGGTCAAGGCTTTACCACCAGACATGTCGGTTTTTAAAAAATTCATGGTTTTAGTTGGTGTATCATGGAACGGAAAGACTAATATTCATGTCACTGATGAAAATAACAAAAAAATTAATTTGGAAACTTAAGTTAATCTTTTGGAACAAAATCTTTTGCCAAATCGTCGGCGTCTGTATCCTGATAATGAGTTCATATTCTAGCAAGATGGAGCTACCGTTCATACGAGCAAGCACACCCAGGACTATCTCCAACAGAATGTGGCCAATTTCATTGGAAAAAATGACTGGCCACCTCAGTCACCAGACTGCAATCCAATGGACTATTGCATATGGAACTCTCTCGCAGAAAAGGTTTATGAACGTCAAATAGAAAACTTTACTGAGTGCAGTTAAAAGAGAAGATACTTATTTGTTGGGACAAAATAAGTTTAACTGAAGTTAGAAAATGTATCATGTCGTGGAAGAAAAGGTTAAGATCTGTTTGTGAGCAAGGAGAGCATATTGACCATCTCTGTCAACAAATAAAATATGAATAATAAATGTTTTGTTTCATGATATTTGTTTATTTGAGTGTACCTTATTGTTTCCTTCATTTTCGTGAAAGTATTGCATGCAGAATTCTGAAAATTTTATGGTAGCTTGTCAATAGGCTGAATTTATATGCACTTCAAATTTGTCATTGTACAGTGTATATTTTGGAATTTATTGCACTTTAAATCTCGGGACGTCTTTTTTTACCCACCCGATATATATATATATATATATTAGTGGTGGACCGGATATCCGCATCCGCGCTTCTGACTGCGGATGTTATGCGGATATTCCCTCTAATAAATTATGCAATTTACAATTAAATTAGCTTATAAAGTACCTTATAAGGCTCAGTCATGCACATTTCACGTAAAGTATTAATTACACTGGTCTACAAATTTTGAAAAAGGTTGTGCTTCGGAGATAAAAGGTGTTTCCTATTATAGATTATGGGGTGCTGGAAACGAATATGACCATAAAAATAGTCGATTGGCTACAGTTTGCAAGAAAATCTAAGTTACACATTTTGTGTATATGTATACCATATATTAGTAACATACCTGTATAATGCAGTCATTTATAGTGATTCAACCCGTCGCTTCTTTGCTTGTCTCTTGTATTCAACTTCTGGAGCATCTCTTGTTATTGTCCAGCAGTAGTCTCCTAAAAATGATGGACTCCGTTTCCCCTGGTAGCGTTTCTCCATCGCTGAGATATCCTGGTGGAAACGTTCACCATGTTCATCGCTGACTGCTCCGCAGTTGGCCGGAAAAAATTCCAGGTGCGAATGGAGGAAATATATCTTTAAAGGCATATTGCAGCCCATTTTTTGATAGGACAACAGCAGGTTTTCCACCATCTCCCTTTAATTGTCAGCTTTGGTATTTCCGAGAAAATTGGTTGCTACTAACCGGAAAGGATTTCACGGTCTTCTCCTCACCACCTAGGATAAGGTCGAACTCCTCATCTCTAAGAAGCTCGCGGATCTGTGGACCAACAAATAGCTACACCGTCCTTGATTTTTGCTTCACTGAACTTTGGGAATTTACCACCGAGGTACCTAAAAGCTGCCCCTGTTTTATCGATAGCCTTAACAAAATTTTTCATGACGCCCAGTTTGATGTGTAAGGGTGGAAACAAAATCTTGCCCAATTCTACAAGTGGAGGATACTGAACATTTTTTGTTCCAGGTTCCAATGAGTGTCGGAATGGCCAATCCTTCTTGATGTAATGAAAAGACCTAACCCGACTATCCCATTCACACAGAAAACAGCAATACTTAGTGTAGCCCGGCTGCAGTTCAAGCACGATAGCAACTTTCAAGTCACCACAAACCTGCCACTGATGTTTGTCGTAGTTTATGCAGTTCAAAAGTTGCTTCATGTTGTCATATGTTTCCATCATGTGGACTGCATGACCAACTGGAATTGATGGCAATACGTTGCCAACATGCAACAAAACAGCTTTTACACTCAACTTTGATGAATCAATGAACACTCTCCACTCATCAGGATTGTGAATAATGTTGAGAGCTGCCATCAGACCATCGATGTCGTTGCAAGCTACAAGGTCACTTTCCATGATGAAGAATGGGACAAAATCTTTTTGACGGTCACGAAACTTACAAACTCTAACATTTTCAGCGAGGAGATTCCACTGCTGCAATCTGGAGCCCAACAGCTCTGCCTTACTCTTTGGCAGTTCTAAATCTCTGATAAGGTCGTTTAATTCATTCTGAGTTATCATGTGCGGTTTAGAAGATTTCAAGTTATAAACAAATTCAGGGTCTTGTGAAGTTGAAGGCTCACAAGTTTCGCAGGTTCCTTCATTCTCCTCTTCCTCTGACTCCAGGGAGAATGAGTGTGGGGGCTCAGGAACGGGTAGTCCTTCGCCGTGAGGTACTGGACGTATATCAGAGGGTATATTCGAGTAGTATGGTGGCAAAAGGGTGGAGTGCACGTTGCAAGTTGCAACTGCATAATATTACGTAATGTTGCAAGAGAGTCCCCCCTCCCCCCTTTGTTGCAAGAGTGCCCCCCCCTTTGTTGCTAAACCCCAAAATGGGATTGCAAGAGGTATGCAACTTGGAGGCGGAGTTCTCCCCCAAGCTGAACCACCCAAAGGGGCATGCCTATCCTAAGGGCGCATCTTTGGGGAGGAAGGGGTTACCTCACCCCCCAAAGGAGCCGAAAGAGATAGCAAGAGAGGAAGAGGAGAACCTTCATCCGACAGCTGTCGGACGCATATCACTCCGTCGTCCAGCACCCGGCCTCTTATAGTGCCCCTATTCAGCCAGTTGTCTTAGGCAGCCAGTTAGATTAGGCAGTCAGTGCCAGCCACTGCCTCAGGGCGTCATCAACTTAGGCTATCATCAGCCAGGGCCACAGGATGCCATCGTCTCAGAGCATCACCAGTCAAGTGCCACATTGCGCTAAAAAGATCCGGGCACGCACCCCACTCTAGGTCAGCCCTGTTGCGGGACCCCTACACCTTAGCTAAGTGCCAGTGCCTCCCGGATGAACCATACAATTATCCAACCAAACAAAATATATAATTGTGTACAAGGAACCAATAAAACGCCGTTACATCTTTCTGCTCATAAATTAAAGGATATACAACGGAGCATGTATATATAGCCGAACAATAGATTTGAAATTATATATCCATTCAAAACGGGTAATAAAGAGAACTAATTATTTTAAAAGAAATACAATCATTCAATCTGAATTAGATTGGCTGAGCTGTCAGCCTCGTTACTCATCTATTCAATTACTCTGTTTTAGAAAATGGCACCTCCTTTGTTGCCAGCCCCGAAATGGGACTGCAAGGGGTATGCAACTTGGAGGCTATCTTGTGTAATTAATTTCGCGTCTCGCAGTAAAACATATCGTATCAGGCCTTGATTAATTATAAATTTGTAACTATTCTATTTAAAAGTTATATATAGAACGGAGCATGTATATGTGGTCGAACAATAGATTTGAAATTATATATCCATTCAAAATGAGTAAGAAAGAGAACTAATTATTTTAAAAGAAATACAATCATTCAATCTGAATATATATATATATATACATGAGCACAAGTTCTACCCGGTCTTCTGTTGTTAGATTCGAAGCCATTTCTGGGCTGAAATAAAAAAGGATTTGAGTATTTATACTGGAGTACGAACTACTGTACAGTATCACGGATACGCATTTACGAGTTAAAGTTGATATTCATTTTAAGTATTTACCATTTGTTGTAATTTATGTATTAAAATAAATATTTTCCTATGGATCCAGACTTTCGGCCCACCCTGTATATATACATATATATATATATATATATACACACTCGGTTTAATTCAGTTTTCCGAAGAACTGACCCCCGACTTGTTAACAATTGTAGAATAGCCGTCGCCAATGGGAAAAGGCACGTTTTATATCGCAAATGCGGAATAAGGCTTTGTTCTACCCGGCAAAAAGTCGCAGGTCCACCTTTACCAGAATATGATTGTAGTAATGCCAGACAAAGCCCCATTGTCCCACAATATGCAGGTGTCTCTCAACCAAACTTAAATAAAAAAAATTTTTTCGGAATTTTGGTATACGTGATCGAACGGGTTTTTCCAACATACGGGTCTGATGCTCCACCCAGATTTGATGACGGTCTTCCACTCAACGTCCAGGAATACCTGAATGATCTCGTTTTTGAATATGCATATGCCTAAACCACACCCTAGCCTACCCAATAGGAAGTTAAATCACGTTTATGGGTTGGTCACTTAGCCCCATATAAATGGGGAGGTTCGTTATTCAGAACCAGTTTCCCGCCCAGTTCATAACAGCGTACATACAAGCCATGGATGAAATCTATAACTGTCCCGATCTGTTTTTTGAAAATGATCACAGCAATTACGCTGCAGTGTATCTTTTCAGTGTCACAGATAGCCACGAACAATTCACGTCTCAGAGCATTGCTGAAAATTGTGACGAACTACGCGAATCCACAATCAATTCAACTGAGATGTAAGTAGCTTATATATATACATACATATATATATATATGTATATATATATATTATATATATATATATAATATATATATATATATCGTAAACACTGATGAGATGGCATATTAAAGGCTTTGAAAATTAATTTGTGCTGCCTTCCATTTATATTTACTTTTTAAATATGTGATCAAGCTTTAAATTTTGCCTAATTTCTTCGTTTGAAATAAACGCGTTTTCAAATTTAATTTTCATTCTGATATATGTATATATATATATATATATATATAGTAAACACTGATGAGATGTCATATTAAGGACTTTGAAAATTAATTTGTGCTGCCATCCATTTATATTTACCATTTAAAAATGTGATCAAGATTTAAATTTTGCCTAATTCCTTCGTTTGAAATAAACGCGTTTTCAAACTTAATTTTCGTTCTCATATATATATATATATATATATATATATTTTATATATATATATATCGTAAATAGTGATGAGATATCGAGAAGCTTAACTGCTTTCAAGTCGATATCTTTTTAGAATTTATTCAATTAGGTACGTAGTAGTCTTTGCAGCTTTCACGTCTCGCTTCTATACCCCAGTTCAGTTAACTTGTCGCAGGCCTTTATTTAATGCATATTCCCACATGTATATATATATATATATATATATATATATATATATATATGGTGATGAGATATCGAGAAGCTTAACTGCTTTCAAGTCGATATCTTTTTAGAATTTATTCAATTAGGTACGTAGTAGTCTTTGCAGCTTTCACGTCTCGCTTCTATACCCCAGTTCAGTTAACTTGTCGCAGGCCTTTATTTAATGCATATTCCACATGTATATATATATATATATATATATATATATATATATATATATATATATACATATAGTATGTTTTATTTGTGTTTTTCTCATTTTTAATATTTACTGGAAATTTTCCAGTTTGAATTTATCTTTTCACATTTGCATGCACTTGGAATATGCATTAAATATTGTCTGATGGCTATGTTTTAATTCGATGTCGAGCTAGGTCGTGTAATCGCCACTTTTGACGGAAGGATGGAATCTCACCACAACCCAGAAGCCGCTGTGTCGGCGCGGGATAGCGATCGGCAACCCGTGGAGGGGATAATGTATGTGCAATGAAACTAAATAGATTGTTTTTACATTTCTTTTGGAAATTAACAAATCGCAATAAAGATGTTTTGAAAGATATGTTTATTCATTGCATAATGACCCATATATATAATATATATATATATATTTGCCGACATACACATTACTTTTAGCGCAACCAGTTTCATACATCTAATTTAATTACAGGGCCGATACGGCGCCAGGCCATGACATAAACACCTTTGGCGAAAGGAGAACGAGTGCTTCGCCGAAAAGTCCACACAGCGGAGCAGAGGTTACAGTATTGAAGCACAGTCGGCCAAGCGAACACGAATTTGCAGACGAGTTAATGTAAGTGTTTTGACCCCATATAGTATTTTTAAAGTAAATTTTTCTACAACGTAAATTAGGCACATTGATTTAACTGATTCTCGCTAATTGAATTTTTTTCATTTATAATATAACCTGACATTCAATCAGTATTAATTAGCCTTATAAGTACCACTACAACTGCGTTTTGAAAGTAGTTTATGCCTTATTCTCGGTGTATATATACAACGTTTCAATCAAAATAATTTATAAAAGGCTGCTATAATTGCTAAACATTTTCAGTTATTTTCTACATCCTTCATCTTTTTTTCTGCATATATAATATATATATATATATATATATATATATACGTCGTGTTTATATTTCTTGTACAGCTAGGCTTTTAGAAATATTAAAACTTTTAAGAATTGCATTCGAAATGAAAAATAATTTTCTCTTTATTTTACATGAGCGAAACGGAGGTAGATGATATTATAAATACTTTTGTAGAAAGGGTGGCAAATGAAGTGGAACTCACAGCAGCAGGCGAACCAGATGTCGTGATATTGGCCCACAACCGATCAACCGATTGCGCCGTTGTCGCAGAGATTTTGTAAGTATTTTTAGGATATTAACAAAACGTAACATATTTTCATTTATTAAGTATGTACAAAAAGGGGCAGCGCCCAACTCTTAATTGTTACAAGTGTGTATACAGATGTACACAATATACAGCTTACAAATTACAGGGGGGTTGCCACATGTGGGAATTTTTTTTATCTGTCTGCATACATATTTTTCGTTCATATTTGTGTTACACAAATCGAATAATTTTAAAAAATTCATAAATCCCTTCCCGCGCGACATGTGCATGAGAAACCAGATACAATATAACCCACATGTTTCGGTATAAAAGCTTTGAAGTTGATGTGGGGCCCAAATTATCAGAGGCACACGTAATTGCGCGATAAAACTTACAATTGTCGAGTCATGCCATGGTGGGGAACCGAATGAATCGAAATAATACATTCTTTCCTTAGTTTTCAAATAAATCGCAAACCAGTGAATTCCCTCGCCATCCACAATGTCGGTGTTCACGATTGCCCTGTGCCAGTTTCTCGTGCTAGGCGGCTTCATTATTTCATTTTTGCAAAAACCCCGGTAAATTTGGAACGCGCGAAACCGTCACTTTTCATCGCTCTCTAGAGTGTATTTGCATCCATTTTAAAAAATCTGTGTTTATTTTACGGAAACGGTCCAGTTCTATTAGGGCCTGTGTTTCTAGATACACGAGTGCACTTAAAAGCATGTCTATAGCTTTAGCGAACTCCAATCTCACTGACACGGTCCCAGTCTGCTGGGCGTTTAAATGCGTATTTACGCCTGCAGTTAAGTCAGGCGTAAGATCGAATGAGTAAATATTAAACTGTTCCACAAATTCTTTCTGCGTTATTCCGAAACCGAGCTCATCACATGCTCCTGTATTATGGGCCAAACTGCTATAAGCTCTCGTACAGAGCTGGAACACAGCATCTGACGAATAGTCCATATTCAAAGTCCCACCCAATGCGACGCCATTCATATATAAAGTAATATTTTTAAGCCCAAAATTTTCAAACTTCAAGGCACTCTTTTTATAATCCCCGTTTGTCGAGACATGGTCTTGCAGCCCTATTAATATCCTTTTAGGTAGAACGCCAAGAACGATGTTTTCTAGCTGCTTCGCTGCCAATCCTGTGGGAATCGTATACATTTTTATCTGTACCCTGTTAATTTGGTACTTCACTGTGGCGTGTACCAGCTCTTTCTCGATTTCTAGATTTCTATATGTTTCGCGGAACTTAGTTTCACTCGGCGTATACGCAAATATGCTTCCATGATGTGCATCACAACAGGTTTCGCGCCTTCTTCTTGGTCAGCGCCCAGATTTATACAGCTCTCAGGGCTCGTGCGGGTAAGCTTCAATTTCATATCTACTCCGTTCATAAGCAACTTCTCCTGGAATGTAAAGTCCGTGTGCAGGCGTTCGGCGGATAAAAAGGTATCCTTCGCTTCTTTTGAAAAGTTGAGGACATTTTCCAGATATGCTCGTAGGTGGTAGTACCCCGTGCCTGCTGAGATGTTAGTCTGATTTAAATATACGTCACACTGGCTGAATATGGTGTGCAGAAAGTTTGTTTCGGGATATGCAACATAATTATCATTGCAGTCCTTTCCATCAGAATGAGCTATGCGTAGTTTAGTATACATGTCCATACAGCCGGATCAAAAAAGTAAGGGCCTGAACAGGGTATCACGAATTCTATAGGTGCACTGGGAGAACTAATTGTGTTTAAAGGGGTAATTGTAATAAAGTCACTGTGCTCAATAGAAACTTGAATTGGAGACATCTCAAAGAGGGATAGCTCCGATTTACAGCATTGTGAACTGCAAGGATGAATGAAACGTGCCATGGTGAGTTACAAACAGTGCCACCTCCCCCGACGAGGATCAGTCAATCAATGAATCGTGAGAGTAGCATCCTCAGTTTATATCAGTTAAAAAAATGATCGTTCACAGGTTTCATACGCTTAGAACACTTCTTTTTTGGCACCCTTTTACGTTTAATACCACGTGACCCTTTCTTCTACCTAACAGTTCTCTTCTTCTTTACGCTACGTGTTGGCACCCCCTTATTCCTATCAATTCTCTTCTTTCCTCCGCCACGCATTTTTCTCTTCGCATCTTTGAAGATTTCATCCCGCGTACGTTTTAAATGTTTTTTAGAGCTGCTTCTTTAGGTTTAGCTCCCGCGAGCATTTCCTCTGCCGCGTTAAAACCTGTTTGTAACGCCTTCCTCCCAAGATACCTGGCCCTCCCTCTTCAGTAGTGGTACAGCTGTGCTCAGTATGGATGAAAAAATGGACCCAAGTCCACTACCACGCTGGTATCTCACCCCTCGGTATACCGTGAATGGTTTTCTGGACATTATAACTCAGTGCGTCGAAAGTGCAGCTTCACTGTTAAGCTCCCGTCACCGAATGGGGAATTTTTACCCTCAATCGTTCTTATATATATTGAGATATTAGTTATTAGGTTAGTAGCGCCATTCACATAATGGGGTATGTCATATGTAATACTCAAGCTCCTTCCTCTATGCTTGGGAATGTGCGCTACGCGCGGCAGTCGTGCCTGAGTATCCCAAACAAACTGGTGTTCCGCTATATTGCTGTAAATATAGCACATATCTGGAGGCTGAGAGCTTACATCCAATTTCTCTATCTTCAGCTGATACACTAAGTTGGACAAGTCATCAGGTGCCTCTTGAAAGGTGTCTCTTTGGAAGGCTGCTCGATAACGCCCCTCGGTTATAATTTTGAACACTCTTCCGTCTTTAAGATTTCTGTTAACCTTTGATTTTAGCATTAGAGTATGTGCAGTGCCTCCTCTGTTTACGATTTCATATATTAAATCATTCGTAAGACGTGAGTTTTTTAAATATATGTTTAAGTCTCTCACAACATCCTCAACCGAACCATAGCGTCCCGGTCCTAGTGTCACAGTTGTACTGAAAAAATGTGCGACTTTACTCCGGGCGATACGTATAGTTTCATCCCGAGTTACCCGGCTTTTGCGCACTCATCACAGTTTCTAAGAATTGTAAAAACGGCATCTTTATAATCAATATTTAAAAAGACGGTATCCAGCTGAATTTCACATCCCCACCTCATACGAATCACGGCCCAATTCAATGGGACCATGGAGTTCTGTTACAAAATTGGCTAGTGTGTTGTTAGGGTGTACAGACAGGGACTATGAGGACAGGAGCGTGACGTAGAAATGGTTAGGTGACATGTTGCATACTAATTAAGCTTCATTACTGCATCAGTTTTATATAGTATTGAAGCTTTCTGAGTAACCTAGCCACTTCACCAGGTACATTTTTCTCTTTCCTGTACCTTTGGTTGCTAAAATTTTCTCAATTTTAAACACATTTTTTCCTAAATTAAATACCACATTCTGAAGTTCCTCGCGGTAAAAAAAAAACCGAGATTTCTTCCCCATTCAAATCTTCAACGTAATACATCATTATCTCGCCTTTAGGCCTCATAGCCCTAACTTTAAAAATCTCGCGTGTCCATCCTTGCTCAAAACCCTTCGCGAATTTATTTCCCGAACGTGACAGCCTTACATAATCATTGATTTTGAAACGCGCAGATTGTGGTGGTGGTGGTGGCACTCCATCACTTCTCGGACGCTTGCTTCTTTCTAAAACGTCGTTAGGCGTTGCACCGATCGTGCGGTGGTGTGAGCGGTTGTAGGATGAAGCGAGTGAATCGAGAACATTTATATATCTGAACGTGCTTTTATGTGTAAAATAACGGTGCATGCGTTCCTTTATGGTACGTTGAACTCTTTCAGCTAAAGATGCTTTATGCATAGAGTTGGAAGTGTAATAGCTGATATTAAACTCTGACAACATGTTCTGAAAAGCTCGCCCTATAAATTCTTTCCCCATATCCGTACAAAAATAGCCCGGAATCCTGTTTTCTTTCAACATCAGTGTTTTGGTCGCTTTAGCGACTGTTTCAGGCGATTTATTTTTCAGGGGAACTAGCCACAGGTATCTAGAGAATATATCTATTATGAATAGGATGTACACCGAATATCTTTGCATGTCTGTTAAATCTGTCTGCCAAATAGAGTCAATCGAAGCGGTTGTTGTCTTTGCTGTTTTAAACCTTTTTCTCACCGGTTTATGAAGTGTGTAAGGATCCTGGGCACGCAAAAATCTCTCAACATCCTTTTTCCTTACACCATAAGTACCTCTGTACAGTCTATTAATGCCACCATAGGATGCAGAGCTAGAAATGTCATAATAGTGCTTACTTAATACGTTAGCCATTTGCGTATTTTAGAGGCACGTGGATAAGGTTGGCCTTCTACTCTCTTCTTTCTTCTCTTCAGAGACACTGCAGCTGTTGTGGGTGAAGGTGTACTCAGTTGTGACACGTGCGATGGATGCTCCAAGTCTTTTAACCTATTCAGATTACCTATCAATGTTTTGGGGACATTTATTTGCTGTAGTCTTGCCTTTTTATGCCTCCATCCTGTTGGTGATGGCCTGTCCCACTTTCTCACCAGATCATGAACAATATCAACGATATTGGACCCTTGCACCCTTGTTCCATCAACAATGACCTCGCCTGTGTCGGCCCACTGTATGATGGGGTCCTCACTCAATAGATTATAAAGACTTAACGGTGCTACTGTAGTATGCGGTCTACCTACGATTCGGCGGTCTACCTTTTAATTATAGCTTCTTATCTTCTTATTATTTTATTATTAGGTTAATTGTACGCCCTTGACGATTGGTTAGGTTAAGTCGTGATATTTTCGTTAAAACTAACGAAAATATCACGACTTAACCTAACCAATCATCAAGGGCGTACTGTAGTATGCGGTCTACCGTTAAGTATGCGGTAGTAGTATGTTTAACTTCTTTAATAATTCCTTAATTGTGTAAATTAAATTATAATTCCTTTCAATTCATTTTCAATTCCTTTTAAATATTTTGAACGGTAGACCGCATACTACAGTAGAAACTTAATGGTAGACCGCATACTACAGTAGAAACTTAACGGTAGACCGCATACTACAGTAGAAACTTAACGGTAGACCGCATACTACAGTAGCACCGACTTAACCCTTTATTCCTCAATGTAAGGGGGTGGCTGTTTTTTAGCACATGTTCGATGTGCTGTGTACCGCTACTCTTTGGTTGTTCAGGCCCTGTGTTACTATGCTCAGCGCCACTCGTGCTGTGCCTCACGGGGAGCTCTGTAGGATGCTTATAATCTGCGTACTCATGAAGAAATTTCTGCAAAGCGTCTTGATACAAAACCCTTTTCTCATGAGGCATCTTTTCACTGTTTAATAGGGATAGTAGTTTACTCTCCATTCTTTTAAGCCTACTTTTACGGGGTTCTAGAGCCGCGTCTGGGGTCCTTTGTAATGAAGCATACATCTCGTGCTGGATCACAACCACCTTCTTCATTATATTAATCTAGTCAGTAAAGGCCCCAAAATTGAAAATAAGATGGGAAGGAACGACCCGCCTCTTTCTACAATAATGCGCTTTTTCTTACTCACAGTCTGGCTTTTATGGGCGAGCGCCCGTATTATGTTCTTATAACGACGTAAGCGAGCCTTCTGACAGGATTTCATTGGAACATTACATTTTATAACATTGAGGCAGATTTCGCAGATACATTTTAAAAAGTCAGAGTCGATATTTTTAACAAGCATCTGCTGCAACGACCGAGGCAGTCGTTGATAGATTTTTATTAATTCTCGGTATTTCTTTAGCCTATTCATCATTCTGGAATGACCACGGTTTCAGGCTCGTTTGGAAACATATTCGTTCTTACAAGCACCCTCAACGTGTTTCGCGGGTGAAGGTCACAAAGAAAATATCCATAACGTTGCTTTGTGACCTCTTTTAAACCTCCAAGAACTCCTTACGCTGAATCTGGAACATTTGACTGGCTAATACCCCAATTTGTGACACATCTCTACGTTGAGCGAATAAGACTAGATATTGCGTATTTAACGATACATCGCGCATGTATCTATTTTTGAAAAATAGATTCTGATTGATGAAGAACACGCTTATGTCTCGGCAAACGTTTTATCCATCTCCAACATGAGGTCATCAATTACGAGGACTGTATGTTCATTTTCCTTTAGTGAATTAACGTCATAGACCCCCTTGTGGAACAAAACATCATCTTGGTACTCGTTGAACACTGATTGGTATGTCGAATAGCACCATATAACTTTATGCACAAATTTTGAGAACATTTCACCCTTTTCTTTAATAATTTTAAGCATAAATACCGTTTTACCACATCCTGTAGGTTCAGATATAATACATGTGGATGGGCTCGTGAATTTGAATTTTTCTACAGCATCCATTTCTAACACGTCACACCCCTAAGTGACTCATTTACAGAATATCACAAATAACGAGTTCTGCTCCTTATATTTTGTTTTCTTCTTCCACAGAACCGTGAATGACGACGATGTACAGCCCCCCCATCATCGACATCACGGACGAAGCCATTGACCGTGCATCTACAGTGCCCATACCCTCCGTTGAACCCTCACCGGCGGCACGCTTACTTAGCACGTTCAAAGCGGCGACACGCTGAAGAGTCCTCCACATCAGGTATAAAGCGCGCGAAATACGCGCCGGTTGTTGGACAATCCGCGGTACAACAGCAGTCCTCAACGTCTTACGCTACCAATCCTACACCAGCTTCTTCAGCCCCTTGTACATTAGGGTGGCCCACTTTTCAATTTTTTTTTAAAAGTATAAATTATCGTAGTTTTTTCTATTATTTGGCACTATACTAGCACATTGGTACCATTTTTACAAAAATTGATCAATATTTAGGGGTCTCGCATCGACCTTGAAATTACGAGTTTTTTTTTTTAAAATGCGTACTTTTTAACTTTTTACTGAATCAAGATAAATCATTAAGTAGGGATGTTTCCTGAATCCTCTTGATGAGAGAAGTCGTTTGGTGTGCCTTCCAATGTCATACGACTAACGGTTTAAAAGTTGTGCCTGTATACAGGTAATACGAATGTGCTACTATAGTGCCAAATAATGGGAAAAACCACGATCACCTATACTTTTCAAAAAACTCAGCAAATAGCAGACAAATAAGGAAGAAAGAAACAATAACTTAAACAATCACTTTTGCATTGTATTGACCACTATCACACGTCACTGGCTGCTGAAACAAAGGATCAGTTGGTGTCGTAGTCCTTCCGAGCAGGGTGACGGCTACTGCCCCCACGATAAGCTCTAGGACGTGATCACGGCATCCCAGCTGGAGTGGCGGTCGCCCGAGCATGTTTTCCAGCCGGACAACTGCACCCTGCACCCTCCCCGTGTTGGTGGAAGTGGTGTCGAAGCAGAGTCCGATGACGCTCTCCTCACATCCCCAATCTTCGAGAGCATGTATGGTTGCCCGCGCCTGCGACAGTCCGGTGCCGTCAGCAACAGCTGGGACTGACAGCAACTTTCCTTCTGTGCAATGAGGAGCCCCGGAGATGAGAATTGCTTGGCGGTGCTCCGCCGTTCCAAGGAAGTTCTGAAACAATGCCATATATTTCAATTTCATGGTTGTAAAGTAACCTATTTTTGTTCACATTCAGTTCTCTTTTTAATTGATATTATGCTTCATGAATCTCATTACTAAATTGGTAGCTATGAAAACTTAATCAACTGACCTTGACCATTTTGCCATCCCAGTAAACAACAGTGTGCCTCGGTGGCGTGAAGGAGTCCTTCACAGCCGTCGCCACTTCACGGCGATGTGACACTCTTCCTCGGCGAGCCGTTTCTTTCGAGATGCTGAACTGATTGAGGTCTGCTGGTGGATCCGCCGAACGTGTGATAGCAGCCACAATGCTTACTACCTATGTAGAGAATGGAAAGTGGAAAGGAAACTGTCAAGAATACATGTTGGTTACGGGACACTTTAAAACTGACGCTATCGATGAATACTATACACAATACGCACCTGATTATTGGACATGCGGAAACGATCAGCCACTTCCATGACAGCAGGTACATTAAGGATGCGGCGAGGAAGATTGACAGACACACTTGGCTCTTTCGGCATGGGGAACGCTAGTTCTGTCTCCGACTCTCCTGACATGCCAGTATCATCATTCTCCATGGCCTCATCTCCGGTTTCGTATGCACACTTTGAGGTTTGCGGTTCCTGGCGAGGACGTTTTCTTCCTTCCTGTAGCTTTCTTTTTACAGCGAAAACTTTATCGTTCCCGCTCATCGTTGCCACCCGAGGACCACGTTGATCGAGGTAGAAGTCAATGTCTTCTTTCTTGTCCTTGTCGGACAGCAGTCGATTCTTCTTTATATCTTCGACAGCGTCAGATGCTCCGATATCCCACAGCTTGTCCACACTGTCCGAAAACTTCTGCCGTTTTCCTCCGGCGTCAGTTTCTCGTTTTCTGCTCTTTTGGAGTAAGTGCCACTATTTCCACAATGCCTCTAGCTTCCGTTCGCAGTTGAGCTTTGTGATTGTTTTAATGCGGGCCATGTTCCAAAACTTTAAGACGTTGTTTACGGTTTCTTTGAATGCGTCTTTCCTGTTAGCAGTGTACTGGATAACACTGAAGAAGTATTGCAAAACCTGCCGTGTTGTTGGCAATTTGCTACCACTGATGGAGGACGACGGTTGGCCAACTAAAAAAATTTCCGAGGCCGATCTTAGAGAAGGTAGCGATGTTATTTTCGCCTTTCCTTTTGATGACTCTCTATTTGTAGCTTCAAGAGTTCTTCCAGTTATGGTTGCCATCGATTTGTCCATGACAAAGGATGAGGAACTCAGACAGAATTTCAAAATGTTATGATCTGCAAAAAAAGAAATAGGTTAGGTACCTGGCACAGGCATAGTGCATTTTCTAATTAGCTATATACATTATACATTCCGACCGGGTATGGTGACTCATTTTTTTGAAAAGTATAGATGATCGTGGTTTTCCCCATTATTTGGCACTATACTAGCACATTGGTATTACCTGTATACAGGCACAACCTTTAAACCGTTAGTCGTATGACACTGGCAGGCACACCAAACGACTTCTCTCATTAAGAGGATTCAGAAAACATCCCTACTTAATGATTTATTTTGATTCAGTAAAAAGTTAAAAAGTACGCATTTTTAAAAAAAAACTAGTAATTTCAAGGTCGATGCGAGACCCCTAAATATTGATCAATTTTTGTAAAAATGGTACCAATGTGCTAGTATAGTGCCAAATAATGGGAAAAACCACGATCACCTATACTTTTCAAAAAAATTGAAAAGTGGGCCACCCTATTGTACATCCTCTACAGCCCCTACCCGTTCTGTAGAGCCTGCTGTAATAGAACCCCAGCCCTGAACGTCTTACGCGGCCAACCCCACATCGTCCAATATAGGCGCTCGTCCATCCTCCTCAGCAGTGACTCGTTCTGTTGAGGATGATATAACGTTTGAGTTGGCGCGCTCCGCAACCCCGACCCAAGCCTTGCCTAGAAATCGGTATAGAGTCAGGGTTGACCCTAGATCACTGTATAGCAATGGAATTGAGCGCGGGCTAAGACGCGTTGTAGAGCGCATTGTAGAGTTTGCCCTTCAGAACCGCGACGAGCGTGGAGTCAGGACGAGTCTGTCCTTCGGTTTCGGCTCAGATGTTATAATGTTATAATCTTTCAGACCAACAAGGACCCTAGGATCCACTCATGGCTGGTCTACCTAACTGTGTTCGTAATGGTATATTGTGCATGTCCTCCGTGGTGGCGGAGGGGACCTACAATTTTACGTGGGTTCCGAACCACAAGAACATAAGAAATTTATGTAAAAACTGCCTGTACATTGGCAACGATCAATTTTTACAAAACTAAATAATTATTAATTTAAAACTAATTAATTATCGATTTAAAACTAAAGATAGAATCTCTGGATCCAGAGGATCAAGTCGTAATAGACTACTATCCACAAATATGTTACACTCTATATCTATTTATAACCGACATGCAAATATATCAGATCCAAAGAATCCACTCAATTTCATTACGATATCCATCAATACTAGTACCTTGCCAACCAAAAATAAGTCACGGTCCATATCGATTGCGGACCAAGTCAAAATTTACCACCATATACATTACAATATATATACTTAGGAGGAAAAGTGTAGGTGTGGCTGTAAAGGCTGTACAGTAGTGTAGAAATGTGTGTTCACCCATTTTAGGTCTCCCATTTAAAGGTGTTTGTGGGGAAAGTGAAGATCATGAGTTTTTCAATACCTCACAGTACTATGGGGGGCACCGCTCGGCAGAGGAATCTCTTTAAATGGGGTGTGTAAGGACAGAGAGTATCCCCTAACCCAAGATGCTGCCTCCCTATATCCCACAACACTTGTGTTGAGCTGTGGGATCTATCACCACAAAGCCTTAATTTTACTACCTTAAACTATACCCAATCTATCAACATATGCGTCTAATCGATTTTTAAACATGTTTATAGACGTGCTACTAATTACTTCTACCGGCAAACTATTCCAGCTATTTACTATTCTTTGCGTAAAAAAGTTTTTGGCAACTGCTGTCTCGAACCTTCTACTTGTCAACTTACACCCGTTATTTCTAGTCCTATTATATTGAGATATGTCGAAAAAGGTATCTCTATCTACGTTATCGAACCCATTCATAATTTTGAAAACCTGGATTAGATCACCCCTTAGCCTCCTAGTCTCGAGTGTAGACAATTTAACTACTTAAGCCTATCCTCGTACGACTTTGACCTAACCGACGGAATCATCTTAGTTGCTCGTCTTTGAACTCTTTCGATTTTATCTATATCTTTGCGCATATGCGGATTCCAACATTGGACAGCGTACTCCAAATGGAGTCTAACTAATGATTTATAAAGAGGAACTATAATATCGCGCGATTTGTACTCAAAATTCCGGGTTATAAAACCTAACACTGTTCACCTTATTGACCGCTGCTGTACTTTGTTTCGCTACTTTTAAATCACCAGTGACTATAACTCCTAAATCTTTTTCCTGCTCTACGCTTGTTAAATCTTTCCCTGACATAATATACGCAAAATTACCGTTACGCGAACCTATATGCAAAATTTTGCACTTGTCAACGTTAAATCTCATTTGCCATGTGACTGACCAATCAACGATTTTATTCAGATCTTCCTGGATTTTACTTCTCTCTTCGTCATTAATTGCCCTACCACCCAGCTTCGTGTCATCCGCAAACTTTGAAACTGTAGTGACCGACATCTAAATCGTTAATATATATAAGAAAAAGCAAGGGGCCCAATACAGAACCCTGAAGAACGCCACTCGCTACATTAGCCCAACACGACTCCTCTCCATCAACGACCACCCTCTGTTTCCTACCTCGCAACCACTCTTCTATCCAATTTATTACTACACCCCTGATTCCGTGAGCCTTAGTTTTTTCAATGAGTCGTTTGTGCGGTGCGGTGTCAAACGCTTTTTGAAAATCTAAATACACTACATCAACCGCCCGATGTCTATCGTAAACGTTAACCACGCTTTGAAAAAATTCTGATGGTGATGTAGATGATTTTTGGGTAGGCATACCATTTAGACGTTTGGCGGCTGAGGATATAGATTATATATTAGGGCGTATAAAGCATGCCGCCCAAAGTAGTATAGCATTCAATATGGACAACTTCACGGTAAATATTGACCGTGTATTCCGTGTTGCGTGTCATAGTGCCACTCCATATACTCTTAACTTCAATTCTCAGGTTATTTATAGAAGGCATATAAACGTCGATCGTGGTTGCGGCTTTATAGCAGTAGTCTTAGCGCGCATGTTTACTGTACAAAATACGAAAGCCGATCATATTTGGTTGCCTACGATGGTGGAGCGTGCCCGTAAACTAGCTGTAGACTGTGAACTTCTATTTGACTGTAATATGGGTCCTGAAGAGCTGAGAAGGGTAGAACACGAAGTGAATGCTCGTATAGTTGTATTTGGCCTGGATGAACGTCGTAGGACTGTGTTTTTAAAAGCAATGTGAGAGATCGTACAAGACCCCTACTTATTTTAGGACTGTCAGGTACGACGTATCTCCCTATCCGTAATATAAGGTGCCTTTACGCGAGTTATGATAAAAGCTGAAAATATGGGCGACATCATGACCTGTGTAAGGGGTGTCTCGAATTTGCGGATGATATAGTGAAACATTGTAAAGATTGCCACATGGTATGTGAGCAGTGTAAAAGTCCCAAATGTGAAAGCCTTGTAGCTGAAGCTAAGAAGAGGGATTGTAATGTGTGTAGACGCACATTTTTCAAAAATAGCTGTTTTGAGCTTCATAAATCAATTGGCACGTGCAGGAAAATGAGAATCTGTGAATGTGGTATGTTTCACACCTTGAATGGTAGCGGCGAGTTCAAGCACAAGTGTAACGAAATTCACTGTCCTACATGCCTGGAGAAATATAAGGCGGATGGCGTAAAGCATGTATGTTATATGAAAGATGCTAAGCCTAAAAACAAGCCTTGTATAACTGTATACTACGATATAGAAACATACACGAATGCCGAAACCAAAGAGGTAATTCCGCATTTACTTGTGAACCAGACTATCTGCGATGAGTGTATAGAGATCGAATGTAACGAGTGCCCCAAATGCTGTAAACGGACAAACGTTTTTAAAACGGTTGTTCACGAGAGCCCTGTGAAACTGTTTGTGTCCTATATTGTCAAGTTAGCCGACAAGTTCAAAAAAATTACTGTGTATATTCTCGCCCATAACGGGTCAAAATTTGACCCACAGTTCCTTTATAAGGAGCTGCTCGAGCACGAGTCCTCTGAGATATTTACAGGTGATCCCTTGAAAAGAGGAAACAAACTTATACAGATGCAAATAAGAGGTAATGTGCAATTTAAAGATACTTTACTATTCACGCCTTGTAAATTAGCAAAGCTACCCAAGGTGATGGGGGTAGCAGCTGAAGTATCAAAAGGCTACTTCCCTTACACTTTCCTCACGAGCGAGACTTTAAATTACGTGGGGCTACCTCCACCCAAACATTATTTTAACTATGGTTGTATGAGTGCAGATGAACGTGAAGACTTTGATCGATACTACAGCAGTTTTAAAGAACGTCATCCTTATAATATAGCTGATGAATGTGAACGTTATTGCGTGAATGATGTACGAGTGCTTAGAGTATGTTTCCAGGCCTTTAGAAGGATGTACAGTGCTTACAAGAAGTCTCACGGCTCTGTCTCGTCCCAAGCTAGTATGTTAGGTATAAAGTGGGCAGTCCTTATGGCAGCGGAGGTGTGTTAGGATTGGTTCACATAACTGCTCTAACCCAATCAATGACGTCCATTATTACGTCACTTCTGCTACATTTTAGTGTTTAAAATACAAATGATTAAGAAGCAGAATGACCAAGTTTCGGGTTGTTGGGATGGTTATGGAGCAATCCTAGTCATCATAATATTAGATAGGCATTACATTATACCGTCTCAATATATACTGTAGACTATAGAGAACGACTAATTCGGCAAATATCCCAAATCATGGCATGATACCTAAGTTATTTTGACGCAGGTCTAAATTATTTGCTCAAATGCAATGATTGATATTAAGTAATTGTTGGGAATTTTTGTCAATATTGTTGTTTGTGATACATATCCTACGTAAAGAATCTAATGACCAAATTCCTCAGTGAACCTCTGACACGCTCGCATTTCGAGGAAGTCACGGTCGTCTCACTAATAGATAGTTTATCCATTGTTTTAAGTGGTAACCTATTCCATCTTATGAAAGTCATTAGTCTAAAGCAAGACTGGTGGGCCGTGAATCAGAGAAATTTGCATTTGATTTGTTCATCGTAATTATTACGTAATATAGTATACTGTATATAGTACTATATAAGAGTTTATTGGTAGCATATCATATGACAATTCCCATAAACATGTGATGGCCTTGATGTTGCCATTTTTTATTTTTTTCCTGAAACTATTACCTTCTCATAGTTTGTTTCAACAATGCATATATTATCATCTCCACGAGCGTAGACATTGCAAGAAAAGATTCTAACTAAGGATAAGTAAAGTTCTTTCATGGTCACAATATATACTTTTATAGATGTCAAACATAAAAATATAATAAAATTCTATATTAACATAAATATATATTCGATACACATTTACGTCATGGCTTTAACATCAGTATTTCGTATAGCTTCCTCCGGCATCAATAATTTCTTGCAATCGTTGCGGCATAGAAGAGGCCAGATTGTAGGGAATGTTTGGTGCTCGGCGTAAGCTCTCCCAACTATTCCTCGTGTGAGCTAAAAGTGCTTCAAATGTTCTTTCACTGCGTTGCTCCCATTCGTTAATCATTATTGCCCAAAGGTTTTCAATCGGATTCATATCAGGAGAACGTGGTGGCAGAATTAGATTAATAATCTCTGGATGATCTTCGTACCACGCTCTCACAACGTTACTCCTATGAATGGGACTGTTATCTTCCATTAAGCAAAATGGTTCGGCCGCTGGAACCAGATACGCACGAACACTGGGTAGCAGCACCTCTTCCAGTATCTGGCAATATTGCTGTCCAGTAACGCGTCCATCTACTTGAGTCAATTCTCCGACACCATAGCCAGACATCCAGCCCCACACACCGAGATTGATGTGACCACTACGTTTGCTCGGGAAAACATTTCCTTCTTCATAGCGTTTTCCGCGCTGCCACCAACAATGCAGGGAACCATGACTATCTGTTGAAAAGGTTTTTTCGTAACACTACACAACTTTTCTCCAGAATTCTTCCTCCTGCGGCAAGTATTGAAAGGCAAATCCCATCCGCGCCTCTTTATGCTCAATCGTCAATGCAGGTTTTATAGCTGGACGGCGAGAAAAATACCCTGCCTCGTGAAGTCTGTTGTTCACTGTATTTGCGCTACAACGAAGGTTCAGGTGTCTGTAAATATGCGTCGCTGGAACAAACGGATGCTCTCTGGCATGATTAACAATCGCAGCCTCTTCCTCTTGAGATGTTGAACGCGGAGGACCAGACCTCGGCAAAGTAGCGATTGAGTTTTCTGCTTCATACCGATGAATCCACCGTTCCACAGTGCTTTGATGAACGTCTAGTCGTCTTGATATTTCTCTTATTGGCACACCATATTCATGCAATGTCACCATTGCTCCCCGCATTGCCTGGGTCGTCTCGTGGTGCACAGACGACCTTTCCATCTTTGCGTAAATGGCTTATGTGAAGGGTACCAACCCTTCGAATGGTAATAATAATCAGCCAATTTCCTATTTTGTTGAACATATGCATAAAAAATTCGTCTTAAAAGCCAAGGATCCAAAGATTGTCAGCAATAGTTTATACCCCAACTGAATATAGTCAGCCATCAACAGTATAATCATATTTTATTCACAACTACTCATGACTACTCTGTCATAGTAAATAACCTTATTATGACTTAGGTAGTAGTGGTAATTCTGAGTGGCGGACCTCTAGCCACATACGTTAAACCTATCAGTGCGTCTAAGACCAGACTCTTCTGTTTCTGTCAATTCATTGTTAATTTAAGGTATTTTGCTCTTTGTCTTTCTAGGTCTAGGGCATTAAAATAAATATTTGAGTTTGTGTTTAACATTTCATATGAATTTCTCTCCTCTTCCTTAACACATCCCCGCGTTCATTTTAGCCCCCTCTCTCCCTTTCCTCCTCCCTTCGTAATTCCCCACCCAACCTCGTTTCCTTCGACATAGCAACGTTTACCTCCATCCTCATTCCACTTCCTTCATTAAACCTATTATCGCTTTTACTGTCCCTTCCTTCCATCCTTCAATGCCAGCGTTCTTAAACCTAGCACATAAATTATATAATATGGAATCTAACACCTTAGATCTCTACGAATTCATGTTACTTGAAGACGCCTGTGTCTTAGGGGAATCTAAGTGTTGAGAGTGGGCTTGAGGGGTAGTCTATAGATTATTACAGATGACCTTGAACGCTCCAACTATTTAAAAATGATTATTTATTATGCACATCATATGGCATAATACACACATGAATTTAAGTATCTCTTACACTATAGGAATGGAATTGAATCCTACCAGAGTTAAAAAGTCGCAAAATATGATAGATTAGTTTGTATTAAGAGGTTACTAAGAGAAAAGGATTTGGGATAGAGCGGAAGGCAGAGAGCATCTTTTCACCGAGTTTTGGTTATTATTAACGTTATATGGACACATTGCCGATGTCCCTGCTGAAGACCTCTGATGAGATGCGGTGTGATCAGAGAGAGAGAGAGAGAAAGAGAGAGAGAGAGAGAGCTTTTAAATCACACCTTAAATGGGTTCTGGGTAAGGACTTCACGTATGTTATTTTAGTCCAGGGTAGTTTATGGGGGTGTTAACGTAACTTGCACTTGGGGCTGTTAATTGTAAGACAACTACCATAGCTGGGACTGAGACACGTTATCCCCTGCATACTCTATATATATCTATATACAGTATGTCTCTATATATAAATAGATAGAGTGATCAACAAAAAGATAATGTGGACGTCATTGATGGGGTTAGAGCAATTATGTGCACCAATCCGAACACACCTCCGCTGCCATAAGGACCGCCCATTTTATACCTAACAGACTAGCTTGGGACGAGACAGAGGCGTGAGACTTCTTGTAAGCACTGTACATAGGCCGTTTCAAATACGATCCGTTGGAAGTCGCAACCACCATCGCGTCACTATGCTTTACGGCGTTCAAGAACAACTTCATGCCTAAACCCTCCTTAGCCATTATTCACAGAAACAACCCCCGCAGTTATGGCTACAAGGCTAATTACTGGCTCATACACCTACAGCAGCAGAGAGGTGTGTATATATAAAGCACGCCCGCAACACGGGTGAAGTACCCATTAAGATTAATGGTCGTGTTTTTTGGGTTGATGGGCTAAGTGAAAACCGTGTCACTGGTGTGAAGACTGTGTACTCCTTTAACGGATGCTGGTGGCATGGATGCCCCCGTCCTGAGTGCGGAATCGCCGGAGATATCCACGGTAGATCTCCTGCCGACTGTCTTGCATGGACCCGCACCCGCGATCAACTTATAGGGTCCCAGTTCACTCACAAAGTCTTGTGGGAGCATGAATATGATGCACGGATGGAGACAGACGAGGTGTACCGTGAGGAAATAAACACGATCAAGCGTTCAATGGTACTGGATCCTCTCAAATGCGGTGATAGCTTGTTCGGTGGGCGTACAAATCCCTTCAAGCTATACTTTCCACCTACGGAGGGTGTGAAACTTCACTACTACGATTTCTGTTCTTTATACCCATACGTGATGAAGAACAACCCGTACCCCGTGGGCGCTCCTGAGAAACTGGTGGGGCCTAACCTGCCCTCCATCAACGAATTTTCAAGAAATTTGAATGATCGCTACTTTGGGCTCTCTTTCGTGGACGTGCTCCCCCCTCGCGATTTATGGATGCCGATCTTACCCGTCGTCATCGACCACAAGCTCATGTTTCCCCTGTGCGTGAAGTGTGCGGAAGAGAATAACGGTAATTGTAGCCATATACCCCACCAGCGTAAGATCAGAGGCGTATATACAAGTCCTGAGCTGGCCCTAGCCGTACGCCATGGGTATAGAATACTGAAGATACATGAGGTGTGGAGGTTTCAGAAGCTACCCAACCTTTTCACACCGTATATAAACGCATTTTTGAAGGATAAGGTTGAGGCATCAGGGTATCCGCGAGGAGTTGACACCGAAGATGAAAAGTCTGCCTATATTCAACGTTACCGCGACCACGAAGGTATACAACTTGATCGTGCCCAAATTGCAAAGAATCCTGGCAAGCGCTTTAGTGCAAAGTTGTGTCTAAACAGTCTATGGGGAAAATTTGCACAGAATACTGGCAAGGGGAACGTTCATTTGGCACAAAGCTATAGCGAAGTCTGGGATTATGCCAACGCCCCGATAAAGAGGTCATGGAAATCGTGAATGTAGGTAATACTTACATAATAAAGTACAACAACACTGAATTGGCCACAGATACCTCAAGGGTTACAAACATTCCTGTAGCCAGCTTCACAACAGCCTACGCCCGCATCAAACTTTGGGGTCTATTGCATTCTCTTGGGCAGAGAGTCTTGTATGCCGATACAGATAGTGTGATATTCACAGCGAGGGAGGATGAATACATGCCTGCTATTGGTGAATTCCTCGGCGAGCTCACTGATGAGATCAAGGATGAGTATGGGGACAATGCATACGCCGATTCTTTTGTCTCAACAGGACCTAAAACTTATGGGGTACGGGTAAGGATAGGGAATGAAATGAAATATATCGTGAAGGCAAAGGGTATCACGCTTAACCAAGCGAATCGGCGGGTCGTTAACTTTGATTCGCTGAAGGATCTAGTGTGTTTGGACGATGATGCGGGTGATCGGCCCCCCCCCCCAACTAATTGTAGGCGCACACAATTTTCGGGCGCAGAAGCTGGGGTGTGTGAAGGAACTTAGGGGAACGAAGGTGTGCCTTAACACCTATAGGAAACGCTACCAGTTACCTGGTACCTATGATACAGTACCCTTTGGTTACCATAAACTTTGATGGGTCTATTGCTAATTTATTCATCACACGTATTTGTAAATATATATGTATTGAGAACAATCTTTGATGTGCCTATTGTTAACTTATTTATTGCACGTATTTGTAAATATATAAATGCTGATTTTTTCGTTTATTAGATAAATCTTGCATCGACTTTTGTTTCACTTTGCGTGTGTGCGTGTGTACAGTAAAGTTAAGCCCGCCCACTGTAAGGCCCGGGACGTGATTCATCCCGTAGCCTGAGCAGGCCTCTGCCCCCGCGTTCTCAGTTGACCTCTGTATACCCTTGAGCTCAGACGTGTATTCTCTCCCGCGTGGAAAAAAATGGCCACCTTTAATATCGCGTGCTCAACATTTATGAAGTGGTATTCACTAAAGGGCGTAGATGTAGTGGATACTGAAAAACTCCCTATCCCCGCTTCCTTTGACTCTTTTAAGGATGCATTGAATCGTGCGAAGGGTCAGGCTATTCAAATACTCAACGGATATTCTGGCGAGGGGATTGAAGGATTTCGCAGTACAGACGATGTACTGAAGTATGTTGTAGAACTAAGCTTTATAAAGGCACACGTGCACCGCGTGTAGAAGAAGCGGCACGCTCAGAAGCTAAACAACAGTTATGGGTAGTGAGCCTTGTGGATGAGTGGTGTGATAAACGGTATTATATCATGCTACACCATGTCGATTACTCATACCCTACGACTGAAAATGTGAATCTCGTTATCATGGACAATCTTAAGTATTTTTACCACTACATTAATATATATCATGTTGAGGTTTGTAGCGAGGTTGTGGCTAAAGGGTTTTGTGAGTTTTTAACAGATTTTAGAGATGAGTATCGCCTGTTAAATAACAAGCCTAAATATGAACATATGTTTCTCTCTAACAACGCCCCGCCCTGTGAAGATTTTTAGGAGAGATAAAAAATTATAAAATGTGTTTAGCTCGTGAAATTTACCCTGAGAGAAACTGTCTGGTGCGTCGTATTCGGGGGAGTGGTAGTGATAAAACGTTAAAACCGAAATTAATTCTTGTATCGGGAAATTTCTCAAAACACCTACCCACTATAATGGGGTACAACAATACATGGTGGGTTAGCGCCGCACAGGTTTCATTAGATTATGGTGCGACTCGCACCTCACGGATCATACGGGTTCGAACAAACCCATTTACCTATCATCAAGGTGAGTCACCCGCCCATCGAACCGCTCCTGACTACCTGCCTGCCTCACGCGGCTCATAGTCTTCTCAGAGCTTGCTCCGAGTGGTTGTGCCGTAGTCATCTCGAGCTGTGTGAATACGATGGAAATCCCTTTGAGAAGCGTTCTCAACGCCTCGTACGACTTCTCCGTGACGAAGTCGTTGCGTGTGTTCAGGCGGGAAACCGGCACCATTAACTGTGTGCTTGAAACGAACAGTAGACCTGCGAGCAAACGCAACGTTATTTATTTAAATCTTGAGGAGATGCACAAAATCTTCGTGGTAGTTGAGAGGTGGGCTGAGGACCGTTATAAAATACCAGCTGACGTAGGTATAATAAGAGAGGTGATTAGTGAAGCCTCCTCATATACCGTTGTTTGTACATTGAGTGTAAATAACAATCAACCATGCGTTGATATACGGCTGATGTGGAAGAACACTGCTGATAATGGCGTTCTTGTTCCTACACGAAACCGTTTCATCCTCGACAGAATGTTTGAGATCGTTGGATTCCGTAAGCTGAAGCCTATATTAGACACACGTATCTCAGACACGATTTACTTTGACACAATACTTGAATACGCTTACACCGCTCTGCTCGACGGATTTGTTGAATGTAGGAATGAGCAGAGAGAGAACGGACAAGCTCTGGATGCGTATTTAAAAGGCTTAGACTCTTCGAAATATCCCGAGGTTTGGTACAAAACGCTTAAGAGGTACAGAGCTGAGCTCGCCTACACTGTTCACCCTGAAGAACTGTACCTCTATATAGTAGATAGCTGCCGTTACGGCTTGGAAGATTATTTCAATTGCTGCTATGCCGGGTGAAGAAGAGTTCACGATTGAAAAGTTCGGTACGTTAAGAAAAAACTTTCGATTGGAAAGGCCTGATTATAAGCTTGTATTTAATGACATAGTTACCGATGACGTTTTTGCGCGTGCTTTTGATTGCGTTCTAGTGTCGCTTAAAGACAACTTACCTGCCGAGTGTAAAGTGGGTACAAAAATAGTGTTGAATGATATGAAAGCCATTTACATTGAATATAAACCGCCGTACCAGTTAAGCGGCGACGTGATGCTTGAGCGGTTTTACCACATCGTGCAGAGTAATGCTGATATTCATGTAGCATCAATCAGCATTGAATTTACCGTTTTGTACCGTAGAACGTAAAGACAATATATATATTTTTACTGTAATATTTTGCTAATACAACGTTTTGTACGATTATATATAATTAATATAAATATATATTTTTCTAATATTTGATTAATACTGTGCTTTGTATGATTATATATTTTCCATGTTTTGTACGACTATATATAATTAATATAAATATATATTTTTCTAATATTTGGTTAATACTATGATTTGCATGATTATATATTCCCCGTTCTATTATGTGATCATATATTATATATATATATACAGTGTGTCCGTAAAGTCATGGTGGGATTTTAAATAGCTATATTATTGCAACGAAACATGATAATGAGATGAAAAAAAGGCAAATTGAAGAACAACTCTAAAAGAATAACTTTATTTAACGTAGTTCGATATGGGCTCCTCTGGTAACCCTGCAGACATCTAGGCGGTGATTCAATTCCAGCCACACACGCCCAAGAACATCAGGAGTGACGGATGCGATAGCTTCCGTGATTCGCTCGTGCAAGTGATGAATATCCCTAATGGGTACACTGTACAAGCTTTGCTTGACGTAACCCCACAAATAAAAGTCCAAAGGTGTCAGGTCCGGAGAGCGTAGAGGCCATGGCTTCCATCCTCCTCTTCCTATCCATCTCTGTGGAAATTTTTCATTAAGGAATTCTCGAACAACGTTGGCATAGTGCGGAGGAGCACCATCTTGCTGAAAGATGACATTATTTTCAATAAATTGGGGTACTGCAAAATGTTCCAACATAGCGAGGTAGTTGTGTGACGTCACAGTGGGTTCCGCGAAGAAAAATGGGCCAATCACTCGATCTCGTGCTAGAGCACACCACACATTAACTTTCGGGCTATTACGCTCATGTTCAACATAGGCATGTGGACAGCCTAGACTAACTACGAGATAAAGGTTAAGCTTAGCCTAGACTAGCTACAAGATACAACTTTGAGAGTTGTTCTTAAGTTTGGCATTGTTTCATCTCATTATCATGTTTCGTTGCAATAATATAGCTATTTAAAATCCCACCATGAATTTACGGACACACATCACCGCCTAGATGTCTGCAGGGCTACCAGAGGAGCCCATATCGAACTACGTTAAATAAAGTTATTCTTTTAGAGTTGTTCTTCAATTTGCCTTTTTTTCATCTCATTATCCTGTTTCGTTGCAATAATATAGCTATTTAAAATCCCACCATGACTTTACGGACACACTGTATATATATATATATATATATATGCTATTGTATATCCATTAATTAATAAACAGAACGTTGTAATGGTGTTTTATTTATTCCTTGAACACGTTTATATCATTTTCTAAAACAGAGTAATTGAATAGATAAGTAACGAGGCTTACAGCTCAGCCAATCTAATTCAGATTGAATGATTGTATTTCTTTTAAAATAATTAGTTCTCTTTATTACCCGTTTTGAATGGATATATAATTTCAAATCTATTGTTCGGCCATATATACATGCTCCGCTGTATATCCTTTAATTCATGAGAAGAATGATGTAACGGCGTTTTATTGGTTCCTTGTACACAATTAAATATTTTATTTGGTTGGATAATTGTATGGTTCATCCGAGAGGCACTGGCACTTAGCTAAGGTGTAGGGGTCCCGCAACAGGGCTGACCTAGAGTGGGGCGAGTGCCCGGATCCTTTTAGCGCAATGTGGCACTTGACTGGTGATGCTCTGAGACGATGGCATCCTGTGGCCCTGGCTGAAGATGGCCGAAGTCGATGACGCCCTGAGGCAGTGGCTGGCACTGACTGCCTAAGCCAACTGGCTGAATAGGGCACTATAAGAGGCCGGGTGCTGGACGACGGAGTCATATACGTCCGCCATCTGTCGGATGAAGGTTCTCCTCTTCCTCTCTTGCTATCTCTTTCCGCTCCTTTGGGGGTGAGGTAACCCCTTCCTCCCCAAAGATGCGCCCTTAGGATAGGCATGCCCCTTTGGGTGGTTCGCTTGGGGGAGAACTCCGCCTCCAAGTTGCATACCCCTTGCAAACCCATTTTGGGGTTAGCAACAAAGGGGGGTGGGGGTTCGTACCAAAGTGGGGCGGGGTGGCACTCTTGTAACAAAGAGGGTGGTGGTGGGGTGGCACTCTTTCAACATTACATAATATTATGCAATTGCAACTTGCACTCCAACCTTTTGCCACCATACTACTTATTCGGATATTGTAAAATCCACTTTTTCTTCTTGCAAATACGTTTCTTGACTGGAGGCACCATGAAGAAGTAACAATTGCTGACATGATCTGTTGGTTCCCTCCACACCATTGGCACTGCAAAAGGCATAGATTTCCTTTTCCGATTCAACCACTGGCGAAGGTTTGTTGCACAAGTATTGCAGCATATGTGTGGGGCCCAACTCTTGTCCTGATCTCCAATCTTACAGCCAAAATAAAGGTGATAGGCTTTCCTAATCACGGCGGTTATAGCACGTTTTTGTGATGCAAAAGTGAATTCTCCACAAACATAACAGAAGTTATCTACACTGTTCACGCAATTACGAGGCATCTTTGTTCAAATTAGGCTGAAAAAAATTCAGTTTTCAAAGCAAACACTAAAAAGAGTTTGACAAGGGTGCACTGTATGACTTCCGTTGAAGTGTTTTAAAAAAAAAAAGTGTTCCGTGCATTCTTAACTAAATTACTTCGTGCTACTAATCATTCATTAACGAATATATTTCATTTATTGACTTTATTCAGTACTATATTATTTGATCAAACCAAGGCTACTGAACGTGGCTTGCCTTCTTTCGTTTTTAAATCAATCAGAAAACGTGCAGTCATAAGGTTCAAATTCCCTTGGTTTGTTTTTGTTGTTTTTCAAATCTATCAGAAACGTGGTTTTTTAAGGTTCAGAGTTCCTTCACACACTACCTGACCTCGAAAAGGGTCACCTACCGTGGGAAAAAAAGGATTAAGTCAGCGACCAGATAAGTTCCATTTAATACTTTTTCTTTAACATTTCTTTCGTCGGTAGCTTAATTCTATATTAATTTAGTAATAAATTTGTGTTACAAGATCCTGTTTCTGCGTTTCAAGAACGCGGTGGACCTACGTTGTAATTTATTAATTTCCAAACGCTCGTTTTTTTTTTTTTTTTTTTTTTTTGTTATTCTAATTAAAAGCATGGCACCCCCGTCAAGTACTTGCAGTCGCTGTGAAGGGAAATTTGCTGCTTACGCGTTTACAATGGCTAATAATAATGATCAGTTAGTTTGCAGGTGGTGCTCAAGCATGGAAGTGCTGAGGAACGAATTAGACCGTGAGAGGCAGGCCAGGGTGAGACTTGAAGAAAGCGTGATGCTCCTGACGGCAAAATTAGAATCCCTTGAGACTCCAGTTACGACCCCTCCTGCCTCAGTTTCTATTAATAATATAAATAGTACTAATAGCCCTCTCTCTTCCCCTAGTTCCCAACCCTTCGTTCGAGTGCGAAATGGAGCCCCATTGAGAAAAGCAAAGCCTTGTCTACCAGTAATAACAAGCAATAAGTTTTCTGTTTTAGGGTTCGAAGATACTGATGAACCGGAAATACGACTCGTTGGTGATTCCATTGTTCGAGGGCAGCTCGAGGAATTCTGTGGGAGAAACCCTCGTCGTAGGCGCCGTTACTGCTACCCTGGTGCAAGGGTGGAGGATATAACTAATAATGTTGACCATTTTACAGACAGTACCGCCGAGGACACAACGTATGTTATTCATGTCGGTACTAATAACGTTTTAAATTCTAGATCGGAAGAACTGCTGGCTAGGTACAGGGACTTATTAGAGCGATTAAAGGAGAAAACTAATAAGATTGTTTTAACAGGTATACTTCCTCGAATTATCCAACGAAGCGATTTCTACAGCAAGGCGACCTATATTAACAATAACCTAAAGTCTCTTTGCCAACAGGAAGGAGTGCATTTTGCTAATTTTTGGAACAGTTTCTACGGCAGGAGGGACTTGTTCCTCGAAGATGGACTTCATCTTAATGAAGTTGGAGCTGCGCGTTTAGGAAGACTATTTCATAATACTGTCTCTTCTTTTCAGGCTGCCGTAAGCCGAACGGTCCCAGCGTAAATTCCACAAATTTCCCCCGCGCTCGCGAAGGTGTCGCAATTACAAACAATTTGAAGGTTCTATCCTTAAATGCTCGTAGCCTACGAAATAAAATAAACGAATTTTTTTCTTTAATTGCTTGTAAAGACTATGATTTAATTGCGATAAATGAATCGTGGCTTAGCACTGAAACACGTGACTTTGTAGGGGAGTATCAAATTAAAGGTTATAGACTTTTTGTTAAAAACAGAATAGGTAGGCGAGGAGGCGGTGTTATGTTGTATATCAAAGATAATATTGCGAACGTTATAGAAGTAAAGCACTCAATTCCAGAACCGATAGATTCGACTATAGCAGAACTTAAATTCAACGATTTCAAACTTCTTGTTGCGGTTATATATAGGCCCCCAAATCAAACAGCTGCTACGGACGAAGCGTTATATCGTGAACTAAAGAGAATAATCGGTAGTGAGCAGGCTTTAGTTATGGGTGACTTTAATTGCGCCAACGTGAATTACGATACAATGCAGGGAGACGCGGAAGGTAATCGTTTAGTTAATTTTCTCGAGGATAGCTTTCTTATTCAAAAGGTTGGGGAACCTACGAGGTTGGACAGTATTTTAGATTTAGTAATAACTACGGATGATAGGCTAATTACTGATCTTCAAGTAATAGAACCGTTGAGCAATAGCGATCACAATATGGTAGAGTTTGTCCTCTCAGTAAGTCACTCGAAACCAACTAACTCGACTAAAATTCCTAGCTTCCAGCACGCAGACTTTAGTAAATTTCGAAATAAATTTTCACACGTCAATTGGGAAAACGTAATGGGGAACTCCAACGCAAAACTAATGTGGGAATCGTTCGTAAAGGTATTTAGGACTATAAATGAGGAATGTGTACCGTACAAAATTAAGCGTGCGAAAGTAAACAACAAGCCCTTGTGGTTTACTTCTAGAGTAGGAGACATTATAAAGAGTAGAGAGAGGGCTTATAGGCTATACAAGTCGATAAAGATAATCTGTTGTTACGAAACAACTACATATCTCTAAGGCGTGAAGCTAAAAGTGTAATAAAAAAGTCAAAACGCGAATTTGAAATCTCCATAGCTCGTGACGGTAAAGAAAATCCCAAGCGATTCTTTCAATACGTCAATAATAGAAATCCAGTAAAAAGTGTCTTAGGTCCATTAAAAAATGGAAATGGAGATCTAGTCTCTGAAAACAAGGAAATGGCTACCTTGCTAAACGAATTTTTTACGTCAGTTTTTACTATAGAAGATGTAACGAATATCCCTACGGTCATAGACATAATACCTTTTGATAATGGTAATATTTTGGATAATATTGTCGTTAGTGAAGGGGAAGTAATGCGCTATATTGATAAAATGAAAACGCGTAAATCACCGGGTCCGGATTCCATATATCCCATACAACTAAAAGAATTAAAAGATAGCATTGTTGTGCCGCTAACAAAGATTTTTAATGCGTCTATTTCTGAGGGGTGCGTACCAGATAATTTCAAGTTAGCAAACGTAACACCTATCTTTAAGAAAGGCGATAAAGGTGCGGCGGGAAATTATAGGCCAATCAGTTTAACGTCTGTTGTAGGTAAGCTACTGGAATCAATAATTAGGGATCGTATAGTCGAACACTTAGAAGTGCATAATCTGGTCAGAAATACGCAGCACGGTTTTAGGCGAAACAAATCTTGCTTAACTAATCTTTTAGAATTTTTCCAAAGCGTGGTTAACGTTTACGATAGACATCGGGCGGTTGATGTAGTGTATTTAGATTTTCAAAAAGCGTTTGACACCGTGCCGCACAAAAGACTGATTGAAAAAACTAAGGCTCATGGAATCAGGGGTGTAGTAATAAATTGGCTAGAAGAATGGTTGCGAGGCAGGAAACAGAGGGTGGTCGTTGATGGAGCGGAGTCGTGTTGGGCTAATGTAGCGAGTGGCGTTCCTCAGGGTTCTGTATTGGGCCCCTTGCTTTTTCTTATATATATTAACGATTTAGATGTCGGCCTAGTCAGTACAGTTTCAAAGTTTGCGGATGACACGAAGCTGGGTGGTAGGGCGATTAATGACGAAGATAGAGGTAAAATTCAGGAAGATCTGAATAAAATCGTTGATTGGTCAGTCACATGGCAAATGAGATTTAACGTGGATAAGTGCAAAATTATGCATATAGGTTCGCGTAACGGTAATTTTGCGTATAGTATGTCAGGGAAAGATTTAACAAGCGTAGAGCAGGAAAAAGATTTAGGAGTTATAGTCACTGGTGATTTAAAAGTAGCGAAACAAAGTACAGCGGCGGTCAATAAGGCGAACAAAGTGTTAGGTTTTATAGCTCGAAATTTTGAGTACAAATCGCGCGATATTATAGTTCCTCTTTATAAATCATTAGTTAGACCCCATTTGGAGTACGCGGTCCAATTTTGGAATCCGCATATGCGCAAAGATATAGACAAAATCGAAAGAGTTCAAAGACGAGCAACTAAGATGATTCCGTCTCTTAGGTCAAAGTCGTACGAGGATAGGCTTAAAGAGTTAAAATTGACTACACTCGAGACTAGGAGGTTAAGGGGTGATCTAATCCAGGTTTTCAAAATTATGAATGGGTTTGATAACGTAGATAGAGATAGCTTTTTCGAAATATCTCAATATAATAGGACTAGAAATAACGGGTGTAAGTTGACAAGTAGAAGGTTCGAGACAGCAGTTGCGAAAAACTTTTTTACGCATAGAATAGTAAATAGCTGGAATAGTTTGCCGGTAGAAGTAATTAGTAGCACGTCTATAAACATGTTTAAGAATCGATTGGACGCGCATGTTGATAGAAAGGGTATAGTTTAAGGTAGTAAAATTAAGGCTTTGTGGGGATAGATCCCACAGCTCAACACAAGTGTTGTGGGATATAGGGAGGCAGCGTCTTGGGTTAGGGGATACTCTCTGTCCTTACACACCCCATTTAAAGAGATTCCTCTGCCGAGCGGTGCCCCCCATAGTACTGTGAGGTATTGAAAAACTCATGATCTTCACTTGCCCCACAAACACCTTTAAATGGGAGACCCATAATGGGTGCACACACATTTCTACATTACTGTACAGTCTTTACAGCCACACCTACACTTTTCCTCGTATGTGTATACACAATACACGATTACGAACACAGTTAGGTAGACCAGCCATGAGTGGATCCTAGGGTCTTTGTTGGTCTGAAACATTATAACATTATAACAATATGTAGACGCCTGTGACACATCGACGCCTTGACTCTACTGCGCATGCGTGTAGTTATATTTTTTTATTTTAATAAATTAATGTAATTATATTGCATTTTAATAATTTTAAATTAGGTAACGTTAAGTTAGGTTAGTATTCCATTTATATTAATATCAAAAACATTATGGGAAGCAATATGTTAAAATGATCGAATTTATTTTTTAATAAATAATTTACAAATACATAATATAATAGATAAATTTAAAATTACATTTTATTGATATATATGTATATATTTACATTAATTTATTAAAATAAAAAATATAACTACGCGCATGCGCAGTAGAGTCAATGCGTCGATGTGTCACAGGCGTCTACATATTACGCGACAGATGCATTCCAGTTAGTAGGGTGCAGGGTTGCCTGATATCTTTATAAATAGAGCCAACTGGCAATTTTAGGCATCAATTTTGTATTCAGTGACCCAAAATTAGTAAAGATTTACTAATTTTATTTCCAAGTATTTTAGCTGTAGACCAGTGTTATTAATGAACAAACAAATATATACGGTAAACTTCAAAATATAAATATCTGGTAACAGAAAATTGAATGAAACTTGTTTCATTGAATTTTCTGTGGCTGAAACTCTTGAGAAAGTTATTATTTTTATCATAATGAAAACATTAATATTAATTTTAATTCTTATGCATTGCCCTCCATAATAGTAATATCACGAAATTTGAAAAATTATGTCATATATTCATAATTCTATATTATACTGATAGATTAACTAAATATCCGCATCCGCGGATGTTGAAATTAAAAATCCGCAGCCGCAGCCGCAGATGTTGAAAAACTGACATCCGGTCCACCACAAATATATATATATATATATATATATATATATTATCTTGTCACTTAACTCTTATTCTCCTTAAATTTGCGTTCGCTTAACTCAAAGATTCACAATTGCGATCACTGAATAAAACTCGGCGGGTCGCGTCGTTTAACTTGGCGCCTGACTTAGTCTAAAAATCCAAAAAGTAAAAGTTATCAATTTTTTCATAAATTAGAGTAAACAAATTTTTCTTACTTTTAATATGAATTCAATTATGAATAAATGGATTGAATTATGAACTAAAAAGATAATTCAATTTGGCTTAAAAATGTTTAAATATGTTTATTTAAACAATGGTATAAACGTCACTCAACTCGATGCACTTGCATAGCTGAATTACGCCGAGTACTATATATATATATATATATATATATATATATTTTTTGTATTTCATTTCTCGCTATCTCTGAATTTCTTCATTTCACTCGTTTCTTGACATGTGAAGCCTTTCAGCAAGAGATCATTTCATCGATAGAGGACATTAATTTTGGCCTAATAACTTCTCATCTTTCGGCTAACGAAGATTTTAAGGTTTTCGAGAACAATATTAGGAGGAGAGAATGAGATAGGAACGTCTTCCGTCTCTCTTGTATATATATATATATATATATATATATATATATATATATTAGAGTGGGTTTTTATTCTCATATTTTGACCTTCACGTAAAAAAGTGAAGTTTTTTGCATTTATCCATCATATTGGAGAGGGACTATATTTTGTACAATGCAACGTTTCAAGCACAAACTATGCTCATCTTCAGGCAAAAAATTTCTAAAAAGTTAAAAACAGAATATTAAAAACCATAATGAAAGACAAATATAAAATACAAAATAATGTAAGGAAAAAACCCAAACTAAAAAATTCACAAGCTTTTTAAAAACACTAAAATGAAAGTCACACACTAAAAAGAACACACCTTACAGTAAGTCTAAGTAGCACAGATTCCGAGGCAAAACTAATACAAACAGAAGCATCTAAAAACAAGTAGAGGTTGGTTGTTAAAAATGTTCAGTTAAGACGGAGGGGAACGGATGAATTATCAGAATTGAGCGAAGGGAAAGAGTTTTAATATATAATGATTCTAAAAGTCTTAAAGTTTGCTCACACGGAGCGGAATCTAAAATATTAAAATTAGCTAAAGTTATATCCACTTTGCATTGAATAACATGGCTGTGTATAGCTGAAGCTTCTTTAGTTCTCAGTGGTTTGTTAGTTCTATGGCATATGCCCATGTGGGCTTATGCCCATGTGGGCTTATGCCCATGTGTGGCTTATGCCCATGTGGTCAGAAACGGCCTTCACCAATATGTACGTAATAATTATGGACAAGAAGTTTCGTGTGCTTTTCGCAAATATACAAAAGACTCCGTGCGACTCGTAAAGATAAAAAAGGATGGAGAGTTTTTGGAGATTTGTCGTGTTGGTGGTGTTTTTCCTAAGTTTATATATTTCAAATTATACCGCAAATCTCTTTATCATTTCCAACTTTATAAAGACTCCATGACTTACCTTTTGAACTGCGAAATTAATTTAAAAATCAAGCAACTCTCTTCCTTGTCGGCTTCGGTTGAAAAATTAGAAGCTAATTTGTAAACTAAACTTTCATTTTTGGATTTCCTAATGATTAAAAATTTTAGTCTACATAATTTAAACGCATTTATTGAAATGTTTCCGTTACTCATGAAAGAAAGTTGCGCAGTTTGGGTCTGAGTGGTCCTAGATTTGTAGATTCTTCAAAGACTATTATTAACCTTTCAGATTATATATTGTTCGCGAGAGAAAAGTTTTTGCTTTCTTTGGGCCTGCATTTTAAAATTCCAGTGTTTAGTTTCTCTAAACCCCACTTTTTGTTGCCGTTTGAAAAATTATTGTCTGATCTTAAGTCACAACCCATCAAAGGTAATTTTAACAGGTTTTCTTCAGAAATGTCAAATGTTGCGAATGATTTGTTTCAAAAAGTTAACTGCCGCCATAATTCTATCATTTTTCGAAAATCTGATGTTGGTGTTCTTCGCGATCTGTCCCGTAATCCTAACATTTTAGTTACTAGGCCAGATAAGGGTAGGGGTGTTGCTATTCTCAATCGTGCGGATTACGTTAATAAAACTTTAGAATTGTTAAAAGATGTTTCGAAATTTAAACTAATTAAGGATTGTGCTAAAATTGTAATCTTACGGCTTGAGGATAAAATTAATAGGTTACTGTCATCTTTGAAAACTAAAAAAGCAATAGATGTGATAACTTATAAAAAACTTTTTGCAACGGGATGTGATTTAGGACGATTATACAGTCTCCCTAAGACACACAAACCCGGAACTCCTTTGAGGCCTATTCTGGCATGATATAGCTTGCCCTCGTATAATCTTGCCAAATTTTTGCTTGGTTTGCTTTCTCCCTTCTTCAAAAATGAGTATACTATTTCTGATTCCGCGTCCTTTCAGAGGGAACTTCTTGATAAGAAATTTAACTCAAACCATTACTTGGTAAGTTTTGACATTAGTTCCCTGTTTACCAATATCCCTGTGGACGAAACTCGTAAAATTATCCTTGACAAGGTTTTCAGTAATTCCCCCAAATTTCAAAGTTTTGATAAAAATGACCTTAATTCCATGTTAGAGCTAACTCTTAAAGGTAGTACTTTTACATTTAATGGAGACATATACCAGCAGATTGATGGCGTGGGCATGGGATCTCCGATCGTCCCATTGGCTGCAGATTTTTTTATGAATTTTTTAGAAACTAAAATGTTTACCCAGCCTCCTCCCCCTATAAGGCCCATTTTTTATAGACGATATGTTGATGATATTTTTGCAGTTTTTACTGATGCTAACAGTGCTCATCAATTTTTTACGTTTTTAAATAACTTACACCCAAACATAAAGTTTACTCTGGAGGAAGAATCAGATTCCAAGCTGCCTTTTTTGGATTTACTGATCAGCAGGGAGAGTAACTCCATTATTACTTCAGTGTTTCGAAAGAAAACGTTCACCGGTCTTGGACTCAATTTTTTAAGTTACTGTGATTTTAAATACAAGCTGGCATCCGTTAACACCCAACTTAACCGAGCGTATAATTTATGTTCTAATTATCAGTCTTTGCATAATGAATTTGTTTTTTTAAGAAAATATTTTGTTAATAATGGTTACCCTTTGCAGATCGTAGAAAACGCTATCAATAGATTTTTAGCTAACATTTATAAACCAAAAATATCTAATTTTAATGTTCCTAAAGATGTATATTATCTTGTACTCCCAGAAATGGGATATCTGAATTCATATTGCGCAATAACCTTATGCCACTTCTTAGTAAATTTTATTGTCAAATAGATTTTAAACTAGTATTTGTTAACCGTCATTCTATTGGCTCATTTTTTAATGTAAAAGACCGTGTATCGGATGCTCTGCGCAGTGCTGTTCTATATGAATTCAAGTGTCCCCGATGTGATCGGAGCTATATTGGTAGCACTGTGCGGAGCCTCGAGTCGCGTTTCTGTGCCTACATCGGCATAAGCCATAGAACTAACAAACCACTGAGAACTAAAGAAGCTTCAGCTATACGCAGCCATGTTATTCAATGCAAAGTGGATATAACTTTAGCTAATTTTAATATTTTAGATTCCGCTCCGTGTGAGCAAACTTTAAGACTTTTAGAATCATTATATATTAAAACTCTTTCCCCTTCGCTCAATTCTGATAATTCATCCGTTCCCCTCCGTCTTAAGTGAACATTTTTAACGACCAACCTCTACTTGTTTTTAGATGCTTCTGTTTGTATTAGTTTTGCCTCAGAATCTGTGCTACTTAGACTTAAGGTGTGTTCTTTTTAGTGTGTGACTTTCATTTTAGTGTTTTTAAAAAGCTTGTGAATTTTTTAGTTTGGGTTTTTTCCTTACATTATTTTGTATTTTATATTTGTCTTTCATTATGGTTTTTAATATTCTGTTTTTAACTTTTTAGAAATTTTTTGCCTGAAGATGAGCATAGTTTGTGCTTGAAACGTTGAATTGTACAAAATATAGGCCCTCTCCAACATGATGGATGTTTCTTTCCTTCTTGTCTGTGGCTTTCTGCTTAAATTGAAATTGAAGCTTGCCAGAAGCGGCCTTCACCAATATGTATATATATATATATATATATATATATATATATATATATATGTGTGTGTGTGTGTGTGTGTGTGTGTGTTTTGAAGTCGTGTCTTTCTTTGTCACCTATAAGTTTGATGGGTTGGGATACCAAGTTCAGGGGTAATTCGACTTGGTAACTTTCTTTTGTGGAAAAGGGTAAAATTTTGTGAACTAAAGAAGATTGACGCTAGGATGTTTCAGTTCAAGATGCAGTATTTATGTGGCGTACCTTCGTGGTTTTTCGAAGGAATTCAGCTAAACAGATATTTTCACCCACACAGTTACTGTACATAATCACGAATGCACACAGGTCTTAATCATCAGTAGCTCTTGAAATTCAAAGCAGTAGTATGTTACGCAAAGCGGTCGAGTCCATACGTGTGAAGGGCTACGTCGTAGCCAATTCGTAGCACCGCTTCCCGTTCATCAGCGAAATTAAGCGACATTGGGTCGGACAGTATTTGGATCGGAGATCGTCTCTCTACGTCCAGGCTATGTGGCGACCCTTGGTTCGGAAACTTCGGATCCCACGTAAAGCTGTACGTCCCCTCCGTTATATGACCTTAGATATTGTGAAGAAAGTTAAACAACCCCATCAATCCATACGTGTACTTACCTTCACGTGTACACCAAGGTGTATGAGGTCTTGGGGAAAATGTGATGGAGACAAAAAGAGAGGACGAGAGGAAAATATAGGAATTGAAAGGGTAAAAGAGAGGAAATAAATGTAAAATAAGGAAAACCTCATCCAAGTCGAAAAGAAGAAGGGGGTTAGGGGGAGTGGGATAATGTGCCACGAAGGAGAGTGAGGGAAAAAGGGCCATAGCCAAAGTGACTTTGGGAGTACCGCTCCTCCAAACGTAGAAAATTGAATGTAGGGTAACCTAACCTCAACTAGCCTCATCTGGAGTAGTAGACAACGGCACCCGACCTCATTTGGAAAATAAATAAAAATAGTTTGCAATAAAAAGTAGAAAACTGAATATAAGGTAACCTAACCTAACCTAGCTAACCGGGAGTAATATACATCGACATCTGCCTTATTTGGAAAATTAATAAAAATATCCTGCATCAAAAATTTGAAAATTGAATAGAGAGTAACCAAACCTAACCTATGTATGCCTAATATATATATATATAATATATATATATATATATATATATATATATATATATATATATATGGAAATTATTTCACGAAAGTAACGTAAAAAATATTTATGATGAATAAAATCACGAAGGAAAGGAAACACAGAGTGGTGCTCAAGCGCTTTCGTCTAATGACATCCTCAGGAACACTGAAGTAAATAAAGAGTTCAAGACTATATATATACGTTACAAAAAAAATATATATAAATATAGGAATAAAAATTGTGGGAGGAGCATACAAATTTGTAAGGAAAACTACCAATTTTAGCACTTTGCTGAATTCAACAAAAGATCAAATGGATTGTTTACAACCAATTTTATAGATAATGCCTGAATGATATATAGGTCACAAAAAAAAAAAAATTTAAAATAAAAATTGTAAGAGGAGCATACAAATTTATAAGGGAAAATTATCAAAGTTTTAGCACTCTGCCCTTCTTGTCTAAATCCGTTCTGAACGAATTCAAAACAACGGGATCGAGTTGAAAAAGACCTTTGCTCATGTTAAAGTTATTTGTAAGTTGGATAATAGCAGATTCAATAATATTTCTATTAACAATGTTGCTAGAGTGAAACAAAACTGAAGCATTATTCCAATCAATACAATGGGATATCTCTGACAAATGGACAAAAAGGGCACTGGACGACTCTCCCGTTCTAACGGAATATTAATGCTGTTTTACACGCGTGTGCAAATCCTTTCCCGTCTGACCTATGTAAAAGGAATCACATTGTTTACAACCAATTTTATAGATATTGGCTGAATTATTGGTAGGGCTATTTTTTACTCTGATATTTTTCACGATATTCTTGTATGAAAATACTACATTAATATCCAAAAGTTTAAGTACATTAGCAATGCCTAAAAAGCCCGGGAAAAATGGAAGTACTAAAATATTCTTTGACAAAGTGTGAGTGTTATTATTCACACGATAGAAGGTTCGTTTTGCCTTAAGACAAGATTCCATAAACGCAGGTGGGTAGCACAGATCACTTCCAATACCGTTGATTTTTTCCAATTCGGGATCGCTGTATTCTGGACTGGCGATTCTAAGAGCGCGGAGAAACATTGAAGAAAATATGGCCTTCTTAATGGGGGTGTCATGTCCAGAGTAAAAGTGTACGTAGGACAAATTGTTTTTTTTTTTCCGATAGAGACTAAACTTAAAACCTGGGCTTTCCCATGTACACGCACATCCAAAAAACGGGATTGAGTTCTCTTGTTCCACTTTAAAGTAAACTTAATGGAGGGGACTTCATCATTTAACTGAAGGAGGAAGTCATCCAGGTCACGATTCATGGGCCAGATACACAAAATATCGTCGATGTACCGCAACCATGGGATGCCAACCCCCAGGATTCTCGGAATGTAAGTAATTTCGAAAAACTCCATATAAATATTGGAGAGGAGGGGCGACAAAGGGTTGCCCATTAGGGCATATCATACTTTTCCGAGTCCGAATTTCACTCTGGCTAATATGTATTTTTATGTAAAATTTAATTCTAAGAGGGGTTTCTTTTCTGCAACTTTTCCCAAAAAATCGCGTTATCATGTTCAAAATTGTGATTTTCTCTTCTATGTTGAAATATCGAATATTCAATTGAACACAACCTCATATTTTTAACCCTTTGTCGTAATTTGTTGCCATTTAGACACATTAACTTTGCTTAACTCTTACGCAGGTTTAATACATACATACATAAGAAAAAAAATCTACCCGATTTGAATCTTTGTAACCTGTGACAATCACGGAAAAGTCGCTCTCATATAAGATCTTGTTGAAATGGAAGGAGATGACAGACGTTGTGAACGGGAGAGTTAAGTCTGCTACCCAGGAGAAGAGGATGGCTGATCTGGATAAACTCTGTGAAGTCTGCGTTTGCAAGCATCAGATCTTCTTGTGCGGCTCAGAGGGGAGTGGATGCTGAGGATGCTCCCTCAAGGCCCATGTGAACTGTAACTGTCCTTTGGAGGTGAAGATTCCTAAACTGGACCTTCAGTGGCTGTACTACCAGAGAGTGAAGACTTCCGAAGCTTCAGGAGTCCAGATGTCTTCTGTAGACTTCGAAGACAGCAGGAGACAGATCAAAGCAGCGAAGAGGAAGGAGGTTGAAGAAGCTTTTGCTGTGAAGAGGAAGAAGAAAGAGGAGGCTACTAATGAAGAGCTTCTCATGAAAGTCTTTGAGGAGGACGAAGAGCCAAACTTGGAAGAAGCTGCAAAAGAAGCCTCTAGCAATGCTGAAGCTACTGAAGCTCATATGGACGTTCCCGCTGAAGTACCTGCCGAAACTCCAACTTCTGCTACACGAAACTACATGAAGATCCAAGGGACAGCTTCAGCAGCTTCGAGGTACAGGGTGGCAAATGTTCCGGCAGCTGCAGTTGCCACTGGCTTCCTGAACGACCTCATCAAGGCCGGTCATCTTTCCAAAGACAACGCTTACTTGGCCATAGATGGCATGAAAGTCTTGAGGGCTAAGGAGTAAGTAATGGCCTCATCAGTTGAAGCTCTCACGCAGAGATCAGAGGAGAAGATCTCTGGGATATTCTTTGATGGCAAGCAGGATAGGAACACAAAGGTGTTGAAATATGACGAAGTGGCAGGGAAATTTCATCCTGGCAAAGTGATCGAGGAGCATTACACTATCACGTGGGAGCCTCAAGGAAAGTACCTCTTCCATTTCACTCCCGAGGAAACTGAAGAAGGAGCAAAGCCTGCATGAGTGGCTTCTGGATCACGGAGCTGACGAGAGCTTTGTAATGATTGGAGGAGACTCTCCCAACACCAACACGGGCTGGTCTGGAGGCGCCATAGCCCTATTGGAGAAGTTGCTGGGACGCAAGTGCCACTGGATGATCTGTTAGCTCCATGTGAACGAGCTCCCCCTGAGGCACTTAATCATCAAGCTGGACGGCCCTGTAACTCCCCGGTCAGGCTTCAGTGGGCCTATTGGAAAACTTCTTGAGAAAGTGAATGAACTTGAGGTCAACTTCAACTTCAAACCAGTGGAAGGAACTGAAGATATCATAGAGCTGCCAGTAGAGATAGTGAAATCTCTCTCCACAGACCAGCACAACTGCTATCTTCTGATCAAAGCCATCAAGTCTGGAAGTCTCAGTCCACAGTTGGTTGGTCTCAAGTGCGGACCTCTGAACCAATCCAGGTGGCTCACTACTGCACAGGCCATCTTGTTGTTGTGGATGAGGGAGCACGGACTGAAGTGGGAGGTGTTGAGGAGGCTCGAGGTCCTCGTGAAGTTCTGCCTTAACTTCTACTTCAAAATGTACTACGACATCAAAGTGAAGCACCACCTCAAATTTGGTCCTGCACACGTTTTTCCAAGCCTGAGGCTGCTGAGGAACCAGACTACCGAGGTCAGGAACATCATCTCTGCTGCAGTGATAAGAGGAGCTTATCTCGCACATCCTGAGAACATTCTGGCTTCATTCCTGTGCAATGAGGATGAGCATCAGAGAGCTTTTGCTGTGAGCCAGATAGAGGAGATCAGAGAAGAGACTTTGGTGATACGACAGTGAGGCCCCATAAAAATCCAAAAGTCAATCTGCAAGCCATTTCACCTGAGGATCGCATCAACTTGGAATCAAAGAATATTTACGAGCCTATTTTCACCTGCAAGATGACCTTGACTGAGCTCGAGGATCTCAGAAAAACTCCACTCAAAGTGGACGCTTTCTCTGTTCATACTCAGTCCTGCGAGAGAGCTGTACAGGAAGTCTCAACTGCTTCCCAAGCTGTGTACGGTCACGAGAGGAGAGATGGGTGGGTGAGAGCCAGGATAGACCATCGAGAAATGCTTCCAGTGTTCAGATCGAAGCAGGACATACTTAAGAGCTTTTCAGGTTCGAGTGACTGATGAAGAAGCTGAAGCCATCGTTAATGCTCATAAGAGCTGAAAGTCCTCATAAGATCATAATATAAGATCTTATGAGACCACTGTTTTCAGGGATACAGGAAGAACAGGCGTGTAAACCTACACGTGCCGGTGGTAAGTCTCCCGCTAATCGATCAGAGTAGAGCTGGTGAGCCGCGCCTATTCTTTGAAGAAAAACTTAAAATTCTTAAGTTTTACGTGAAATCTAAACACTTTTTCAGCACTCAGGGGTGTTAAAACACGCAAGAAAGCAAGGATGAGGTCAGAAAAGCAGCTTTTAGACTAAATCATATGCAGAACAGCTGCGCGCTTTGGTTTGGGTTACCCGAAGCTGCGTTCGGCAGCCTTCAAATCAGAAAACCGCGATTTTGACCATGAAAATGAGATTTTTCGGAAAGGTTGCAAATAATAAACCCATCTTAGAATTACATTTTACGTAGGAATACATATTAGCCACTTTGTTTTTCCAAAATTTCAACCCTGAACCCAGAGTATGATATGCCCTATTGACCATGGCCATCCCAAAAGCCTGTTGATAATACTCGCTATTGAAAGTGAATTTACAGTCTTTGATGCAAAGCTTAATAAATTCCAAAACGATGTGTGCAGGGAGTGGCAGGTCGTACTTATGTAATTCTCGGGAGAGAAAGTCAAGCATATCGTCAATCGGCACTTTTGTAAACAATGAACAAACGTCAAAACTGATCAATCTATCGTTGGTTTCAGTGCGTACATTATTCAATTTTTCAGTAAGATCCATGGAATTTTTTACATGTGAATCAGAGATAGTTCCGAGAATGGGGGACAAGACTTTGACAAGCCATTTGGAGAGTTTATAAGTAATAGAGCCCACCGAGCTAATAATAGGGCGCATGGGGTTGCCAGGTTTGTGGGTTTTAATAACACCCTAAAGGTAGGGAAGAGAAGGTGAAGTGGACGTGAAAAGCGGAATTAAGTCCTTATGATCTTTGAGAATGCGTTTCAAGCCACAATTGAATGATTTGATGACGTCATCCTGCGTGTTCTTCCTAAGTTTTCTGTATGTGGCGGTGTCCTGGAGCAGCTCGTTCATCTTTCTAATGTAGTCCACTTTCTCCATAATAACTATCATGTTAGCCTTGTCTGCTTTAGTAATATGGAGCTCACCATCTTTTTTTAATTGTGAGAGGCTATTGCGAAAACGTTTAGGAAAGGATTTGAATAAGGGTGGACGCAGGGAATTTTAAAAGTTGAGCCCATCAAACCTATATGAGCGTTGGTCATGTGTTATGTTGAAAACGAAAATGGTGAAAACACTGAGGGCAGAAGGTAGTGTTCAGTTTAGGAAAAAAAGATTTTTAAAATCGACAAAATCTTAGGCAACAAAGGTTCGGGGAAACGAAAAATGTAGTTGGTAAAATGACATCGTTTGCCAGAAAGTTTCAACTTCTACATAAAAGCTAGTGCATTAATGACACTCTAATAGTATAAAATATGCCTTCCGACAAGTTCTACGTCACACTGCCGTCCTCATCCTCGTTGGGGATGTACTGCGACAGTACTCTGGCCAACTTCACAACAGATCTGCACGACCTATTGATTGGAACGTGAACTACACGAGGTGGGTTTCTGTGAATTTCAGCCGAATACCAACCTTTTAAGCAGAGAGAAGAAACAAGTTGTTTTTATGGCACTTCGAAAACGTGATGAGGTTGAAAAAGCGGTTGTGACACAGAATAAGACTATTCGTTCAGCAGAAACCGATGGTGTACAGTACTACAGCGCCGAAATAACACTAGGACCTGCCCATTATGACACAGCTGAGGATATCGTAAGATCCCCAGATAAGGGCATGAAAAAATCTAACCTCACAAAAGTCCTACTTTTCGAAATCATACCCACTGATGGACCGGAACACGGTCTGTTGTTAAGATCAGAGACGAATAAAAATATTAAGGACAAAAAGTGTTCAAAATTAGGCCTCAGAGAAGACAAAAAAACAGCCTTCCAAAGAGACACTTTTCATGAGAAACCGTATGATCTGGTTAGTTTGCTGTATTATGCCAGCTAAAATTGAAGAGTCTGTTCCATAAGCCGACGATCTGTTACATTTACAGTAATATCGGAGAACACCGATTTGTGGGCGACAGTCGGGTGCGTTTGCTACGAATTATGCATATCCAAGAATATGGAGGAAAAAGTCTGAACAAAATATATAATAATCCCCATTATGTCAAAGTTGCTTCTAACCTACTAAACAGCACTGCGAGACTATTTTGGATGAAATAACTGTTTACGAGGGTGAGATTGCGCATTATATCGATAAGTTAAAAGTTATCAAGGCTCCAGGGCCTGACGCGTTTTATCCAAGACATCTGAAAGATTTGAAAGACGTTGTCGTAGGCCCCTTAACGAAGATTTTTAATCAGTCACTCCAAACGGGAATTATTTCTGAAGACTTCAAATTAGCTAACGTCACGCCTACTTTTAAAAAAGGCGACCGCACAGTAGCTAGCAATTATAGGCCCATTAGCTTAACGTCAATTGTCGGTAAAGTTTGGAATCCGTAGTTAGGGATCGTATCATCGAACACTTAGAAAGTCGCGATTTGATTAATAGTAGTCAGCATGGGTTTCGACGCCATAGAGCTTGTTTAACTAATTTGTTAGAATTTTATAACGAAATAGTGCGCGAATACGATAGGCATAGAGCGGCTGACGTTATTTATTTAGATTTTAAAAAAGCGTTCGATACAGTTCCGCATAGAAGACTAATTGCGAAGGTTAAGGCGCACAGTATACGCGGTCAGGTAGCTAACTGGTTAGAGGAATGGCTTCGTGCTAGGAGACAGAGGGTCGTTGTTAATGGTAGTGAATCTGGGTGGTTGGATTTAGGTAGCGGTGTCCCACAGGGTTCAGTGTTAGGCCCATTGCTATTCGTAATTTACATTAACGACATAGATGTAGGTTTGACTAGTAACGTGTCAAAATTCGCGGACGATACTAAAATAGGCGGTAAGGTTTTTAATGAGGACGATAGAAATAGGCTCCAAGACGATGTAAATAGGATTATGGAGTGGACGGATAAGTGGCAGATGCAATTTAATGTAGACAAATGTAAAGTTTTGCATATAAGTTCTGGTAACAATAATAACACGTACACGATGGATGATAAAGAGTTAGCGAGCGTTGACGAAGAAGTAGATTTAGGCGTACGCGTATCTAAGGATTTAAAAGTTAGGAACCAGTACCTGGAGTCTTGCGCAAAAGCTAATAGGATGTTAGGCTTCATAGCGCGTAATTTCGAATTTAAATCGAAGAATATTATATTGCTCGTTCACAAGTCCCTAGTCAGGCTTCATTTAGAATATGCCTTTCAGTTTTGGTGCCCATATTTGCGTAAGGATATTGATAAGTTAGAAAGGGTTCAGCGTCATGCCACGAAACTAATTCCGTCATTGCGCAACAAGCCTTACAAAGATAGAATTAAAGAGTTAGACTTGCATTCACTCGAAACTAGGAGATTAAGGGGGGAGCTTATTGAAGTTTTCAAAATCGTTAATAACATCGATAACGTAAATTTTGACAAACTGTTCACTTTCGATAATAGCAATACTCGTAATAACGGATTTAAGTTCTGTGTGCAGACGTTTCATTACTAATATTGCTAAAAACTTCTTTACGTTTAAAGTAATTGATAAATGGAATAATCTTCCCGCGCCGTTCGTGAACTCTACCAGCGTTAATATGTTTAAAAACCGTTTAGATAGGCATTTTAAAAATATTAACGTTGTTTAATATAATAATAAAACAATCCTCCTTTTCCCTCCGAGCCGCACCCTTTTCCCTCTCCCTCGTTAGAATTATTAACATTGTTTAATATAATAAAACCATTAGCAACAGGAGCTCTGGGGGTGGTGATCGAGGATGAGTCTGTTGACGATAATGCCAGCTTGTGACATGCCAGCGTGTGATGCCAGCAAAAAAAAAAAATTAGACTAACACTAACTTAGATGTAGCTCGTAGCGTAAACTAACCCGCTTTTTGTTATTTTTTCTACTTTTTTTTCCTCTCTCCTTATTTGCATGTCTGAAACTCTTCATTGCATGTCTGTAGTTTGCATGGTATGATAGTGTTTGAGTTAAGAATGTGTTGCATGGTTTGTAATGCGTTCTCATTTTACTTCTTTTCATCTTCCACCCCTTTCCGGCGGAGTGGGCTCCGTCCTCTACTTCCCTATGGAGTAGAGGACCGGTCTGCAACCGCTGGAGGTATGTGTTACTTTGAGTTAAGAATGTGTTGTTCTTTGAGTTAAGAATGTGTTGCATGGTTTGTAATCCGTTCTTATTTTACTTCTTTTCATCTTTCATCCCTTTCCGGCAGGACGACAGAAATAGGCTCAAGACGATATAAATACAGTAGGATTATGGAGTGGACGGATAAGTGGCAGATGCAATTTAACGTAGACAAATGTAAAGTTTTGCATATAGGTTCTCGTAACAATAATTACACGTACACGATGGACAATAGACAGTTAGCGAGGGTTGACAAGGAAGTAGATTTAGGAGTACGCGTATTTAAGGATTTAAAAGTTAGGAACCAGTGCCTGGAGTCTTGCGCAAAAGCTAATAGGATGTTAGGCTTCATAGCGCATAATTTCGAATTTAAATCGAAGAATATTATATTGCCCCTTTACAAGTCCCTAGTCAGGCCTCATTTAGGATATGCCGTTTAGTTTTGGTGTTTTGGTGCCCGTATTTGCGTGAGGATATTGATAGGTTAGAAAGGGTTCAGCGACGTGGCACGAAACTAATTCCGTCATTGTGCAACAAGTCTTACGAAGATGGGATTAAAGAGTTAGACTTGCATTCACTCGAAACTAGGAGATTAAGGGGGGAGCTTATTGAAATTTTCAAAATTGTTAATAAAATCGATAACGTAAATTTTGACAAACTGTTCACTTTCGATAATAGCAATACTCGTAATAACTGATTTAAGTTGTGTGTGCAGACGATTCATTACTAACATCGCTAAAAACTTTTTTACGTTTAAAGTAATTGATAAATGGAATAATCTTCCCGCGTCCGTCGTGAACTCTACCAGCGTTAATAAGTTTAAAAACCGTTTAGATAGGCATTTTAAAAATATTAACGTTGTTTAAAATAATAAAACAATTACTAACATGAGCTCTGGGGCTAATGGTCGAGGATGAGTCTGTTGACGATTAATGCCAGCTTGTGACATGCCAGCGTGTGATATGCCAACCTGTGATATGCCAGCAATAAAATTATTATTAAAAAAAATAAACTAACACGAACTTAGATTTAGCTCGTAGCGTAAACTAATCCACTTTTTGTTATACTCTTCCACCTTTTTTTTCTTTTCTTTTCTTATCCTCTCTTTACTTGCATGTCTGTAGTTTGCATGGTATGACAGTGTTTCTTTGAGTTAAGACTGTGTTTGCATGGTTTGTAGGCGTTCTTATGTTACTTCTTTTCATCTTTCTCCCCTTTCCTATTCTCTCCGACTATTTTTCCGACTTGTCAGCAGTAGCCGGCGGATGATGATGGTGAATCTTCCTTTCTCTTCTTCTGAATGAATGTTAACTCACGAATCATAGGTTTTGGTACTTACTTAACGCCTTATTCTGTTCTTTAAACCCCCTACTCTTTCCTTTCTCTCGGGCTAACCTTAGAGTGGATCTTAGGTTCTTTGTTAGTCTTAGCTTCTGTAGATCTGTAGATATTGAAAGCATTATTTCAAATGTACACATTATTTCAACTGTAAACAATCAGCATATTCTGTCTCATTCATATATCATTTATTTTGTTTAATAAATGAAGAAAACTCATCCTATCAATCAACCTAGTTAATAACTTAATTAGTAACATAATTTCATCTGCAAAGATCTGGTGACCTCGTCCTAGGCATTTACCATTAACATTCAATTAACTATAATTATCATCATTCATTATTGTACCGATTTACGCATCAAAGTGGTAACAATAAATTGGCTAATATACAGGGCGTACATAAAGTCAGGATCTATTTTTGTGAAGCACTTGGAAATTATATGGAATTCAATCATATAATGATAAAGTGGTAACATTTATTAAATAATTAAGAGTAGGATTCGACATGACGCCCATCAGTATCCCTGCACAGCTCAAATCGTTCCGCAGCATTTCTAAACACATTCTGGAGCATTTGCGGGGTTATGTTATCTGCAGCAGTTCGTATACGTGTACGTAAGTTTTCAAGACTCGTAATCTTCGTATGATAGACGTGCGATTTGATAAAGCCCCATGCAAAGAAATCTAAAGGGGTTAAATCTGGTGATCTCGCTGGCCAAGGTCTGTTGCTTCCGCGTCCGATCCAGCGATTTGGAAAACGTCCATTTAGATAATCCTGAACAATTTTGGCATAGTGACAAGGAGCACCATCATGTTGATAGACGACGGTACTAACAATCCTATCCCCGTCGTCTATCAACATGATGGTGCTCCTTGTCACTATGCCAAAATTGTTCAGGATTATCTAAATGGACGTTTTCCAAATCGCTGGATCGGACGCGGAAGCAACAGACCTTGGCCAGCGAGATCACCAGATTTAACCCCTTTAGATTTCTTTGCATGGGGCTTTATCAAATCGCACGTCTATCAGACGAAGATTACGAGTCTTGAAAACTTACGTACACGTATACGAACTGCTGCAGATAACATAACCCCGCAAATGCCCCAGAATGTGTTTAGAAATGCTGCGGAACGATTTGAGCTGTGCAGGGATACTGATGGGCGTCACGTCGAATCCTACTCTTAATTATTTAATAAATGTTACCAATTTATCATTTTATGATTGAATTCCATATAATTTCCAAGTGCTTCACAAAAATAGATCCTGACTTTATGTACACCCTGTATATATATACACACACACCTCGGTGGTGTAGTGGTTAGCGTCGCTGACTACGAATCCATCGGCCCCGGTTCGAGACCCGACGGCAGCCAGCGCGCAGCAAAACCCAGCTGTTCATCCTTCCACACAATAAAGAAAGTGGTTGGTAGATAAATGGGTACCCTAGGTGGCCTAGGGTTAAGACGCTGGGATGCTGATGGGGCGTGGTTTCGGATTCCACGTTAAACTGTAGGTCTAAGGTGGAGTGAAAAGCTTGACCTTCGTCAGAATGAACAATTCGGGCGGAAGCTAACCAAAGGTTATACCAAAGGTATATATGGGATTGAAGAAAGAATAGTCCCCTGAGATTTTTTATCATACATACAGACGTGCTTTAAACCCTAGATCCTGTCCCGAAGCCGGATCCTATCTGCTTTGCAGATAGCTGGTGAGGGAACCTATTTTTTGGGGTCTTTTTGCGAGTGACCCGTTGCCCACGTTGGGTTAACATCATGAAAAAGGAAAAACTGTAGTGTTTGTCATTTACCATTACTTATTGGAACAATAGTGGATTTAATTTTCCCAGAAGAGTTCCTTGTTCCATGCACGGTCTGTGTGGATCATATATATATATTCCCATCCCCCTCATATAAGAAAATCGCAAAATTCAAGGTCGAGGGTTTTGGAGATGCCCAGATACACTGCGATTGAAAGATTGGAGGTCATAGACAGGTGTAAAGATGGATTCAGGAAGATTGTTCAGAGTTGACCGGTTCAGTAGATGAAAGATTGAAAATAAAGATTAACCCTGAAAGTTAAGAAAGTGTAGAAAGTCTGGTACTGCGTGCTCTCCTTAAAGAAGAGGCATACAGTTAGAGAATTCAGAAGAGTAGTGTCCCTTATAATAGCCATAGTAAAGATAGAGTGAGGCAACACTCCAGAGAAGAGAGAGGGATTGAAGACAGTGAGTAAGAAGTGGGGAATTGATGAGACGAAAAGCCTTAAATTCCACCCGGTCATCTACAATATCCTGTACAGAGACAGCAAGTGAGTGAGGGTGAAGAAACTGCGGAGGCGGTACAGCATACCTAACGTCTTAGAAGCTATTTTGGAAAGAGAGTATATGTGATCTTTCCAAGAAAGATCACGAGAAAAGGAAACTCCAAGAATGTTAAGAGAAGAGGAAGGATTGAATTGTGTATTGTTGAAGGTAAGGGGATAGTCATGTGGAAAATTGTGACGAGTAGACAGAGAGAGGAACAGAATTTATGAGGCATTGAAAGCCACTATGTTTTCTCTGCCCCAATCAGAGATAGTGGAATGATCAGTGGTCAAGTACACCATATCTCTCTTACGCGAATCATGGAGTGACTGTGAGGATGGACGCTTTGTGAAGCGGATGGAGAAGTGAAGAGTAAAATCATCGGCATAGGAGTGGATAGATCAGGAAGTGCGACTTAACAGATCATTGATAAATAATATGTAAAGAGTAGGTGACAGGACAGAACCCTCAAGAGTACCAGTATTAATAGATTTAGGAGAAGAACAGTGGCCATCTACAACCGCAGCTATAGATCGGCCAGAAAGAAAAAAAAAGGTGTAGGCATAGATGGAAGGATAGAAACTCAAGGAGGGCAGTTTCGAAATTAAAGATTTGTGCCAGACTCTCTCAAAAGCTTTCGATATGTCATGCACAATAGCCAAAGTTTCACTGAAATCCCGAAAGGAAGATAAAGAAGAGTCAGAGATATGCAAGAAGATAGTCAGTAGAGCGTCCATTGCAGAACCCATACTGACGATCTGAAAGAAGATTCTGAGAAGAGAGGTGTTTAAGAATCTTATTATTTATGATAGATTCAAAAACGTTAGGAAAACATGAAATCAAAGTAATTGGACGATAATTGGAGGGTTGGAATAGTCATCTTTCTTTGAGACAAGTTAAATGAAAGCGAACTTCCAGCAGGAAGGAATAGTACCAGATGAGAGACAAAGACGAAAGAATTTGCCTAGGCAGCGTGTCAGCACAGAAGCACAGTTCTTAAAAACACCATCAGAACCGTACGCATACGGAGAGTTGAAACCAGATAGGGCAGAAAGAATATCTTTGGAAGAGATTCTAATTTCAGACATAATAAAATCAGAGGGAGGAGGAGATAGAAGAACAGCAGCAGAATCATCCATAGTTGAGTTGGAAGCGAAAGTTTGAATGAAGATTTTAGCTTCATCAGAAGAGACGACAACTGAACCGTCAGAATGGAAAAGAGCAGGGAAAGAAGAGGAAGTAAATTTGTTGAAGAGGTTCTTAACTATATGGCAGAAAGAGTGAGAAGAAATAGAATTGGATAGGTTTTCACATTTTTTTCGAATTTTTGGCGAGTCGATGAAACAGATTTTCCACGATTCCGGGCAAAAATATATGCTGAATGAGAGTCAGGAGCTGGATGGCGACGGTACCTTCTGAAAGCCTCCTCTCAGTTGCGAATAGCATTAGAACAAATAAAGTTAAACCAGGGATTTTTTGCATTAGTAGTAGGAATACAGTTTGGAATGTACGCCTCCATGCCCGAAAGAATCACCTCCGTGAAGCGCCTACCACACTCGGAAGGGCCCCGGCCACGGAAGCAGTAATTATCCCATGGGAAATCAGAGAAGTACTACAAAGGGCCTCCCAATCAGCGGCGTCGAAGTGCCAAAGGTTCCAAAGGCCGAATTGGAGCGATAGGACAGGAAACAGATGTATGTGATCGGAGGAACCCGACCGAGAAAAAAATTTGACAGAGTAAGAAGAATGATGAGAGGGAAGAAATAAATCCAGAATTTTGTGCCGATCTCCAAGGTGATCCCTGATACGAGTTGGGTGTTGTACAATCTGCTCTAGGTCATTCAGGGTAGAAAAGTTGTATGGTCGTTCATCAGAGAAGTTAGTAAAATGGGAGGAAAGTCAAAGGAGAAATCTCCTAAAATGGAGATTTCAGCAAAGGGAGAGCGGGATAGAATGTATTCCACTTTGGAAGTGAGGTAGTCAAAGAATTTTGGATAGTCAGTGGAATTAGGAAGAAGGTAAACAGCGCAGATGTATTTATGATAGCTTGAGATTGGCATGTAAGCCGTAGCCAGAGGATATATAATTCGGAAGATTCGAGTTCGGGAATACGAGAATATATACTTATATGTATACAACATCCACCGTTGTAGTCAAACTGAGTATAGAGAAAGTAGGAGGGTACAGAAAAGGGGTTGCTGTCAGTCGTCCCAGACCCGTGAGTTTCAGTGAGGCCAAAAAACCTGAGGTTTAGAGGAGGAGAGGTGGTGTTCAACAGATTGAAAATTTGAGAAAAGGCCTCGAATGTTGCAGAAGTTTATGAAAAGTGAATCAGGCAGAGGCCCAGAACATCTTGAATAGGTGGTAGCAGATCCAGCCCCACTACCCGGGTCTGCCTTCCCGGTATCGGGTGCGAGGAAGACAGAAGTGGGTGGTCCCCTTCCCAGGGGAATCTGAGGCTCTTGAAGTTGATGCAATTTTTTTTTTTAATTTTGAAAAGATTATGTTCTGTGTAAGATGCATGTACAGTATATGTAGTGAGGAATCAGGAGAGAAATGTATGTGTGAGAGCATGTTGGACTACTCACAGGGTTGATGAGGCATGTAAAAAGATCAGCAAAGGAGGACAGTGACTGGAGAAAAGGGAGTTCCAGCACTCCCTATCTTCTGTCTAACGTCTCTAGGAAGTACTTACCTGGTCGATTGGTGTCTACAATTTCCTCCTTTTACATATATATATATATATATAAATTTGTATATATTTTATACATATATGTACGAGGGTAATTCAGTAAGTATCCGCACTTTTTATTTTCACAATTTTATTTTCACAGCTGATAGATTATAAACACATCACTTCTCAACATAGTCTCCCTGTTTCTCAATACACTTAGTCCAACGATCTACAAGCTTCCTAATGCCATCATAAAAGAATATTTTTCGCTGTTTGCGTAGCCAGTCATGCACCGTCTCCTTCAGGTCATCATCGCCTTGGAATCGCTGACCTCTCAAAGCGTCTTTTAGTGGTCCAAACAGGTAAAAATCTGAATAATGATAATGATAACCTTAAACATTATCTAGAGCGTGGAACTACAGTAACAAGGTCATCGTATTCTGACATGCTTCGGAATGAGTTAAACAAACAACTCGCACAAAACGGAGAGGGAGATTGTCGGAAGGTGTTATTCCGTTACATGACAATGAGTGCCCTCATACCACTGCACAGAGTAGAAAATGCCTTCAAGAACTTAAATTTGAAGTTCTCGACCATCCGGCCTTCAGTCCAGACATGGCAACTTCGGATTTTTTACATGTTTGGACCACTAAAAGACGCTTTGAGAGGTCAGCGATTCCAAGGCGATGATGACCTGAAGGAGGTGGTGCATGACTGGCTACGCACACAGCGAAAATCATTCTTTTGTGATGGCATTAGGAAGTTTGTAGATCGCTGGACTAAGTGTATTGAGAAACAGGGAGACTATGTTGAGAAGTGATGTGTTTATAATCTATCAGATGTGAAAATAAAATTGTGAAAATAAAAAGTGCGGATACTTATTGAGTTACGTCGTATATATATATATATATATATATATATATATATACACACACACACACACAATATATAACCTTATGAACTTTATGTTGTTTCGTGCGTTGGTCTCTCTTCACACGGAGGTCAAGCTGGTGGCCCCGCCTTTAGGTCTGGCCTGGTGGAGGAGCGAGTTGCTTTCTTGCGCTCTCCACCGTACATAGCCAGGCACGCCCGGCTCATCTGGTACTGTCCTGAGCCAGGCATCCAGTCTTTTCTTGAAGACTTCAACTTTGACCCCCGTTACGTTTCTGAGGTCCTTAGGAAGCTGGTTGAAAAGTCTTGGCCCCCTGACAACCAAGCTATTTTCCTTCAGGGTTGAGGAGGTCCCTTGTCGTGCTTTAATTTGGGAACACTACACATTCTGCCTTTCCTATTTTCCAGTGTTGTTTGAATGGTAATTGGGTTTAGTTTTAGGTTTGGTACCAGTTTTTCGATCATTTTCCATATGTAGATTATGATGTACCTCTTCTTCTTCTTTCCAGTGAGTACAGATTTAGTTTACGTAGTCTTTCCCAGTAGTTGAGTTCTTTGCAGCCATCAATCTTGGCTGTGAAATGCCTTTGCGTTTCTTCTAGTTTATTAGTTTCTTCCTTTTTATATGGGGACGTCAAAACTGAGCAGTATTCAAGTTTTGGTATAATCAGTGTTTTTAGCAGGGGAATCATTACTGTCCTGTCCCTTCTCTTGAACGTTCTTAGAACCTGTCCGGCGACTCTTTTTGCTTTATTTATCGCTATCTGATTTTGTGTTTCGAATTTCGCATCATCTGTCATTATTATCCCGAGATCAATCGCTTTCATGCTTCTCTGAATTTCCTGTCTATCTGGAGCATAATATGCAGTCTGTTTAAGTTCTTCTTTTCTACCATATCTCAAGAGCTGAAATTTCTCGGCGTTGAATGACATGTTGTTGTCTTCTGACCATTTGTATATTTTGTTCGTGTCCCTCTGCAAGGCCTCCACGTCATGTACATCGCTGATTTTTCTGCTGATCTTTGTATCGTCTGCAAAGGATGTTACTATACTATTGCTGTTTACTCCGCTGTCTATGTCTGTTAGCATGATAATGAACAGGAGTGGGGCCAGTACTGTCCCTTGTGGTACTGAGCTGCGTACTTCCGATTCTGATGATGATATACCTTGAATTTTGACGACCTGCAGACGATCACTAAGGAAGTTGTAGATCCATTTTCCCACTTTGCCTGTTATTCCCATGTCTTTAATTTTATGTGCTATTATACCATGGTCACATTTATCGAAAGCTTTAGCAAAATCTGTGTATATAACATCGTAGTTGTCATTGCCTTCCAATGCATCTAGGATATTGTTGTAGTGCTCTATTAGTTGTGATAGGCATGATCTACCTGATCGGAATCCATGCTGATTTTCGTTGAATCTTTCCCGTGTCTCCAGGAAATCATAAATTTTCTCTCTAACTATTCTTTCAAATACTTTGGTGAGGTGGGACGTCAATGACACTGGTCTATAGTTCTTTGCTTGAGATCTGTCCCCTCCTTTATATATAGGGACAATGTTTGCTCTTTTCAAGATGCTCGGTATTTCCCCAGTGTCTAGGGATCTTCTCCATATCCAGTATAAAGGTGTAGCTATTTCATTTTTACAGTTTTTAATCAATAATGCGTTCCAATTGTCCGGACCTGCAGCTGAATGTAGTTTCATTTGTCTATAGCTCTCGCTACATCTTCTGGTGTAAACTCAAAGTCTGTTATATACTCTCCTTGCAATTCCTCTTCAAAGAATGCATTTATGTCAGGTATCGCTTTGTCACTTTTTGGGGTACTGAAAACTGATTCATATTGAGCTCTCAATGTATCAGATATTTCTTTTGGATCGTCGGTTAGTTCATTATTTCCCGTCCTTAAGGGCCCAATAGCGGCGCGCGTTTTTGTTTTCCTTTTTGCATAGCTATAGAAGTATTTTGGATTTTCCTTTATTGCTTCTACCGCCTTTTCCTCTTCCCTCTCTGTATGGTCCTTAATCAGGGCTTGTATTTCCCTATCGATACCCTCCAGTTTTTTTTTTATTTTCCTCATTATCTCCGCAGTTTCCTAACTTCGCCTCCACTCTCTTTCTTTTGCGGAATAGTCTTCTCTTTTGCCTTTCTAGCCAGCTCCTCTTTCCTTTTGGCTGTGATTTCGGAGCATATTTTTCTAAAATTCTCAGCGTTTTTTCCTCCAAGTTGTTAGCATTTCTTCAGTTGTTTTATTCTCGAAAATTGTTCTCCATTCTATTTGGGCCATGTGCGATCTGATTGCTTCCCAATTTATAGTCTTCGAGTTTAAGTTAAAGGCCCCGAATTTACTTCTTTCCACAATATGTGTATTGTCTTCTAATGCTGCCATCATATTTGTTGATATCTCGATTAAGTTGTGGTCTGAGATAATGGTTGGGGTTATTTTTATATCAGCAATCAAGTTCGTGTTATTCGTGAATACCAGATCCAGGCAGTTATTTTTTCTGGTATTTTCTGTTATCTCCTGTGTCAGCATAAACTCGTTTGTGAGAGCCATCAACATTTTTGCTTGTTCCTGATCTTCTCTTGTGCCCCCCTTGTCCTGGTGAAATATATATTCCTATTCACCTTTTTGTATTTTATAAATGGGAAGTTAAAGTCTCCGCAGATCATTATATTGGGGGATGGAGGGTTTATGGCCTTTATTAGCTTTCTAATGTCATCAATGGCCTCCGAGAATTTTTCGGTTGGGGTGCTTGGAGGTCTATAGATGACTATTACTATCAAGTTTAGTTTTTCTATTTTCACTGCTAGGAGTTCCACATAGCTGTTTGATTTACTTATTATCGTCTCTGTCATATGACCTTCCTGTACATATATAGCACAGCCACCTTTCCGTCTCGTCGTTCTATCCGCTCTTAGTAAGTTGAAGCCCTCTATATTTATCTCTTTCTTATCAATACAATGTTCGCAGTTTTCACAATTTCCTTGGCAATCTTTAAGATGAGTTTCTGTGAGGCATGCGATGTCCGCCCTTGTTTCGTCCATAAATCCTTTCAGGTACGAAACCTTATTGAGTGATTGGTTTGGTCTTATTCCTTGAATATTAGCCAGGACAATTTTTATGTTCTCTGTTTTTCGTTGCCCCTTGTGCATTTCAAGTTCGTTTTCCTTCGATATCGCTTGATTCGTTGCTCTATGATCCTCCGAAAGAGATCCGTTTCCTCCTACTTGTATTGGTAGCTTCTTGCCCGGTAGCGATTTGGCTCGGGGGTTTCCAGCTGTGTCAACTGCATGTGGATGACATTTAGCATTCGTAAGGTGTCTGAGATGTTGAAAAAATTTTCTTGTTCGCTTATTGTGTTCCTATTGTTGTTCCTATTGTTATTTTTATTCCTATTGTCATTTAAACTTTTTCCTTTGTTCGTTGAGTCCGTCGGGAGATGTTGATAGTAGCATTTATTCCCGAATTTGCAGGTTCCGTATTTTGCGTAAGTTCTGCAAATGTCCGGGTGGTAGAATTTACATCCGTCTCCAAATTTACAATGACCATTATTATAGAAGAAATTGCATATTGGGGGATGTTCATATATACATTGTCCTCTTTTAAATCTGCAATTATCTTTTATATAATACCTGCATATAATTCCTTCCCCATATTTACTCTTGGCTTTTGTTTTTTGCTCCTTATTGGGGGACAGTTTTACTTCGTTTACTTGACTGCCCTCTTGTCTTGTCCTATTTGTGCTAGTTGTGTTTGTGTCCTTCGTTGCCCTTATGCTGTGTGTTGTCTTTACACTCTTTGTCGCCTGTGTGTTTTCGGCCTCATTTTGTGACGGTATTTGAATTCTTTCTATTTCGCCTTTCTCCGTTTCTTCCGTTTTCCACTGTTCTTTGTTTCCACTTTCCTCTTTCATTCTCTTCTCGTAGTCTCTTTCTGCTTTAAATACCGTAAAAGAGTTTAATTCGGTCAAGCAGTTCTCGCAGAAAAATTTTATTCCATTAAACTGCTTTGCGTTCGTTATAAGGGAGATTTTTTCATCTCCCCATTCTAGGCATTTAAAATCAAAAAGTAGCTGACAAAAATCGCACCATCGCCTCTGTCTCAGCTGTTGCAGCTTTACAGATACCACAGAGTTGCATGTATGCATTAATTTCCATGTTGGTGAAGTGACTCAAAAAGGGGGTATTATGGGAGGTATTGGGTGGGGGATGACTCAAGCTGTGTGAGGGAAAGAATTTTCCGTTACTCCAGGGTAGGGGATGTGGCACGCTGTATACTTCTCACTGATTGGTCCTCTCGACTGTGGCTGCGGGGGATAATGGGGGATATTTGCGGGCACTTCAAAAAACAAAACTTTCCTCACAAAGAGACTCGACTCGGAAAAATAACAAAAACAAATGCTGTATATATACATACACACATATATATAATATATATATATACACACACACACACACACACATATATATATATATATATATATATATATATATATATATATATATATACACACACACACATATATATATATATATATATATATATATATATGGGAATGAACTCAGAATGGTCCCCTGAGGTTTTTTATGATACACACAGACCGTGCATGGAACAAGGAACTCTTCTGGGATAATTAAATCCACTATAGTCCGAATAAGTAATGGTAAATGACAAATACCATAGTTTTTCTTTTCCATGATGCTAGCCCGACGTGGGCAACGGGTCACTCACAAAGAAGTCCCATAAATATAGCTTCCCTCACTAGCTAAAAATATAATAGTTACCCCTTTTTGTTTGAGGTATTCAATCTGACGTGAAGGCAGCGAGTCTTTTGCTTATATTGAAGTTCTAAATGTAGCAGGGCTAGGCTGCTTTAAACCCTAGATCCATGTCCCAAAGCTGAATCCTGTCTGCTTTGCAGATAGCTGGTGAGGGAAGCTATATTTATGGGACCTCTTTGTGAATGCCCCTTTGTCCACGTCGGGCTAGCATCATGAAAAAGAAAAACTATGGTATTTGTCATTTACCATTACTTATTCGGACTATAGTGGATTTAATTATCCCAGAAGAGTTCCTTCTTCCATGCACGGTCTGTGTGTATCATATATATATATATATATATATATATATATATATACATACACAGGGTGTCCCATAAGTCTAGAACCATAGGGTAAAATAAGTAATTCATGTTTTTCCGATTATGCAAGTGTCCATGATGTCTTTGAATAAGGAAGAACGCATCCAGGTAATTCTGCTCGTAGGAAATCGGAGTCAGAGGGAGGTCGCTGAGGAATTTAACATATTGCATCTTGACCGCGCGCCGCTAACACACAGCTGTGTCGGCAAACTTGTAGCAAAGTTCAGGGAAACGGGATCCATAGGAGATAAACCACGCAATGGACCTCCGAGGACATCCACCGACGATGACACAGCCGCTACCATCCACGCTCATTTCACAAACAGTCCCCAAAAGTCTCTTCAGAGTTTTTATTGTCGTTTTTATCATTTTGCCCTATGGTTCCAGACTTACGGGAGACCCTGTGTATATATATTGTGTATATATATAATATATTATATATATATATATATATATATATATATATAGTGTATGTGTGTCTATATATATATATATATATATATAGTGTATGTGTGTCTATAATATATATATATTCGGTTTAGTTTCCCAGAGGGCTTTGTTTTGTTTAACACTACACGCTGACTGAATTTAATATTACTTATTATAACAGTGAATCAGTGCAAAATGCTTGTAGTTGAATTAGAGTATATAAGACAGCTGATTTTAAGAATCCGCTTCACCTTTGAGTTGTCTTAGAACGTGAAATTTATTGCTAATTCACGTGACTCTCCAGCCCTGAGGTTATATATATATATAAATATATATATATATATATATATATATATATAATATAATATACCATCCATGATGACTTTATGTACCATGCGTCATCAGCAGTAGACTTGTCAGATGAATTAATGTACGGTAGGCCTTTTGGTGGTGTTGCTTTCTTATTAAGGAAAAATTTGTCAAAACATATACAGTAAGATTTTTAACAAGCGATAATGTAAGGTTGTTAGGCATTGAATTACAAGTGAACAATAACTGCATATTAATTGTAAACTGCTATTTACCATACAACAACGGCAGTAATCTAGATGAATACATTGATTTGGTGTACAAAATTAAGTCATTATCAGATAACCCCAAATATTCTCACTCTATAATAATGGGAGACTTTAACGCACATGTGAACTCGGAATTCTTTGTAGAATTGGGTAACATGTGCGAGTCGGCCAATTTAAGTATAAGTGATGTAGATGTATTAGGGGTAACCAGTTGTAATTTTACATACGTTAACGATATGAGTGGTACCACCAGGTGGATTGATCATTGTCTCGCTAGTAATAATCTAAAGGATCGAATTGTTAGAGTTCATATTTTACGTGATTTCCTTCTTTCTGATCATAGACCATTAGAAATATTAATTAACGTCACCAATTTATGCGCAACACGACTTAACAAGAACTCAATAGGTAAGAATAATCGCGTCGATTGGTCCAATGTTAATATGCAGCAGAGAATAGAATACAAGGACATGTCACCTCTTTAATAATTTAGAAATTTGGACCTTGCCTGTAATAATCCTTCCTCAAATGATTCTCACTGTAAACTCATAGATAGGTATTATAGTAAGATAATATCCCTGTTAAGAGAATCAGGAAGCCCGCTGATTAAATCTTACAACTATCATACTAAGGTTATTCATGGATGGAATGATTTTATTGCCCCCCTGAAGAGGGAATCGAAAGACGCCTATGATTTGTGGTGCTTTCATGGTAGACCCAGATTAGGACCAGTATACATGAATATGTGTAGAAGTCGGGGTCTGTATAAGGCGGCCATAACGCGATGTAAACAGGAAGAAGAGTCCATTCGAACATCAAAAGCCTGTGAAGCTCGCATAAATAACGATAATAACAAATTTTGGAAATTTTTTAAGAATCAAACGGGTGTCAAAAATGTCCTCCCTCCGACAATCGATCGGGTGTTGGGGGAGGATGAAATTGCAAAGCTGTGGAAAAACCATTACTCTAACATTCTTAACAGTGTGAGTAGGGATAATCTTAAGATAGATTGCAGCGAAACGATCGATTGTGGGAGGGACAAGGGAAAATATTTTGATATCATTTTCTGAAGTAAAGAGGTTAATTAAAGAGTTAAAGACTGGTTCTGCGTCAGGGGTAGATGACTTATCGAATGAGCACTTAAAATATGCAAATGACGTAGTATGTCTGCATATATCATTGCTCCTGTCAGTCATGCTTGCTCATAGCTATATCCCTGCAGAGTTCATGAGGGTATATATCTTGCCCGTGGTCAAAAATAAGTACGGAGACATTCTATCCAGCAATAATTACAGGCCTATTGCTATCGCTTCCTGCTTCTCGAAACTACTAGAGAAACTCTTGTTACTCCGATTAAATGATTTCCTCTGGACATCTAATCAGTTTGGCTTGAAAAGGTCCCACTGAACTGACCTGTGTATCTACGTACTTAAAGAAACAATATCTAAATATATTGACAGTAATTCAACCATTTATAGCTGTTTCCTCGATATAAGTAAGGCATATGATAGGGTGAACCACAATATTTTATTTTCAAAACTAGAAGAGAGGAAGGTAGGTTCCCATGTACATATTAAATTTATTGAAATTTTGGTATTCCCACCAATCCTTCACTGTTAGGTGGGGCAATGTACTATCCGAGTGTTTTGGCTCCTCTTGCGGGGTGAGACAAGGCTCCTTGCTCTCCCCTATGCTGTTTAATGTGTATATTGACGGATTAATTGCTTCACTTAATGAGGCAACAGTGGGATGTTGTATAGATAACACAAGGATAAATAACATAGTTTATGCCGATGATATGGTGTTATAAGTCCCTCTGTTAAAGGTCTGGATCGGCTACTAAATGTCTGCGAAGTGTATTCGCAGAAACATGATATTCTTTTTAATGTTACAAAAACTAAGGTTATGCAATTTTCATCCTGAAAGCTGTAATCAGCCAGCTGATATAAGGTTTAAAATGAATGGTGAAGTAATTGAGGAAGTACAAGAGTTTAAGTATTTGGGTCAAACTATTACCAGCTCCTTGAGTGATGATTCGGATATAAGAAAACAATCTCGAAGCCTGTGTGCTAAAGCGAATATGACCATGAAGAACTTTCGTTTCTGTACAAGTGAAGCTAAAGACCCACTATTTCGTACTTTCTGCAGTAATATATACAGTCAGCAACTCTGGGTGAATTATAAAAAAGGTTCTGGCAGAACCCTAAATTTGCTGTACAACAGGTCTTTTAGACTCTTACATAAATTACCCCCGAGATGCTCAGCTTCGCAAATGTTTGCTACCCGCAATGTCCCGAGCTTCCCGGAGGTAACAAGACGTGCTCAACACAGTCTACTGCAAAGAATTAAAAAGTCAACCAACCCGATCATCCAAGCTATCCATGAGTCCTGCCATTTATCCTCTAAGCTATGGACTTCTTGGTACGAAAACGTCTGTCTGTAGCTCCACTTAACTTCGACAGTGCAGTATTATTTCTAATCAATTGTGTATATTTCTATCCTTAGTATATAAACTGTCATTGTATTAATAATATTTGTCATATGGACTAGAGTCTGCCAATAAACCTTTTCATTTCATTTCATTTCATTCATTCCATTTCATTTCATTTCATTTCATTCATTCCATTTCATTTCATTTCATTTCATTCATTCCATTTCATTTCATTTCATTTCATTCATTCCATTTCATTTCATTTCATTCATATATATATATATGAAAATTATTTCACGAAAGTAACACGTGAGAAATATTTATGATGAATAAAACCACGAAGGAAAGGAAACACAAAAAGGTGCTCAAGCGCTTTCGTCTAATGACATCCTCAGGAACACTGAAGTACATAAAAGGTTACGGCCTATATATAGGTTACAGAAAGAAAAAAAAATAAAATAAATAAATAACATACATACACACAAACATACATATATATATATATAATATATATATATATATATATATATATACATATCTACACATATATATATATATATATATATATATATATATATATATATGCAATAAACAGAGAAGTAAAAATAAAAATTAAAAATTAAAGGATTAACAAAGAGGCATACAGATTTGTAAGGAAAATATCGATTTTTAGCACAAGATCAAATGAATTATAAAAATACAAATTTATACTGGAAATCTGCCCGGGTTTTAACACTTTGCCTTTTATAGTCAAGTTTCGATATATATAAAAATAAAATGAAGATTAAAAGTTAATAAAGTAGCATACAAGTTTACCAAAGATTTAGCGTCCTACCCTTTTTATCTAAATCTGTTTTGAAGGAATTCAAAACAACAGGATCGAGTTGAAAAAGACCTTTGCTTATGTTGAAGTTATTTGAAAGTTGGATAATGGCAGACTCAAGAATATTTCTATTAACAATGTTGCTAGAGTGAAATAAAACTGAAGCATTATTCCAATCAATATAGTGGGATAACTGACAAATGGACAAAAAGAGCACTGGACAAATGTCCTGTTCTAACGGAATATTGATGCTGTTTTATACGTGTGTGCAAATCCTTTCCCGTCTGACCTATGTAAAAGGAATCACATTGTTTACACCCAATTTTATAGATAATGCCTGAATTATTGGTAGGGCTATTTTTTACTATGATATTTTTCACAATATTGTTAAATGAAAATACTACATTAATATCCAAAAGTTTAAGTACATTAGCAATGCCTAAAAAGCCCGGGAAAAATGGAAGTACTAAAATATTTTTTGACAAAGTACGAGTGTTATTATTGACACGATAGAAAGTTCGTTTTGCCTTGTTGAGACAAGATTCCATAAAAGCAGATGGATAACACAGATCACTTCCAATACTGTTGATTTTTTCCAATTCGGCATCGATGTATTCCGGACTGGCGATCCTAAGGGCGCGGAGAAACATGATGAGAAAATGGCCTTCTTAGTGGGGGTGTCATGTCCCGAGTAAAAGTGTACGTAGGACAAATTGTTTGTTGTTTTCCGATAGATACTAAACTTAAAACCTGGGCTTTCCCTATGTACACGCACATCCAAAAATGGGATTGAATTGTCTTGTTCCACTTCTAAAGTAAACTTAATGGAGGGGACTTGATCATTTAACTGAAGGAGGAAGTTATATAGGTCACGATTCATGGGCCAGATACACAAAATATCGTCGACGTACCGCAACCAAGGGATGCCAACCCCCAGGATTCTCGGAATGTAAGTAATTTCGAAAAACTCCGTATAAATATTGGAGAGGAGGGGCGATAAGGGGATGCCCATGGCCATCCCAAAGACTTGTTGATAATACTCGTTATTGAAAGTGAATTTACAGTCTTTGATGCAAAGCTTAATAAGTTCCAAAACAATGTGTGAAGGTAGTGGCAGGTCATACTTATGTAATTCTCTCCCAAGAATTACATAAGTATGACCTGCCACTACCTCCACACATTGTTTTGGAACTTATTAAGCTTTGCATCAAAGACTGTAAATTCACTTTCAATAAAGAGTATTATCAACAAGTGTTTGGGATGGCCATAGGCAACCCCTTATCGCCCCTCCTCTCCAATATTTATATGGAGTTTTTCGAAATTACTTACATTCCGAGAATCCTGGGGGTTGGCATCCCTTGGTTGCGGTACGTCGACGATATTTTGTGTATCTCGCCCATGAATCGTGACCTGGATAACTTCCTCCTTCAGTTAAATGATCAAGTCCCCTCCATTAAGTTTACTTTAGAAGTGGAACAAGACAATTCAATCCAATTTTTGGATGTGCGTGTACATAGGGAAAGCCCAGGTTTTAAGTTTAGTATCTATCGGAAAACAACAAACAATTTGTCCTACGTACACCTTTACTTGGGACATGACACCCCCACTAAGAAGGCCATTTTTTCATCAATGTTTCTCCGCGCCCTTAGGATCGCCAGTCCGGAATACATCGATGCCGAATTGGAAAAAATCAACGGTATTGGAAGTGATCTGTGTTATCCATCTGCGTTTATGGAATCTTGTCTCAACAAGGCAAAACGAACTTTCTATCGTGTCAGTAATAACACTCGTACTTTGTCAAAAAATATTTTAGTACTTCCATTTTTCCCGGGCTTTTTAGGCATTGCTAATGTACTTAAACTTTTGGATATTAATGTAGTATTTTCATATAACACTATTGTGAAAAATATCATAGTAAAAAATAGCCCTACCAATAATTCAGGCATTATCTATAAAATTGGGTGTAAACAATGTGATTCCTTTTACATAGGTCAGACGGGAAAGGATTTGCACACACGTATAAAACAGCATCAATATTCCGTTAGAACAGGACAGTTGTCCAGTGCACTTTTTGTCCATTTGTCAGAGTTATCCCACTGTATTGATTGGAATAATGCTTCAGTTTTATTTCACTCTAGCAACATTGTTAATAGAAATATTCTTGAGTCTGCCATTATCCAACTTTCAAATAACTTCAACATAAGCAAAGGTCTTTTTCAACTCGATCCTGTTGTTTTGAATTCCTTCAAAACAGATTTAGATAAAAAGGGTAGAACGCTAAATCTTTGGTAAACTTGTATGCTACTTTATTAACTTTTAATCTTCATTTTATTTTTATATATATCGAAACTTGACTATAAAATGCAAAGTGTTAAAACCCAGGCAGATTTCCCGTATAAATTTGTATTTTTATAATTCATTTGATCTTGTGCTAAAAATCGATATTTTTCCTTACAAATCTGTATGCCTCTTTGTTAATCCTTTAATTTTTAATTTTTATTTTGTACTTCTCTGTTTATTACATATATATATATATATATATATATATGTGTATGTGTAGATATGTATGTATATATATATATATATATATATATATTTATATATATATATATGTTTTGTGTGTATGTATTATTATTTATTTATTTATTTTTATTTTTTTTCTTTCTGTAACCTATATATAGGCCGTAACCTTTTATGTACTTCAGTGTTCCTGAGGATGTCATTAGACGAAAGCGCTTGAGCACCTTTTTGTGTTTCCTTTCCTTCGTGGTTTTATTCATCATATATATATATATATATATATATATATATATATATAGAGAGAGAGAGAGAGAGAGAGAGAGAGTAGGGTGGTCCAAAAAATAAAATTTTGTAATTTTTTACCTCCACATGGCTGCTCCTGTTCCTATATCTATCAAACATCTCCATGCCAAATTTCAGCCTAATTGAATGATATTTACTTGTCGTTATGAATTTCATTTTACTACTCATTTTCTAGTAGATTGATCTTCTGCGTTAAAAAATGAAAAACAAGGGCAAATACTAGTTTATTTGTTTGAAAACAGATTAAATGTCAAAGAAAACAGCTTTTTTTTTTTTTTTTTTTTTTTTTTTTTTTAGAAACCAGAATAACTCTCAAAGAAAACAGATAAATTTTTAAAGAACAAAAATGATATGTTTCATAGAAAATAGAAAATTACATTTATCATTCGTTTATAATATCTGTCATTACTTAGATTAACACTTCATCACTGACTCCTTCGAAGACGCTGAGTAGTCTTGGCGATGTTTTGCTACTAATCGGAGGATGAATTGATTTTTGTTCTTCATCTTTCGTCAAAGATGTATTATATGCCTTGATAAGGGCGATACCCCTCTCCGCCGAATCATTGACAACTTTTAGGTTGATCGCTATGCGTCGAAACTCTTGAAAGCAATCATCCTCCGTCCAGGAATTGGGATCGGTCCTCAGGAAGGTATCCTCCGCTGCCTTCCTTCCTTCTTTCTTTAACAGATTGAAGATTCCCAGGGTCTTTCGGTGACCATTTCATACAAATTCAAATCTTCAATGTTTCCTTCAAGGTTCAATCGACGAGTAACAGTGGTATTCTCGTTACCTTGGAGGTTTACGACCATCTTCCATTTTGTCTCGGCATTGACTTTAGGATCGAAGAATGCAAGGCCAATGAGATGCTCTCCAAGATACCACAGGTGCCGTTGAAGAGCTGTGGATGTTGCTTTGGAAATGATCTGATTTGGGTACTTTTGCAAGATTTTAAGAAGCAGAATATCGTTGAAAGGAGCGTTGATTCCGACGGGGGCCTCGTTCCAAAAACGTGCGGAGAGCAAGGCGATAAACAGAGAGAGCTCGGTGATATTCTCCATCTCACGTTCTGTCAGCTGTAGTTGATGCTTGAACAGATAAATTTGGAAGATGTAGATGGCCTTGGCCATCCAGCGTGCATGATGAGTTGGTCCTGGAGCGCGGACCTTGACTTCTTTCTCATTATGGCACCCGAGGAAGGTGAGGCAGAGTCGTAGCAATTCCTCTTAGTCATCACGCGATTGTTTAGGCTCCAGTGCCTTTGTGAAGTACTGGATCATTTCCTCTCGAAGCTGGAACATCTTTCGATCTCTGAATAGGTTGTTTGAAGCCTTGATGATGGAATCCTTCTGAAGTGAGGGCCAGTTTTTCTGAAAACGTTTAAAGAGAGTCATTTCCGGGCCACCTGTGGGTCCAAGAAGTGCGTTGCAGGTGTTTGACAAGACGACTTCAAGGATATGATGTCGACAAGCGATCCAGAGAAGTTCCCTCCCTTCTGCTTTTTCAATCATAGTACAGGCTCCCTTGTGAAGGCCAGTATTAGACGCAGTTGTGTCAAATACAAGACCTTGGATCTCACCGCGAAGATTCCAGTAATCAATCGTCGAAATGCAAGCCTTGGCCTATTCTTCTCTTGTAGTTCGTTGTATTTTTGGTACGGCTAGGAGTTTTCCATCCCATTTCCCGTAACGATTATCGCAGTTCGTTCGGCTGTTTTCTTTGCGCCGCCGATGTCAGGAAGTAGTTTCCCATCCCATTGAAGAAGAAGGGGTCCTTCGACAGAAAACGAACTTGATCCTCTTTGGCTGCTGCCTGCCTTGCTTGCCTTCTTGAACGACGGATGGAGCTGCTTGAGTCATTATAGAAATATTATAGCCGAAGGCTTGAGCGACTGATCCAGCAACGAAGACTGCTCCTCGATCGGAAGGTTGACGCGATCAAGAGCAGCAACCACAAGCAAGCTTTTGTTTCGTTTCGGAGGATGAGAGTGTACATCTGTTCTTCCGGTTGAAGTCGACGGACGATAATCATCGTCTTCAGCGTTGAATTCTTCAGAGGATGAAGTGGATGTGCTGGATGATGGAAGAGCAGCAGCTCCAGCCTGAAATGCAGCCCCTCTTTCTTTGTACCTTAGAGCTTTGTCAACATCTTTCTCCTGTGGACATCTCCTGTGGTATTCCTTGGCAAAATTAATCTTGTCAGGGCCTGCCATACTGCAGGAAAAGACGTCTTCTCGTTGCATCATCAGGAATTGACGGTCTTTTTCATTGTCTATCACCTACAAGGCGTCCTTCGAGGCAACGTCGAAAAGCTCTGAGCGAGTCTCTTGGAACATGCTCTCTTTCACTCTGCAGCTTTGTTGCTGCGTCTTGCGGTTTTTCTTCAACGCAAGGAACTCTTCGTACAGCTTTGACAGTTTCCTAACGCAGGAATCGACTCGCTGTGTAAGAATCCTTGCTCTCTGCCATAGTTGCAGGGCCTCTTTGCAGTCCAAGTTGTAGCTCTCTTTCAAGGTCTTGGACTGTTCATGGTGGTGAAACTGAACCAAACGAAGCACATCACTACATGTAGGTAGCCTTGCAGTTGATAACTCGTTGCTGGGCTTTCCTAGAACCCACGTTTCTGCAGATGAGAAAGTACTGCTAGCCATAACCTGAAAAATGAGCGAAAATAACGCATTAACCGTTTAGCACCAAAGCACAATTATATTAGTGTTAAAGTAAAACATTGCCAAGTGAAAATAAATAAAGTAAAAAAAATTGGTTACAGTGGTTAGTGATTGATGGGTAGGAAGATAGCCATATTTTTAAATATATATTTAAGTATAAGTAAATAATAAACTTCATTTAATTTAATAGCAATATCCTTACCAGTTATAAATTTGCATATAAAGAACATAATTATATATATATATATATGTGTGTGTGTGTGTGTGGAAAATTAAGCAGCCTAAAAGGGGGTTATCTTTACGGCTACCGGCGTCCACCCTTACCTCAGGTTCGAAAAGGTATTGTTTAAATTAAACTTAGGGCTCACAAAACTTGGACGCTGTTAATTGTTATGCAAATGGCTGTTCCACAGTATATATCGCTAGTCAAATTAAGCTCGTGAATCGCAATTAACTCGTTTCAAGCTGATAACCCCAGTCAACCTGTCGGAGGTTCAATTTGACGATCGTTAATTAAATTCCAAACCAATCTAAATAGCTACCCCTTGATGGTTCTCCTCGTGTAAGACAATCCACAAATGGCGTTCTCAAACACTTGGGTCAACGATTAACACCCGGGTATAAACATATATGTGTGTTACAACGAGTGGAAATTAGAGTGAGGCGTGATGCTTAGCCTCCATATACAAGTACAAGTGAATCAGCGAAAGATATGATAGAGGTTCCACTGAACGAGAATAAAGAGCTTAAAAGGTATTCTAAATCTTAAAAGAATTCGATTTATTAGAATCATTAGTGAATGATGTTAAATCTTGGCATTTTATTATGAAGCGAAGTTAATTGAAATGATAACCGGCTAAAATTACGGAGTCAAAACCGATACGTATTACTCGTATGAGAGCTTCGAATGAACTAAGATGGCGACTCAAGCTCCTTTCGCCGTCATCAAAGCGCGTCAGAGCGCGCCAAAGGAGAAGTATAACATTGTCGCCCAGAATTTCCAGATGCTGGAAAGAATTGAGTGTCAGTACTCTGGCGGGCGTACGATTTTGGTTCTATTTTTAGCGATTGGTCGATATCTGTAAACGTTTTATATGCAGCCGATCAACGCTGTTTTTATGAAATAATACAATATATATTATGGATATATATATATACTTTTAATAGAATACATAATTACCATGATCGAACATGAATCAATTATTGATTTTGGTTGATTTTGTGGTTACATTCCAATAGTTTTTTATTGATTTCTTACATACTTCGATCACTTATGCCATCAGGAGTATATTTCAAGAATCCCTGAACTCACTGTCTAAATATTTTAGACATACTCCAGGCCAACGGAAAAAAGACTTAAAATCAATCATTAGTCATTTGATTTAATATGATATTTTAGAATAGTTAACTTGGTAAAATGATTATTTTTAGGCAAAAGTATAGGATATTTTGCATCATAAGTAAGGTCAGACTTCCCAAGTCTTCCCTTGCATCTTAAAACCCCTTCCTGAATGAAAAGATTAAGTTGTTTGATTAGATTGGTGGATTTAGATTTATTTTCAAAGTAGGAGAATTCCTCAGGTAAGTACTCCCTTTGTACTGTTTGGATTAAATAATCTTCAGCATCTTGAATTTCTTGTAGATTGATTCCATGATTATCTACAGAACATGATTGATTAGTTTGTTTCTTGAGTAATTTAAGGAATCGGAAGAGCAGAACCGTAACATGAATTAATTTACTCATGCTACCGTATTGATTTATATCGAGAATTGTTTCAGTGTCGTGCAGTGGCGGCTCGTGACTTTCAGTTATAGGGGTGCTGCCTCAGAATTTGTGAACAATTGTGTCGATTATATATATATATGAGAGAGAGAGAAAGTCGAATAGATAAATAGATAACTACTCACTACTCAGTCATAAAAATAAGTAAAATAGTATCATAAAATCAATTATAGGGTACTTACGCTTAACGGGTAATTTCGAATTTGCCAAAAAATTTATTTATAAACAAATTCCATTCTTCTGTTTTTATTCTGAGCGAAAATGTCTATTACTTTTTCATTGAAATTCTGTGTACTGTTGAACAAATTCTTCTCTATTGAAATCATTGCAAGAGCATTTAGTCTTTCCTGATTCATAGTGCTCCTTAAGAACGTCTTTATTCTTTTTAATGTTGAATGGCAGCGTTCGGCCTCGGATGTAGTCATGGGGATGGTCAAAAGAATTTTTATGAGCTCATGCTTTTCAGTTTTTTCTTTAATTTTGTTTATATTTGTAAAACCACTTTTTGTCCACGTCAAGTCACCACCGAGTAGTAGACACGGGAAACAAAATAATGCATTTTTAACTTTACAACCACAAAGCCAACTTTTTCTTTGGTACCATTCTGAATTAAAACTACGAATATATTTCTTATTGTTATTTATTCCGGGCTGAGATATTTGAATTTCTGGTGTCGGGCGTCCTTCAGTTTTAATAGCTATTTTTTCTTGAAGAGATAACTGTGAAAAATTACGAGACTGAATTTTACTCAGTCACCCGACTCACTTCTGGGGATAGCGCAGCCATGATAATAGAATAGGCGCCTAGTTAAAATTTCAAAAAACAAAAAGTCACTTGCGAAAAAAATACTCTAAGAAATGAAAGCTATATATTGTAAATAATCCAATTATTATATAATTAACTTCAATCTCACGACAAAAAATAAATGATAACGAATCATTGATAAATGCAATTCGGAAATTAAATTTCGAATTAGCAAACGATACAGCAACACAACTACCACGTCAAACAAACAAATCGGCACTGCTCTGTCCACAGTGCTTTGGATCCTCTTAAACCCACGATTCTGACTCGCTCTTCGTACGTCCGCCACCGAGGTTTCAAGCGTTTCGAACAAAATCTGGAACTGTTAAGTACGTAGTTCCACGGGAAGGCTGAAGCTACTTTCGTGATTCATTCGTTCGGCATTGAAATAGTTTAAGGAAAAAAGGATATAATCTGATTTAAAAACTCAAAGTTCATTGAAAAAAACAATCAGAGAGGCTATTTTAAATATTTAAATATAAAGATCATAAGATCATGGGGGTGCTGCAGTTCCACAGAGCCTACCTGCGAGCCGCTCCTGGTGTCGTGTGACACTACAGGGTGAGTTTCAACAAGAAATTCTTCGCTTTCTTGTGGTTCAATGTTTTCTGGCCCTTCTTCTTCATTACATAACCAATTGGGCCCAACAAACCATTCGTTGGACTAAAAAAAAACTTTAGCGGTGATACCTCGTGATATGAGATCACTAGGATTTTCTTTTGTTGGTACATATTTAATTTCAGCTTGAGTTACCAACTTCTTAATTTCATTTACGCGATTTTCTACGTAAGGTTTCAAAGGCTTATTTGTGGCTAACCACGACAGAGCAACTTTACTGTCCGACCATAAATAGATATGATCAAATTGGAGTTCTTGAGAGTAAGTTTCTAGAATATAGTTGATTAGGCGAGACGACAAACTCATTGCCGTCAGTTCTGCCCGGGGTATTGATAACCGTTTCAAAGGTAAAACCTTTACCTTTGACATAATTAAAATAGATTTGTTTTCAGACACAAAGTAAATTGCTGTGCCATTGGCTTTTGTGCTGGCATCCGAGAACGCATGCAATGATACAGTCTCGTTCAAATTTAGATTTCGTGGGATGGCCAGATTTTTTACAGCTTCGATTTCTTGAGATAGAGTTATCCATTCACTGCTTAGTACGTCGTTCAATGGCTCATCCCAATCTAATTTTTTATTTCACAACCCATGTAGAAACATGCATATCTTGATTGTAACAGGATTTAAATAGCCTAAAGGCTATTAGATTAAAATTATTGAATACGAAGTGAGGATACAGTAGCGTGTCCGATTCCTTGTCCCATATCATCCCTAAAACCTTAGTAGGTTTACCCAACTTGACTCCGTTGTTTTGCTCCATAATGGAGGCGTTAAGGGAGGTTGAATTCGTGGCCCATTCTCTCAAAGTCAGATTAGCTGCGCTGAGCAACGTTTGAGATTCTTGATAGAAGTTCAGCAATTGATTTTCGTTGTCTGACAAGAATATGAGATTATCCACGTATATATTACGTTCAACCTGCTTGCTCACCAGAGAAGAATGTCCTCTCAAATGGTGTAGGATCGTGGCATTCAGTAGAAACTGACTGCACGTCGCTCCGAACAAAACCATTTTAAAGCGGTAAACACAAATGAGGGAGTCAGGGTTAAAAGGATTTTCAGGCCATAGGAAACCGGTTGTATCTCTGTCCTTTTCATTAAGTGAAATCATAAGGTAGGCTTTTGCGATATCACTAACGCAAGCATAATGACCTAACCTAAATCTCAATAAAATGTGCCCTAAATCATGGATTAGAGATGGTCCAGTGTACATGCAGTCATTAAAACTTGGATTACCCGCCGAACAATCAAAAACAATTCTCAGAGGGGTGGTAGCCGAATCTTTCCTGATTCCGTGATGTGACAATAGTGGATATTAGCATTGTTTGATAGAGTTTGAGAATTTGGGACTAACTCCACAAATTCTTTCGTGATGTGATCCTGTATCACATCATTGTAATGTTTTAAATTTTCTAGGGTCTTCCTTAGTTTGTTAAGAGTAGACAAAAGTCTACCCTTTGCCATACCGTAATTAGAAGGTAGAGGAGGAGGATTCTCCTTCCATGGAAGTCCAACTTCATATCTGCCATTACAGTAGGTAATGTTTTCGTAGAATATTTTCATGACTATGCTCAGAGTCCGAGGGTTCATTTATTTTGATTCCTAAAGAATCGAGATCCCATAACTTGTCAATCTCGGAACCAGAATTAGACTCGGACACTCCCACTCTAAGTACGGATAAATTTGAATTTAGATTACTAGATTTGTTAGTTGATTTAATTGGACCACTGATGACATTACCTAACTCTGTTTCTAACAAATGAATGTCACCATGCTTAGTTTGACCAGTTATAAAATTAAAATAATAGTCAGAACCAATTAAAATGCTAATTTCATTAATCAAGTCGTTTTAAATCACCAAAGAAGCTAATTGTACGCCTTGGGATTTTAAAAATTGAATAGTTTGTGTTATCCCTGGAATAACAACTCTAGATGGAAGTTCATCAACCAGAATGACTTCGATTTCATGTTTATTAGATTTAGTTTGAATTAGAATTTTAGCTACATCAGAGCTCTGTGTTTCACTGCTAGAGTTGAAACCATCAATAAGACAGTTGGTCTTCTTGTAAAGTTTTATGTTGTATTCTGTCGCTATAGATTTAAGCATGAAGCTTTTCTGTGATCCTTGATCGAAAAGCGCGCATAAATTAATTACACCGTAGTCAGTTACTACAGGCAACATGGCAGCAGGCAATGCTGTGCTTGATTTTTTTTGGTTAAAGCGCCTGACACCGAAGTGACTGCTCGCTCAGTTTGTGCCTCTTTACTCTGACTATTGGGTTTAATCGACTCATTTGCAGAGGTAAAACACAAAGCGGAATGATGCCTATTTTGACAAACCCTACATGAAAATTTACTCATGCAGTTTGACGTTTTATGATTATTCCTCAAACAGTTGAGGCATAGATTTAGAGCGTGAGACCTCTTCGAGCGTAATTTAGGAGTGTTATACTTAGGACACTCATGAACTTTATGCTCTGAGGCACAGAGTGCTCATGGTCTTATTCGATTTTCCTTGTCTCCATTCTTACTAGCAATGGAAAAAGAACCCACAGTAGATTTGTTAGAATTAGATTTATAAAAATTAGTGTTAGACTTAGGGCGAATTTCACGAAGATTCGCTTTGCCTTTTGCATAATTAGAATTAGATTTAACATGCTCAGTAGGCTTGCTTTCGGGTTCTACTGACTGTAGCAATGATAACTCATTGTCAATAGCTTTCCTGAAACTATCTAGATTCGAATAATCGGAATTAGCAGCTCAATTAATGTTATCCCTAACGCGATTCAGTAATTTACGTAGCAATAGAGCGGCGAAAACAAAACCAGCTTCGTCAATATTTGTGCCCATAACTTTGAGACCACGTAGATGGCATTCATATTGAGCGCGAAATTTACTAATTTCGGTAGAATTAGCTCTGGGACATTCCAGATAAAAAATAGCATGTAAATGCGCTTGAATTATTTTGTGAGGCTTACCATAAGTCTCACAGAGAAGCTTAACAGCCTCTTCATAGTGATCATTGGTGGTAGTAAAACCATCAAGAAGCTGTAAGGGTTCGTCTTTAAGTTGACCCGATACATAAGTAAATTTTTGAGCGCCTGATATATCATCACGCTCATGAATAATGTTTTTAAATATATCCCAGAAGTGTTGCCATTCCAAAGGATTACCAGAAAAGGTAGGAAGTTTAATAATAGGCAATTTGACTGACTGCCTGTTCTTTTCGTTTACTATGAGCTGCTACATCAGCTTCCTTTTGTTTTATAAACTTATTGATTAGAATAACATGTTGCTCAATTTCAGCCTGATATTCCAAAGCAATAGTCATGTCGTTGATGAGTTTATCATCAGATAATTCTGACTGAATTTTGTCATCATACTCAAGAATTTTATTACTTTGAGTAAATAACAAATTACAAGTACCTTCAATTTTGTTGAGATCGGGTGTATCGGTGGAAATAAATTTAATATTTTCAGCGATAAGTCGTTTCGCCATGGTGCGATGACCACCACGTCTCATTACGTCAGTCATTTTGAATTATTTAGATTTGAGTTATATGAGTTAATTTTAAAGTAGATTTAACTAAAATTAAGTAGATTTAAATAGATTTAAGTAGATTTAAATAGATTTAAGTAGATTTAAATAGATTTAAATGTATCCGGTTCGAAGGACCAATTTTGTGGAAAATTAAGCAGCCTAAAAGGGGGTTATCTTTACGGTAACCCGCGTCCACCCTTACCTCAGGTTCGAAAAGGTATTGTTTAAATTAAACTTAGGGCTCACAAAACTTGAACGCTGTTAATTGTTTAAGCATATTCACTTAAAGGAAATAATTCTTAAGGGAAGCTTAACTCTTTATGTGATAGATTTAACTTTGTTTAGTGTAGACTAAGTTGGATACATTTAAATTTAATTTAAATTGATAAATAAGTTAGTTTTTAACAAGCCTAACTATAAAGTATCGATTTAGGTTGTAACGTTATGCAAATGGTTGTTCCACAGTATATATCGCTAGTCAGATTAAGCTCGTGAATCGCAATTAACTCGTTTGAAGCTGATAACCCCAGTCAACCTGTCGGAGGTTCAATTTGACGATCATTAATGAAATTCCAAACCAATCTAAATAGCTACCCCTGGATGGTTCTCCTCGTGTAAGACAATCCACAAATGGCGTTCTCAAACACTTGGGTCAACGATTAACACCCGGGTATAAACATATATGTGTGTTAAAACGAGTGGAAATTAGAGTGAGGCGTGATGCTTAGCCTCCATATACAAGTACAAGTGAATCAGCGAAAGATATGATAAAGGTTCCACTGAACGAGAATAAAGAGCTTAAAAGGTATTCTAAATCTTAAAAGAATTCGATTTATTAGAATCATTAGTGAATGATGTTAAAACTTGGCATTTTATTATAAAGCGAAGTTAACTGAAATAATAACTGGCTAAAATTACGGAGTCAAAACCGATACGTATTACTCGTATGGGA
>JAJOZX010000066.1:902500-935000 GCA_023014485.1 Bathynomus jamesi | reverse complement strand
CCGAAGTATTAATTCAATAGTTTAAAGTTTACGGGTCCCCAGTTTGATGCTCTGGCAGATCATAAACGGAAAAAATTAAACAAAAATCTGTCAATGAATTTTTATTCAACAAACGAGTACCATTTCACAACACATTTTCACAAAGATACAAAAAACATAACCACTTCTTGCGAATCATTTGTCCATGAAATCCTTCTTGGTTTTATTCGGGTATTTCGCCCTATGCTGCATCACAGTTTTGAGCAAATACTGCTTCTGCTCTTCGTTCTTCGTCAGAGAACAGTTGAACTCTTTGGTGAGCGCGATGGCTCTTTCGGCCTGATCGTTGACGACAGAGATTTTGTTAACAGTTGCCGCTGCTTGCTTGAAGCCCTCTACTTCAGTCCACTCGGCAACTGGCTTTTTCAAGAATTCTGCAGCGTACGACATAGCTGAATCGCGGTACGAAATATTCAGCCGATCGTAGGTAGTCGTCACATCCTGTGAGATCAGATTCCTGCGTCGCTTCTGGGTATTTCCCTTGGAGGAGGATGGAAAAACTTCCACGGTTGGGTCAACGACATCTGAGTCAGTCTCTGACGAAGTTGAAATCACTAAAGCCCCCGTATCTTCTGCAGCTCCTTGTTCCTTCCTGGCCTTCTCCTGTTGTTCCTTAATCTTGTCCAGCCTCTTCCTTTTCCTAATCTCCTTATAGTGAAGCTTCATGTCAACAGGGCCCATGCTTCAGGAATTTGGATCTTCACGCTGCATGTCGAGAAAGTGGATGTCCTCCTGATTCTTCATCATTTCCTTAGCCTGTGAATGAGCAATGTCCATGATCTCCTTCGCTATTGCCTCCTTGAACATCGCCTCCTTCACTCGGAAGGACTCTGCTTTATGTGACTTGTGCTTCACAAGCCGGTCGTATTCCTTGAGAAGGGATTCCATCTTCCTCAAGGCCGAATCTCGACGCATCATGGGGATTCTCGCTCTCTCCCAAAATATGAGAGAGGCATCCAGGCACAGGTTCAGGCATTTAGTACGTCCAAATTTTTGCTCCTTTTGGTGGTAAAAGTACTTTTTGAGTACTTGCAACTGAGTTGGAAGGCCACTTGATGTGATGTTCGCATCCGTCTGGCCAATAAGAAACACTTCTGTTTTCGCTCTGGTAGACACCTGGAAAAGAAAACAAACTAAATAATTCCACAGAAATAATTTCACATCGTAATTAATTTCATTAATTAAATAAAGAAAAGCAGTAACTGGGACTCGAACCAGTGTCATAGCCGTTTGGCGGCATCGCTCAAGTCGGCGTACACAGCACGCTATCCACTACACCATCTAGGGAGTGGATAGCGTGCTGTGTACGCCGACTTGAGCGATGCCGCCAAACGGCTATGACACTGGTTCGAGTCCCAGTTACTGCTTTTCTTTATTTCTAAAACTGATACGTGTACACTACGTTCTCTTTGACAATTCATTAATTAAATAAATTTCAATACCGCAGTAAAATTACATTAATTAGTATCATAAATAATTACCAGCTTAGTTGTCCAATATGCAACAGACTAATTAATTTCATGTAATATTAATAATAAATATCACTACCACAGTAAAATGACAGAAATTAAATAATAATAAATTTCAATACCACAGTAAAATGAGATAATTAGTAGCATATATAATTACCTCCATAGTTGTCCAATAGGCTATACAACACGAACCGCTCAAGTGACGAAGAAAACCGTCTTCACTGCAGGCAGGCGAGAAATGAACTGACAAAAAGTCGTCAAAGTTGGGGACCTCTAAATGCAGCGCGATCTGGTTCAAACTTGCACAAACGTGTTTTCTTGTTCTTTAGAATACGGAGAAACGTGTGGATTAAAACTCCAAGCTCATTTTTATTTTACCCTATAGGTATGAAACACCCTAGTGTATATGTATATATAATATATATAATATATATATATATATATATATATGATGAATAAAACCACGAAGGAAAGGAAACACAGAATGGTGCTCAAGCGCTTTCGTCTAATGACATCCTCAGGAGCACTGAAGTACATAAAGAGTTACAGCCTAGATATAGATTACAGAAAAAAAAATATATATATACAATAAACGAAGAAATAAATATAAAAATTAAACATTAAAGGATTGTGGGAGGAGCATACAAATTTGTAAGGAAAAAACTACCGATGTTTTAGCACTTTGCTCGAATCCAACACAAGATCAAATGAATTGTTTCCAACTAATGTTATAGTTAATTAAAAAATTAATAATAAATTGAAAAATAAAAATAAAAATAAAACTTGAGAGGAGCATACAAATTTATACTGGAAATCTGCCAAGGTTTTAGCACTCTGCCCTTCTTGTCTAAGTTCGATGTATATATAAAAAATAAATTTAAAAATAAAAGTTATTAGAGTAGCATACAAGTTTATCAAAGGTTTAGCGCCCTACCCTTCTTATCTAAATCCGTTCTGAAGGAATTCAAAACAACAGGATCGAGTTGAAAAAGACCTTTGCTTATGTTGAAGTTATTTGTAAATTTGATAATGGCAGACTCAAGAATATTTCTATTAACAATGTTGCTAGAGTGAAACAAAATTGTAGCATTATTCCAATCAATACAGTGGGATAATTCTGACAAATGGACAAAAAGGGCACTGGACGACTGTCCCGTTCTAAGGGAATATTGATGCTGTTTTATACGTGTGTACAAATCCTTTCCCGTCTGACCTATGTAAAAGGAATCATATTGTTTACAACCAATTTTATAGATAATGCTTGAATTATTGGTAGGGCTATTTTTACTATGATATTTTTCACGATACTGTTATATGAAAATACTACATTAATATCCAGAAGTTTAAGTACATTAGCAGTGCCTAAAAAGCCCGGGAAAAATGGAAGTACTAAAATATTCTTTGACAAAGTACGAGTGTTATTATTCACACGATAGAAAGTTCGTTTTGCCTTGTTGAGACAAAATTCCATAAACGCAGATGGATAACACAGATCACTTCCAATACCGTTGATTTTTTCCAATTCGGCACCGATGTATTCGGACTGGCGATCCTAAGGGCGCGGAGAAACATTGAAGAAAAAATTGCCTTCTTAGTGGGGGTGTCATGTCCCGAGTAAGAGTAAAAGTGTACGTAGGACAAATTGTTTGTTTTTTCCGATATATACTAACTTAAAACCTGGGCTTTCCCTGTGTACACGCACATCCAAAAACGGGATTGAGTTGTCTTGTTCCACTTCTAAAGTAAACTTACTGGAGGGGACTTGATCATTTAACTGAAGGAGGAAGTCATCCAGGTCACGATTCATGGGCCGGATACACAAAATATCGTCGACGTACCGCAACCATGGGATGCCACCCACCAGGATTCGCGGAATGTAAGTAATTTCGAAAAACTCCATATAAATATTGGAGAGGAGGGGCGACAAGGGGTTGGCCGTGGCCATTCCAAAAACTTGTTGATAATACTCGTTATTGAAAGTTAATTTACAGTCTTTGATGCAAAGCTCAATAAGTTCCAAAACAATGTGTGCAGGTAGTGGCAGGTCAGGTTTTAAGTTTAGTATCTATCAGAAAAAACAAACAATTTGTCCTACGTACACTTTTACTCGGGATATGACACCCCCACTAAGAAGGCCATTTTTTCTTCAATGTTTTTCCGCGTCCTTAGGATCGCCAGTCCGGAATACATCGATGCCGAATTGAAAAAAATCAACGGTATTGGAAGTGATCTGTGTTATCCATCTGCGTTTATGGAATCTTGTCTCAACAAGGCAAAACGAACATTCTATCGTGTGAATAATAACACTCGCACTTTGTCAAAGAATATTTTAGTACTTCCATTTTTCCCGGGCTTTTTAAGCATTGCTAATGTACTTAAACTTTTGGATATTAATGTAGTATTTTCATATAACAATATCGTGAAAAATATAGTAAAAAATAGCCCTACCAATTATTCAGGCATTATCTATAAAATTGATTGTAAACAATGTGATTCCTTTTACATAGGTCAGACGGTAAAGGATTTGCACACACGTATAAAACAGCATCAATATTCCTTTAGAACAGGACAGTCTTCCAGTGCCCTTTTTGTCCATTTGTCAGAGTTATCCCACTGTATTGATTGGAATAATGCTACAGTTTTGTTTCACTCTAGCAACATTGTTAATAGAAATATTCTTGAGTCTGCCATTATCAAACTTACAAATAACTTCAACATAAGCAAAAGTCTTTTTCAACTCAATCCTATTGTTTTGAATTCCTTCAGAACGGATTTAGATAAGAAGGGTAGAACGCTAAACCTTTGATAAACTTGTATGCTACTCTAATAACTTTTATTTTTCAATTTATTGTTTTATATACATCGAACTTAGACAAGAAGGGCAAAGTGCTAAAACCTGGGCAGATTTCCAGTATAAATTTGTATGCTCCTCTTAAGTTTTATTTTTATTTTTATTTTTATTTTTCTATTTATTATTATTTTTTTTAATTAACTATAACATTGGTTGGAAACAATTCATTTGATCTTGTGTTGGATTCGAGCAAACTGCTAAAACTTCGGTAGTTTTTTCTTTACAAATTTGTACGCTCCTCCCACATTCCTTTAATGTTTAATTTTTATTTTTATTTCTCCGTTTATTGTATATATATATATATATATTTTTTATTTTTTTCTGTAATCTATATATAGGCTGTAACTCTTTATGTACGTCAGTGTTCCTGAGGATGTCATTAGACGAAAGCGCTTGAGCACCATTCTGTGTTTCCTTTCCTTTCTGGTTTTATTCATCATGAATATTTTTCACGTGTTACTTTCGTGAAATAATTTTCATATATATATATATATATATATATATATATATACTGAGAACGGCAGTCAGTTTAAATCATATTTTACAAATTAGTAAAGATTATGTAATAAATCATAACGCATACACTAAAAACTGCCTCATTTATGCCAATTGTGTGGAAAGGCGACTAGCTTGGGATGCTACGCATCGCTTACCATCACCGGGTCTCGAACCCAGGATCATTAGAAATCCCTACCTTTAAAGTTTGCAGTAATTCATTCTTGGTACGAGCCAAATATTGAAGAGCGATGCATTTTCTAATTTTAAAAGTCTACCCGTAGAACTTTCTATAATTTTTTAAAATTAATACGTAATTATTTGAGAAACAAAATAAATTGAAAATTCGTTCACTAAATATTTAATAGAGCATAATAATTTACAGAGTCGGAAATACTTTTCTCCTAGGAGGGGATACTACGCATCGCCTGTCGGGTATCGAACCCGGGACATTTGTAAAGTTTCACTACATGCTACAGAAGCTAGTTTGCGATTACGTAAATTTTTCGAACTACATTTCAAATGTGCTTCGTTGACTCTGCTCAACGTCACAAAATTCTTCCACTGCTTGTGTCGAAAGAAGATTTCCTCAGTCAACGGCTGCGAAAAGTTCGAGTCTGGCCCCGGAAGAGGGGTTACCGACTTCAAACACTTGCGGGAAATAGTAGAGTTCTACCTGAGTGGAGGTGTCCATGACGAGAGAATGTGTGGTTACTCGTTGATAAAAATAACTGATCTGGGTTCCAGCTGAAAATGCCCCTTTTTATACAGGGTACGTGATCCAGAAGACTAATATTCGAATCGCAAACTTCCTGTTGGTTGTCAGTGAATTTGGGTGTGGCTGTAACGTGTGTGCCAGGTTTTCAACCAACCAGAGACCATGGATTCGTTCTTATACCCCGCCCGTTGGGTTGTAATTGGACGAGCCGCGAACTCTGGGGGCGTGTTCTTACCAAATTTGACTTATTCATTCCTCAGATTTTTAAAATTATTTTCAAAGGTATCATAAGCGGGTAAATTTAGCAGCATGTAATTTTAAAAAAATTTAAGCGTAAATTCATTGTTTTTAATATCTTCATTGAATAAATTTAACAGTTTTACCTAAACTGATTTGTATTAAAAGGAAGACTCTCGACCTCCTTTTTAAGTGTTTAAAAAGTATTTTCAGTCTTTTGATTATTTTTGTTCGCGAGATTTTAAAGGAATAACTCTTTTAAGGTTTTAAAAGATTAAAATTTTTGTTTACTTTTATAGTTTTAAAAGGAAAATCTTTAATAAGTTCACGCATGATGAAAATAAATAGTTTTCCATTCCGTGCTTTTCAGAACGTATATCGAAGTGTATTTAAGGCAAAAACAACAGGTGTCAGGTGTTTGCTCAGAGAAATGAATTTAGCAAATGGCCAGATTAGTTTCTATCTCCGAAAGGTATTAGTGACGACCGAGTCCAAATTTTACCTGTCATCTTCCATGCAGGTGGGTTTTGTTTCATTAATTGTAGTTGCAGAGACATTCATCTGGCGCCTCATTTGGCTAAGCCTAAAACGTTTTAGAAATATATTTGAAAAAAAATGTGAATAGCGAATAAAATATAGCTGTGAGCCTTAAGGGATTATTTATATATACCGGGTTGTCCAGAAAAAGTAAAATTGCTTTTAAGGTTTTATTTCAGCGTTATAGAAAGAAATACAAAATAAATAAAACATGTTAATAAATACTCCTGTTTATTATCTATATTATGACATCAAATCTCAAAATATCCCCAACCTTGTTGGGCACAAAGCTCCAAATGATGGCGTCAGTTATCAATTTCCCTGTTTATGAAATTTTGTGGTAGCGAATTCCATTCTTCCACAATCTTTTCTTTTAATTGATCAATGTTAGCGAAATTAGTATTCCTATACACTCTTTCTTCAGTTCAACCCATAATGCATAATCAAGAGGAGACAAATCTGGGCTGTTGCTAGGCCAATCTTTATGTTTTATATAGTCAGGAACTTCTTTGTTTAAATATTCCATTGTGTCAAGAAGATACTCTTCTTGATTAGGATTACTCCTTATAAAATTACAATTCTACACCCATATTGACTCTTTCTAAACGATCAGAATGTGTTCATACGTTCGTTTCCTAAAAAGCGATGTGATTTGTATGACAAGTCGTCTCTAACCTCACTTCTGTTAGAGATACATTACCTCCTGGTGTGTACAGCCCGACTTGCCTTGTAACTTTTAATTTTTATTATATTGTTTAGAATATATTGTTCAGAAGTTGATGTTTTAATATTTGTATTATTGAGATTCTTTTTTTTTTTTAATTATGTAATATAAAAGTCTTCCATTTTTAGTATATATCTTGTATTCATAATTCGTATTATTCTTAAAGGTTCTTCCTGAATGCTGGTACTCTCCGATACCATATTGGCGAAGAAAAAAACGAATTGTTAATAATTCACTAAGAGAGACACTTGGAGGCTATCGGATACATCTCGGCATCCACCAGATTCATAACTTGAGTAATAAGCTTTCCGGCCAATAGTTATATATATCATTTATCTTTTCTTTGTCATTTATGTTTAGTCCATTTCATTTAGTCACTTTAACCCTTCATTTAAGTTAATTTCCTCAGTTTATATATCCAATGTCATACCCATTTAATTAACTTAGTTTTCATTATAAACATAATTTTTTTTTGTATATTTTCTTCATCCTAACCTCTAAGTGTAATTTTTAAATTCCAATCATAAATTAAGAATCTGGTCTCTTTCTGACAAATTGTAATGTGAGCAGTATGACTTGTTGCACCATCTTGCTGAAATGTATATCGATTTGCCGAAATTTCTCGAATTTTTGGTAGATGTTTCTCTAATATACTGTTGCAATAATAAACAGCGTTCATTTTAATACCGCTTTCAAAAAAAATAACAGTTTTACCCAGTTTTGAGAGACAGCAGATCATTACTTTTTAAGAAAAGTTAAACCGTTGAATTAAAAGTCTTTCCGGTGTTACTTCTCTTCGTTCTTGGTGAAGAATACACTCGATTGTTTAGAGTGGTGACAGATGATCGAATTGAAAATTATTTTTCATCACTAAACCAGATACCAGATTCTAGTGACATTGGGAAATCTTTCAAGAAAAGCATGACATGCTTCCATTCTGTTCATCTTATTGACTTCACTCAAAATCTGCACTGGATAGCGTTTATAAACTGTCAATTGCAGATCTTCTTTGACAATTCTTTGTATACAGTAGATCTTCTTGAAATTCCGGTTTCTGTTGCAATTTCATTTGGTGTCATATGCGTTCCAAGCTTTTTTTCCTGACTTAGAACCATTTCCTCAACCATTGAAATATTTTGGTCAGTGCGAACTTCTCTTTTTCATCCACTACCTTTGGTTCTAGCAACACATCCAGTTCTACCAATTTCACGAATAAATTTCCTATACCAAAAGGAGTCCATGGTATATTTGGAAACGTTGATGTAATTTTTATGGCACCATAATATTTCCCAATACATAATTGTTTTATCAGAGATGACTTAACTATGATATATGAAGGCATTTTTTATGGGTGATTATATATTTCTGAAAAATCTGTAACCAAGATAGAGTATATTAAAAACATACTGTAAAGACATATAGAAGTGCTACATAAAAAAGCAAATTATTTATTTAAGTCGTTATAAAAGCAATAAAATCTTGACAATAGTAAATATAATAGTTGATAAAAGCAATAGCTTACTTTTTCCTAGGCAAACCAGTATATAGTCGTATGAGCGGTTAATATTTGAATTTACAGGGTGATAATTGGAGAAAATATTCTTGCTCTTCCTCAGTTTGATATGTGCATGGGATGAAAAAGTTCACCACTAATCTCATCATAACTGATAATTAACATCCTTTTTATAATCATCTATTCTATGATTGAATAAATTAGTCTGACATGAGCGCGGAAAATGCCTACAAACTATATTTTTCCCTTAATAAAAAACAAACCCTCGAAAATATAATAAATTAGTTAAAAAAAAGGAGAGAGAGAGAGAGAGAGAAGTTATTATTATTTAAAATAGATGTGACGGAATCAAATTTGTGGTTTATCCCAAAAAAATATGGAATTTAATGGAGATTTTGCAGGTCCCAATTGAAATGAGAGTAGTTATAGATATGTGCCTTAAGGTAAAATATATATATACAGGGCGTCCCAAAAAAATGTATACACACTTTAAATAATTATAAAGGCAGTGTTTATTAAAATACATTTCATTTTCAAAATGTAATAGAATCTACAGACATTATTTAATTGTTTTGTCAACGCCTGTTTTCAAACTGACGTCCGTTCTGGTCCAGGCACTGCTGATAACGCGAAGCAATGGAATCGCAAACATCACGAAACATTTCGTTTGGTATTTGTGTGCATTCTCGTTCAATGGCTGCTCTCAATTCAGCGACTGTTGCAGGTTTTATAGCGTAGACTTTGTCTTTTAAGTATCCCCATAAAAAAAAGTCTAGTGGTGTGAGGTCTGGTGAACGCGGAGGGTATTCTACGAAACCCCTTCGTCCAGTCCACATCCACATCGTGCCAAGTACCACTCGCAATACCCCACTCTTCGGTCCGGATCATCTTCATTAATAGCATGGACTAATCTTGGAATGTAACTTTTCCATTGACAGCGCTTCAAAATGCGTTGGACAGACGATTCTGAAATTCCTACCTCACGACTCGCTTGCCGCACAGATTTTCTTGGACTTTGGTGATACGTTTCCAGTACTCTTTCTTGCTTTGTGGGGCTTGTCGATGTCCGTGGTCTTCCGGAACGCTTCTTGTGGACATTCTGAACAGTTCCATCGGCTTCAAACTTATCTCTAATTCGAGTGATGGTAAGTCGCGTTGGTGGATCTGTTTGAAACTCCCTCCTAAACTGTCTTTGCACTTCAACTGCGTTTTCACACTTCCAGTAGCATTTTAGAATGAATTTCCTTTGTTCAAAGCTTAGTCTGACTGCCATTATTAATTCTAATGGGTTTAACTTGGAAAGAAAGAAACATCAATTGAGCTATCAGCTGTTAAAGTGTGTATACATTTTTTTGGGACGCCCTGTATATATATGAAATTTTTTTCACGAAAGTAACATGTAAAAAATATTTATGGTGAATAAAACCACGAAGGAAAGGAAACAGAATGGTGCTCAATCGCTTTCGTCTAATGACATCCTCAGGAACACTGAAGTAAATAAAGAGTTCGAGACTATATATAGGTCACAAAAAATATATATAAATATATAGTAAATATAGAAATAAAAGTTGTGGGAGGTGCATACAAATTTGTAAGGAAAACTACCAATTTTAGCACTTTGCCCTTCTTGTTTAAATCCGTTGTGAACGAATTCAACACAAGATCAAATGGATTGTTTACAACCAATTTTTTAGATAATGCCTGAATGATATATAGGTAAAAAAATTTTTTTTTAAATATATAGAAAAATAAATTGAAAAATAAAAATTATAAGAGGAGCATACAAATTTATAAGGGAAAACTACCAAAGTTTTAGCACTCTGCCCTTCTTGTCTAAATCCATTCTAAACGAATTCAAAACAACAGGATCGAGTTGAAAAAGACCTTGGCTTAAGTTAAAGTTATTTGTAAGTTGGATAATAGCAGACTCAAGAATATTTCTATTAACAATGTTGCTAGAGTGAAACAAAACTGAAGCATTATTGCAATCAATACAATGGGATAACTCTGACAAATGGACAAAAAGGGCACTGGGTGACTGTCCCGTTCTAACGGAATATTGATGCTGTTTTACACGCGTGTGCAAATCCTTTCCGGTCTCACCAATGTAAAGGGAATCACATTGTTTACAATCAATTTTATAGATAATGCCTGAATTATTGGTAGGGCTATTTTTTACTGATATTTTTCACAATATTGTTATATGAAAATACTACATTAATATCCAAAAGTGTAAGTACATTAGCAATGCCTAAAAAGCCTGGGAAAAATGGAAGTACTAAAATATTCTTTGACAAAGTGCGAGTGTTATTATTCACACGATAGAAGGTTCGTTTTGCCTTTGCCTTTGTCTTTACCCTTTGTCGCCCCTCCTCTCTAATATTTATATGGAGTTTTTCGAAATTACTTACATTCCGAGAATCCTGGGGGTTGGCATCCCATGGTTGCGGCACGTCGACGATATTTTGTGTATCTGGCCCATGAATCGTGACCTGGATGACTTTCTCCTTCAGTTAAATGATCAAGTCCCCTCCATTAAATTTACTTTAGAAGTGGAACAAGACAACTCAATCTCGTTTTTGGGTGTGCGTTTACATAGGGAAAGCCCAGATTTTAAGTTTAGTATCTATCGGAAAAAACAAACAATTTGTCTTACGTACACTTTTACTCCGGACATGACACCCCCATTAAGAAGGCTATATTTTCTTCACTATTTTCCGCGCTCTTAGGATCGCCAGTCTGGAATATATCGATGCCGATTTGGAAAAAGATCAACGGTCTTGGAAGCGATCTGTGCTACCCATCTGCGTTTATGGAATCTTGTCTTAACAAGGCAAAACGAACCTTCTATTATAAATACAAAAAACTTCACTTTTTTCTACGTGAAGGTCAAAATATGAAAATAAAAACCCACTCTAATAGACAGAGTTTATTTCGACAACAGTTTCGATGCCCACTGGCATCCTCCTCGGGTGGATACAGAAAAACGAATGAACCAAAACAAGAGGGAAAAACAGTCCAGGGACCGACCATTAAGAAATTCGAACCTAGGTTAGATCCCGTCCCCCGACACCGGAAGGGCATTTTCATTAAAGGGACCCGCTTATAAGTACATTCGCACAAATTTAAAACTATCTTCCTCTTCTAAACATACAGATTCTATTATTTTTTTACATAATTATTACATTTATTATTAAATTTATTACATTTAATATTGCATTATTATTTATTATAGAAATTATAAATTTATTATTACATTTGTTATTACATTGTTGTTTATTATACAGATCTTGCAAACCGAAAAACGAATGAAAAAGGCGAGAAAGAAACAATCCAGAGACCATTGAGAAATTCGCACCTAGGTTAGATACCGTTCTCCCGACACCTGAAGGGCATTTTATTACAGGGTCCCTCTTATAAGTACATTCGCACAAATTAAAACTATCTACTTGTTCTCTACATACCGTATTGATAATGTACTTAAACTTTTGGAAATAGCCCTACCAATAATTCAGGCATTATCTATAAAATTGGTTGTAAACAATGTGATTCCTTTTACATTGTTCAGACCGGAAAGGATTTGCACACGCGTGTAAAACAGCATCAATATTCTGTTAGAACGGGACAGTCGTCCAGTGCCCTTTTTGTCCATTTGTCAGAGTTATCCCACTGCATTGATTGGAATAATGCTTCAGTTTTGTTTCGCTCTAGCAACATTGTTAATAGAAATATTCTTAAGTCTGCTATTATCCAACTTACAAATAACTTTAACTTAAGCCAAGGTCTTTTTCAACTCGATCCTGTTGTTTTGAATTCGTTCAGAACGGATTTAGACAAGAAAGGCAGAGTGCCAAACCTTTGGTAGTTTTCCCTTATAAATTTGTATGCTCCTCTTACAATTTTTATTTTTCAATTTATTTATTTTTATATATATATATATATATATATATATATATTTTTTTTTGGTGACCTATATATCATTCAGGCATTATCTATAAAATTGGTTGTAAACAATCCATTTGAGCTTGTGTTGAATTCGTTCACAACGGATTTAGACAAGAAGGGCAAAGTGCTAAAATTGGTAGTTTTCCTTACAAATTTGTATGCTCCTCTCACAATTTTTATTTCTATATTTATTATAATATATATATATATTTTTTTTTTTTGTGTCCTATATATAGTCTCAAACTCTTTATTTACTTCAGTGTTCCTGAGGATGTCATTAGACGAAAGCGCTTGAGCACCATTCTGTGTTCCCTTTACTTCGTGGTTTTATTCATCATATATATATATATATATAGGCATATGAGCACTTACAGGGTGACGAATGGAGAAGATATTCAACACTAAGCTCATCGTAATATTAACTAATCTCGTTCTATATATACATCTATTCTGAGACTGAATAAGATCGTTGATGACGGAGGAAATTGTTTTTCGAGTTTAACTTCGATTTACTTCATCGAAGATCTATGCGCGTATATATATATATATATATATATATATATAATAATATATAGTCGTGGAATGTTTGTGTGTGTGTGATAATAGTGAACTTATAATCGTGTATATAGTCGGGAAGTGTGTGTGCGCTTTTAGAGCAAATGGCTGCTTAAAATTAATATATACACATATATATATATATATATATATATATATATATATATATATATATATATATATATATATATATTATATTAGAGTGGTCCTTATTTTCGAATATCTGAATTATCATGCTTCTAACCTTTTATATGGTGGCATTTATCACAAAAATAATCCTCATAAAATATTTCTTGAAAATATAAATTTTTACTGGTAGCTCAAACGAACAGAAGTTTGAGCGCCAATTTGCCATTGCTCCATATGCATGCCGGTTAAATATGAGAAGTGTTAACCCTCTTCAGATCGAGTTGTTTTTAACACAACTAATTAAAACTAGGTTTGTAAATAGTTCCTGAAATTAGATCACTACGTGGCTCCACTGTACTATCTCAAGATGTTTTTCAATAACATGACATCATGAAATTCAATAAAAAAAATGTTTAGCATCTTTGTAATTTAGCATTAATATGCACAATTCGGTGCTGGTTAAGTGTGCGGTCTACCTAGCTTTTAGTTAGCCTTATAAGGCTAACTAATGAAACTATCACGACTTAACCTAACCAATCGTCAAGGGCGTACAGTTGACCTAACGATTGGTTAGGTTAAGTCGTGATATTTTCATTAGTTAGCCTTATAAGGCTAACTAAAAGCTAGGTAGACCGCACACTTAACCAGCACCCACAATTCTGTTATTTGTTGTAGGCGATAGATTGCATCCCATTACTCATGGTATGTATGCGCTGCCTCACATACAGCGCAATGCACTACAGTTCAGTGTCTGTCTTGTCGCTACGTGGATACGAGTGTTGTGTAGCTGCTGCCACTTTACAAGCGTATCTGCTCAGTGCTTATCTCAGATAATAGGGTTAAGCGTTCATCACCCTTTGAACTATGTTTTGCAATTTGATTAATAGTTTAGGAATAGTGAATCGAAATACCTTCTGTATTTATTTAGCAAATTGTACTGTAATGATGGCAAAACATACGAGATCAAGCAGTGCTGCGCTTTACCTTGTGGACAAAATGTCGGAGAAGCTGACAAGGCAAAGGCTCCCATCCATTGGAGAGGTCCTTGCAGTCTTCCTCCACAATCATCTTTCTCTTCATAAACCAATTCGTGAAGCAGCTACTGATGTGATGAATGAAATTTTGGAGTTTTGGGCCCGTGCTCGAGTCCCTGTAAAACGGAAAGATCACATTGTTGGAAAAATAATGAAGTTAAACAAAGAATGGCAGCTGCTTCGAAAAAACAATAACCGGTGTTCAGAAACCCAAATCAGGAAGGAAGAAGAGTTCAAATCTCAGATGGAGAACATTTTCGACATCGCTCATGAAAATGCTATTCAGACGATCAAAAACGAAGCGGATCGCCAATTCCTGCTAGCCCAACGAAAGCCAGGCAGATGTGGGATGATGGGTTCTGTCGATACTGTACTGTCAAAAACGGAGCAAAAATTTGAGGACAGAAAAGCAGCTCAAGATATGCAGCTACGGAAAGCCAAAGAAGAAGCGGAAGCATCCTGTTCTATTGGAACGCTGGCGTCATCAAGAAGCAGTAACGAACATTCTTCAGAAGATGAAACACAAGAAACCTTTGGTGGTGAGCCTCTTCCAAAACGAAGCCGTGGGGTGAATAACATTTTTTCTCCGGCACTTGCTTCAGCTTTAGACCGTTCTTCAATCAGTGACAGAAAGGCAACAATTGTAATAGCGGAAACTGCCCGCAGTCTGGGACATGACTTGAGAAAACTGACCATTAATCGGTCATCAGTGAAGCGAGCTCGGGAGCGTCATCGTGCCAAGAGAGCAAAATCGTTGAAAAAAAAGTAGCAGACGATGTTCCCTTGATTATTCAGTGGAATGGCAAACTCCTAGTGGACCTCACAGGGAAAGAGCATGTAGACCGGATCTCTGTTCTAGTGTCTGGACTGGGAGTGCAACAGCTTCTTGGAGTCCTCAAAATTCCGTCTGGTACTGGAGAACACCAAGCACAGGCCGTGCGGGATAAGCTGCAGGAATGGGAATTGAGTGACAGAGTTGTTGGAATGAGTTTTGACACTACCGCATCAAATACGGGACTCCGGGACTTGCATCCTCTTAGAACAAAAACTTGGAAGAGATCTCCTCTATTTGCCATGCAGACATCACATCATGGAACTTGTTTTTGGTGCAGCTTTCCCGGCCTGCGTGGGACCAACTTCTGGGCCTGAAGTCCTCTTGTTGAAAAGCTGTCAGCGTTTCTGGCCTCAACTGGATACGAGTCAGTTTCCATCGGGTACTGATGACCAGGAAGTTGAAGCATCTACGAGAGAACAACGTCCCAGTCTGATCAACTTCGCTTTGTACCAGCTGTCACAAGATTATGCAAGGGATGACTACAAAGAGTTCCTAGAGTTAGTTCTTCTTTTCTTGGGTCGAGCAGAGTCCCACGGCTTTCATCACTCTTTTAAAGCTCCTGGCGCCATGCATCACGCTCATTGGTTAGCGAAAGTGTATTCCTTCAAGATATGGATGTTCCGGAAACAGTTTAAATTAACAACCCAGGAGGAGCGCAGCCTATGGGATATCTGCATATTCACCGTCACCACCTTACATGAAGGCCTGGTTCCGTGCCCCATTGCCAGCAGCTGCACCGCTGGAGGATCTGCATCTGATGAAGGATCTGTCCACTTAGCCACATAAAAAGATTGCAAAAGCTACAACAGCTAAATTCAGTGACCACTTGTGGTATCTCTCTGAGAGCTTGGTTGCATTAGCGCTGTTTGATCCAGAAGTTTCTGTGGCTACGAAGAAGGCTATAATCAAGGTTATGGAGTCCAAAGAAAGAGATGAGGATGCACAAAAGTTCAACAAAACAGCTTTCAAGCCGACAGTGACCCTGGATGCCTTCATTTCAAAACAATGGAAGAAGCTATTCGTTATTTCAACCTGCCGCAGAATTTCTTGGAGAAAGATCCTAATGACTGGAATTCCTTTCCCTCATTCCAAGACGCTACAAGAGCATGGCCGTAACTACCTATGAGGTCACCGAGGTCCGGACCTCGGTAATTATTTCCTAAAAAAAAAAAAAGAGACTGAACCGTGAAATATTGTTGCAGCTTTAATAAAAGTATTTTTGCTAACAGGTCCCTTTGTACAGTATTTAATTATAGACAAGGGTTTTGTGTTTAGTGTATAGCTTGGGTTGTGTTTGTAGATGTCATTTTGGTCTGAATTTTGCTCGACCCGCCGAGCTCGAAAAAAATCTGGACCTCACTAATTTCTAAACCCTAGTTACGGCCCTGTACAAGAGATGTTTCTAGCATAAATGTGATCAATGATAATGCTGAACGCGCAGTATCTCTCATACAAAATTTCAACCAGAGGCATACAAAAGATGAAGAACAACTGCAGTTCCTTCTTCAAGTTGTGGCTGACCATCGCCGAAGCTTTCCCGACAGGAAAAAGACCTTGATTGGGCAACAGTGAGTGGTTTGGCAACCATGACACCCCCGTCGAACGGCTAATACCCAACGATATAGTTGGGGGAGACCCAAATGCCATGGTCTCATAGGGATATACTGTAGAGTAAAACTTTGAAGTCCTTGAGCTACCTCTAAATATTAATTGATTCAAATGAAATTTCTACCCAAGCGTTTTTACATTACATGCCACCATTTCAGGGATTGGGAGCCACCTGTTTCCTAACCTCAAAATTAGACATGTAAATAAGGACCACCCTAATATATATATATATATATATATATATATATATATACACGGTGCCAACTGGTTGATATGCCTGGCTGGCACTGGCTTCTATGCCAACTGGCTGAATTACACTTCTAAGCCAGGTGCTGAAGCCGAGAGCTTTATTATGCATCTGGTTCTCCTAGGCGAAGGATGCTCTCTTTTCTCTCCTCTCTTTCTTAGGTTAGGTATACCTCTTTGAGGGGTGAGGACATCCCACCTTCTTCCCTAAAGTCTCTTCTCTCCTCCTGCTTTCTCTCCTCTCTCTCTTAGGTAAGGTGGATTCCCACAGCTTGTGAAAGCTGGTGGGATTCCCCTTTTTTTTGGCAGCTTGCGGGTGGTGGTTGGCACCTTGCAACAAGGGTGAAAGGGGCTGACACTGGCACTCATTTGATCAACATTGCAATTTCTCTGCACTCGTCTTGTTTGCGGTCATACTACTCGTACCAGATAATTTCAAGTTAGCAAATGTAACACTACTTTTAAGAAAGGCGATAAAGGTGCGGCGGGAAATTATAGGCCAATCAGTTTAACGTCTGTTGTAGGTAAGCTACTGGAATCAATAATTAGGGATCGTATAGTCGAACACATGGAATTACATAACTTGATTAGAAATACGCAGCACGGATTTAGGCGAAACAAATCTTGCTTAAATAATCTTTTAGAATTTTTTCAAAGAGCGGTTGAAGATTACGATAGTCAACGGGCGGTAGATGTAGTGTATTTAGATTTTCAAAAAGCGTTTGACACCGTACCGCACAAAAGACTCATTGAAAAAACTAAGGCTCATGGAATCAGGGGTGTAGTAATAAATTGGATAGAAGAGTGGTTGTGAGGTAGGAAACAGAGGGTGGTCGTTGATGGAGCGGAGTCGTCTTGGGCTAATGTAGCGAGTGGCATTCCTCGGGGTTCTTTATTGGACCCCTTGCTTTTTCTTATATACTAGGGGCACTCAATATATTTTGCCCCACCCTTTTTTCTTAGCTAAATAATTTAGGCCATGGGGCTGAAATGTCTTTTGGGTCGTAAGTTTGAACTTTCTGCGCTTCACATAACCGGATTTTTCCAGTTTGGGCCTCCCCTCCTTGTGTTAAACCGCTTTCAAACGCCCTTGTATATAACCGATGGTTAACGCAGTTTCGAAAGTGGCGTCTGACAGTGATGTCGTCTTAAACAGAGAGCTCTTATCGAATTCTTAACCGCAGAGAAGGAAACAATTGGAAATATTCACAAACGTCTACAAAACGTTTACGGAGATGCTGTTGTTGATCAAACCACAGTTGGACGATGGTCTAAACGTGTTAGATCATCGGAGAGAGGAAGAGCCAGCCTCGATGATGAGCCACGCAGCGGTCGCCCGGCATCGGCTGTGACATCACGCACTGTGCAACGTGCTAACAGCATCATTCGATCAAATCGACGCGTCACATACAGGGAGCTATCACTGGAGCTAGAAATGAGTGAAGGAAGTGTGCATACGATAATTCAGCAACTGGAATACTCCAAAGTGTGTTCACGGTTTGTTTCTCGCCAACTGACTGAAGATCACAAAGCCCAAAGAAAAGAAATTGCTTCTGAGTCGTTGGTTCGATACGAGACAGAAGGGGATGACCTCCTTTCACGAATTTTGAATGGGGATGAGACTTGGGTACACCACTTTGAACCTGAAACAAAATGCCAATCCATGGAGTGGCATCACGCAGACTTCCCACGCAAGAAAAAGTTCAAAATGGGTCCCTCTGCAGTAAAGGTTATGGCCTCCATCTTCTGGGACATGAAAGGGGTGATTCTAGTGGACATTATAAAGAAAGGACAAACAAACAACTCACAGGCATATATTGCTACCCGACAGAGACTCCAGAACGTATAAAGCTAGTTCGACAGGAGAGAAAACTGGAAGACGTCCTTCTTTTACACGATAACGCAAGACCACAAGAGTTTGCAAAGAAGAGAGGCCATTACAAAATCGCCCTTGACTGTGTTACCCCACCCTCCATACAGCCTGAATCTGGCACCTTCAGACTTCCATTTATTTGGGCCAATAAAAAATGCTATTCGTGGAAGAAAGTTTCAGTGACGATGAGATTGTTGAAGAGGTTAAGAGGTGGCTCCAGTTGAACCCAGCGGACTTTTTACTAGCAAGGAATAAAAGCCCTTGTTTCGAAGTGGAGGAAAGCCGTAGAAAAGGATGGAGACTATGTGGAAAAATAAAAAAATTGTAAAAAAGGTATGTAACTACTTGTGTAAAAAATTTCTGGAACTTACAGAAAACTTGGAAAGAAAAAAAAAGGTGGGGAAAAATATATTGAGTGGCTCTCGTATATTAACGATTTAGATGTCGGCCTAGTCAGTACAGTTTCAAAGTCTGCGGATGACACGAAGTTGGGTGGTAGGGCAATGAATGATGAAGACAGAGGTTAAATCCAGGAAGATCTGAACAAAAGCGTTGATTGATCAGTCACATGGCAAATGAGATTTAACGTCAGAGTGCAAAATTTTACATATAGGTTTGTGTAACGGTAATTTTGCGTATAGTATGTCAGGAAAGGAGTTGGCAAGCGTAGAACAGAAAAAAGTTTTAGGAGTTATCGTCACTGGTGATTTAAAAGTGTCGAAACAAAGTACAGCAGCGGTCAATAAAGTGAACAAAGTGCTTCGTTTTATAATTAGGAATTTTGAGTACAAATCGCTCGATATTATTTTTCCTCTTTATAAATCATTAGTTAGATCCCATTTGGAGTACGTGATCCAATTTTGGAATCCGCATATGCGCAAAGATATAAACAAAATCGAAAGAGTTCAAAGACGAGCAACTAAGATGATCCGTCGCTTAGGTCGAAGTGGTACGAGGATAGGCTTAAGGAGTTAAAATTGACTACACTTGAGACTAGGAGGCGAAGGGGTGATCTGATCCAGGTTTTTAAAATTATGAATGGGTTCGATAACTTGACCAGACATAGCTTTTTCGAAATATCACCATATAATAGGACTAGAAATAACGGGTGTAAGTTGACAAGTAGAAGGTTCGAGACAGCAGTTGCCAAAAACTTTTTTACGCATAGAAGAGTAAATAGCTGGAATAGTTTGCCGGTAGAAGTAATTAATAACACGTCTATAAACATGTTTAAAAATCGATTAGACGCATATGTTGATTAGGGCGGATCGAAAATGAGGTTTTTAAACGTTTTTTCGAAATTCAAATATGGCTAGAGCGGAAAATATGTGGGTGCTATAGATAATGACTGTGCATAAATATTAGTCCTGCGAAATTATATCTTCAGGTGCCACAAAGCCGTCGAAAAAAGTGAAATATAATGATTTTCTTATATTCTGCATTAGTACAATAACTGAAACTTACTTGTTATTATTATATATTAAGTGTTCCAATTACCAAAATAGTTACTGAATTACGCAGCTCTTAGTTTATTTAGATCAATGTTCTTTTGATTAATGATCTAAATAATCCAGAACTCACCACGAGGAGGTGGCTGCGTGTCGAGCTCCACCCATGCCCTCCCAACCACCCATCCTTGCGCATGTTTTTTTCTATTAACGTTTTATTTAAACTTTATATTCAGCTTTACTTTCGAATGATGGCATTTTTTTACGTGACTGAAGTGTTGATCTTATGAAACCATCTCGCGCGTTCAATCCAAATACTTTTGATGATGCTTCAGTCACTAATTTTACCATTCTTTCTACTACTTGTGTATGACAAGGGAATTTCTCGAATGGAGGGGTACTCTTGTTTTCTATGAATTCTTCAATCTCATTTTCTGTCAGGTGTCTTGTCACAGGTGGTTCAGTGACAATGCATTTTTGCCAATTAATTAAATCAGTATAATCAGTAGCTTCAAATTGAATAACAGGTACTGTGAAACGCCTCACAACTTTTTCCTTGTTTGTTTGCCTTGCTTTCTTTATTCGCCTCCACGCTAATTCTCTTATGGCGCTGCGGTCATCATGAATCATTGATGCTAGAATATTTTCTGGATTTGCAAAAAATGCATTTCTTTGTATGACAGGGTTTACAATATCCTTTACTTCGTCATTCAGTGTTCTTGTTAGTTCAATAGTTTTGAAAACATGTTTTGAGCCATTGACAAAAGACGTACTTTGCTTAATAGAAAACCACATTGGGATGTAGACCTTCATTATAAAAGAAGCAATGTTCATGAGGTTCTCAGATGGACTTACAGTTGAAACGTATAGACGAAGCAAACGATTTGCTGTAGTCAGCCATCGTGAATGTGCCATTTTGCCTGGACTACGATGAGCAAGATCTGGAGAGCAATATCCCTTTGTTATGGCCTGATGAATATCAATTAGATATTTTTGGTCGGTGCTAAGATCTTCACAGTCTACAGTTGGTTCCTCAGCATCAATCCTTTCAAACTCGACAATAGGAAGACTCTCACAGTTCTCTAATTCCCTGCCAATAGGACCGGTGAATCCGCGGGGGCCAGATGTTTTTCCATCCAGCTTTGCAACTAAATGGCGTAATGGCAATTCATTGGCATAGAGCTGGCACACTAAATGTTGAACTGGCTTCTTCAGCTTCAATTCTATAAGCCTTATAACGCCTCCCTTTTCTCCAGTGTTGACTGCTGCACCATCGCATCCAATGGCAACAAGGTTTTCCAGGTTCATGTCATTATTTCCAATATACTCAAACATTCCTTTACATATTTCTTCAGCTGATCCAGAATTCACAGAATAATGGCCCAAATAATCTGAACCAGGTTCTCTCACTAAAGTGATATGTTCTTCTGTTACCTTCTTCTGATATACTTTGGACTCTTTTTTTTCTTGGAAGAGTGTAGAATCTTTTCGACCATCAAAATAGATTCCTCTGATTGGGACCTGATTTTGATCTTTCATAATTTCTGATCTCTTCTTTTGTCTTTCTCTTCTGATTTTACTCCTATCCACTACTTCAGATGTATTGTCAATAGAAACTTCTCCAATATCTTGCAATACTGCACTAACAATGAATGCTGCAGCTCGATCTGAAACTGCTGTCCTGTCACAAGCAGTAGCCACTGAAGGTAGATTTGTAGTTTTCCTTTTCTTGAATAATTGTTCTTCAGGTTGTTCGAGCTTTCTCTTCGAGCTAACTGGCTCTGGAAATGTATCGTCTGATATTTCGCCAGATTCACTTTCACTATTTGATGTCGATGATGATAATTCAACATTTGTATCCTGCAATTTCTCCTGTGAAGATTCTTTGGTGAGCCTCACAGCTTCTTTTTGCTTTCTTAGCAACGTAGATGCTTTTTTCTTTGAGAGTGTAATATCTACTCTATCAATAAACAGTTTTTTTTCACTCCTTTGATCTAAGAGGAACGTCACTTCTTCCTTTGGAACCGTTTTTTCTTTGGGACAAGAACATTGTGTTAGTACTTTGCACTTGCACGCTGCAATGTCAAAAAGTTTCGTGTGTGCTTCTTTTTTGAACATATCAATCTTTGCTTTGTAAGCTTCAGAATTTTTTCTGCTTTGGTATGGCTTCATAATGACACGATACTTTTCGTGGTAGCTTCTGAACATTGTTTCAATTCGCCTGTCTGACAGAATTGGGACGGAAGCACTTTCCCAAATTGTTTTCAATTTATCAACAACTTGTTCTAATATTTGAGATATTGAAGGATCTTTATTAGTATCTGTTTCAAATCGTTTCTTACAAACAAGTAATATTTAAAAACTCCTTCGTATGTAGGAAGATTCCTGTGCCACAAATCTTCCCCCATACCAAACATGGGGCACTCAATTGAGGCCCTGGTTGATTTTGCACAAACTCGAGACATTTTGAAAGTATACAAATCTGAAAAAGAAAGAGCTAATATCAATTATACGTTAATTTCAGTTAATAGTACATGGCAAACTTAGGGCAACACAATACAGAAATGCAAAATATATAAGAAATATAGTTTAGACTATCTGAGTAACGCCAACAACAGAACACCCACCTGCTACGAGAGCGACAGCTACACTGAACCGAGGTACTCACGTGACAGCTGAGTGAGCTGACTATAGAAAACTGTTTTTAGAGAATAGAAACTTTTTTTAAAGGTTGACTGAGCTATTTTTATACAAGTGTGAATAAATTCTTGTCTATTGTGCATCGTGGACTCTTCTGTAATTATTGGTTAAAATCTGCTTTTTTAAATTTTTTTCAATATTGAAGGTCATTGTGGCACCTGAAGATATTAATGTTATGATTTTAAATTTATACCAGCTTATTTCCTCACTACTCCACACATTTTCCACACTAGCCAATTTGAAAATTCGAAAAATGAGTTTTTCACTCCGCCCTAATGTTGATAGATTGGGTATAGTTTAAGTTACTAAATTTAAGGCTTTGTGGTTCGGAACCCATGTAAAATTGTAGGTCCCCTCCGCCACCACGGAGGACATGCACAATACACAATTACAAATAGAGTTAGGTAGACCAGCAATGAATGGATCCTAGGGTCTTTGTTGGTCTGAAACATTATATATATAGATGTGTGTGTGTATATATATGCAGGCCCGTATCCAGGGCGGGGCCAGAGGAGCACGTACCCTCCCGAAATTTCGCGAAATTTTTTTTTGAAGGGTTTTAATTTTTTTGCTTTTTTCTTTAATAATATAATTTTGTATAAGACGCTGCTGAACGTCAAAAGAAGAGCAGCGTAGTCAGCAAAATTTTAATATAAACGAGGGTATTCGAGTCTAGCAAAGCTGAAGTGATGTTGTTTGTGTGAGTTTATATGTGGTGTGTTGGTGGAATGCATAGCTACTGGCAAAGCCACTGGCTGTCAACACAGACCGGCATATTGTTGGTTATGTGGATTGTGCTTGTGCTAGTCTTAGTTCATATAGGTGTATTATTTTCGTGTTATTAACTTGAGTGTTCTCATCTTTTCAGAATTAATGAAGAAGATTACTTCATTTTTTGTGCCGATTAAGCGGCAGAGAATTGATACTAGTGAAGGGCAAAGTTCCCAAAGTGAAAATATTGTCTTAACTGAATGTGATACTACAGAACAAATTACAAATTTACCAGTGAGCAATTTCAGAGACATTCATTTGAATTTTTTTCTGAGCTTCATTTCATACATCATCTACTTGCAGTTAATGAATTTAAAGTAACGCCACCCTATGCACCCTCAATGCTCCTAAGAAGAGCTATACACACTATTATCTATTTTCTGAAGTTGGTGTGCCCTCCCTCCGAAAAAAAATCCTGGATACGGGCCTGATATATATATATATGAAAATTATTTCACGAAAGTAACAAGTGAAAAATATTTATGATGAATAAAACTATGAAGGAAAGGAAACACAGAATGGTGCTGAAGCGTTTTCGTCTAATGACATCCTCAGGAACACTGAAGTAAATAAAGAGTTGAAGACTATATACAGGTTACAAAAAAAAAATATATATATATATAATAAATATAGAAATAAAAATTGTGGGAGGAGCATACAAATTTGTAAGGAAAACTACCAATTTTAGCACTTTACCCGAATTCAACACAAGATCAAATTTTATAGTTAATGCTTGAATGATATATAGGTCACTTAAAGGGGAGTTTTTAATCAATGAATTCTTAATTACATCTAAATTTCTTAACGCGTATTTACGTTAAAAGTCCTCAGCAGTTTCGGCAGATCAAGGAAAGTATTAAGCAGCACAAATACAGTATAAGGACCCGCCAGGAATCTAACGCCATTTTCATTCACGCATGAGATACTAATCATCCCATTGACTGGAAAAATGCCTCCAAATTAAGTTTTAGTAAATCTATTGTTTGTAGAAATATACTTGAATCGAGTGTGATCAAGAATAATGCTGATTTTGTTCTTAATATTAGCCCTGGGCTTTATAAATTAGACTCGTACATTGTTAGAAAGGTGGTGTATTATTTTGACCGCATTCTTGCCACTTAATTGTTTGCTTTAATTAAATAAATATTATTTTAATAATTGTTAACATTTTTATGTGTACATTTTAATTGTATTATTTCTTTTATATAGTCTTTATGTACTTGAAAGGTTAGTAGACTTTTGTACAGGTTATCTATTGGAAATTTTTTTTAGATTTTTTTTAGATATTTGGAATATTCTTGAAGGAGCACGTGACGACGATTGCACCATGTCTTTTGTTTCCTTAGATTCTTGCCACTTAATTGCCTGTTTTAATTGAATACTATTTCTAATAACTGTTATAATAATTTTTTTTTTGTACATGTTAACATGTTAATTGTCTAATTTCCTTTATATAGTTTTTATGTATTCAATAATTTAGTAGCCTTTAGATTAAGTTATCTATTGGGAAAAATCTTTAAATTGTTTTATTGTTTTTTAAATTGAGTTGCCAATTGGGGAATTTTTCGCTTTTGTATTTAACTCATTTACTTGGTAAATTTTGTCTATTTCTTTCTTGTCCCTGAAGATGTGAATATATCACGAAAGCGCTCGGATTTCGTGTTTCCTTTTCCTTTTCCCTGTGGTTCTTTGCTTACATATATATATATATATATATATATGATGAAAAAACCACGAAGGAAAGGAAACAGAATGGTGCTCAAGCGCTTTCGTCTAATGACATCCTCAGGAACACGAAACCGCTTGAGCACCATTCTGTGTTTCCTTTCCTTCGTGGTTTTTTTCATCATAAATATTTTTCACGTGTAACTTTCGTGAAATAATTTTCATATATACCGGGTGTCCCAAAAGTCAGTTTACCGAAGAAAATGTTCTCCTAAGATGAGTTTACTACAAAGAAAAAACTTGTTTCATAAATATATTTCCAAAACATAAGAAAACAAAGAAAAAAAATTTCTGAAACATATTTACAAAACATGAGAATAGTTCTGGTTACAATAACTGTTCAAAATGTCGTCCATGTTGTTCAATGCACATCTTGTATCTGTCAACGGTTGACCGGCAAATTGCTTTACATAGTTCCTTATCATTGCTTAAGAGCTGGAATTCTTCACAAACGTAGTCTTTAAGGTCTTGATGACATGCTGGCTTTTTGCTGTGAAAAAAATTGTCATAATGTTTAGAATAATCATCAGGAGAAAACATTTTCCTCGGTAAACTGACTTTTGGGACACCTATATTATATTATCTATATTATATATATATATATATATCTTATATATATATATATATATGTGTCCGAGGTGCGATCCAAAAGTTCCCGGACTGGCAGCGTGGAGCGCTAACAGGCCTTTGTACAGACTTGGGCCGTTAGATAGCGCTAAATAGCTTTATCGTGAAGCAGTGTGCCGAGTGATACGGTGATACACGTACGCATTTTTTTCCACGAGCGTTTTAGTGCGTTAGTGTTAGTAGTTTTTGCCATTTCTCTTCTCGCAAAAATCGCATGACTTCAAACTGGCAGGCTTCAAACTAGGCAAAACCGCGTCGGAGACCCACGAAATGCTTAAACAAGCATTTGGTGATGACGCCATGGGCAGAAGCCAGAATTTCGAGTGGTTCTCGCGGTTCAAACGTGGGCAAACGTCGGTTGAGGATTCCGAACGTTCTGGCCGGCCCTCAACCAGCAGAACCGACGAAAATGTTGAAAAAGTGCGTCAGGCCATCAACGAGGACCGTCGGCGAACGATTAACGACATCTTCAGCATCGTTGGCCTATCGTTTCGTTCATGCCAACGCATTCTCACGGAGGAACTCAACATGAGGCGGATCGCTGCCAAATTCGCTCTGTCTGTGCAGCAGTTTTCGGCCAAGAACAACATGGCACTGGTCCCCCACCAACCCCTACTCCCCCGACCTAGCCCCCTGTGACTTCTTCCTGTTCCGGCTGAAGGGGCAAGGATATGACGACATCGAGGAGATTCAGGCGGAATCGCACGAGGTGCTGAACAACATCCCCAAAATGGAGTTCCAGAGGTGCTTCCAGCAGTGGGAAAATCGCTGGGCCCGCTGTATCAACTTCCAAGGGGACTACATCGAAGGGGACAGCAGTAATTAGAACCCAAGGTAAGCCTACATTTTTTTGTCGGTACAGTCTGGGAACTTTTGGATCGCACCTCGTATATATGTATATGTGTGTTTCTACCTCGCGGTGTACGGTCTTTTTTGTTTCCGCTCTGTGTAATTTCGAAATAACGGCAAATTCTATCTTATACCATTGGGTGTATTAAATACCAGTGAATTCGTGATAATAAATTATTAAGTGAAAGCCTGTAGCATATAGCTTGCACAAAGAAAAAACATCAAATTGAAACATAAATTTAAAACACTTCGAACGGAAAAACAGCTCTGAGATTGTACACTAGGCCTATAGAGGGAAAAGGTCAGAGCCATAAAATGAAGGTCGAGTTATCGAGAGAAATTTGAGAAGCGAGAAGAAGAGAAAAATAAAGGAAAAAATGGCAAAACATACGAAGAAATGTGTAAATTGCCAGAAAGTCAGAAAATTAAATAATGCCGGATTATGCGTAATGGAATGTGCGGCATATCAACTCTGCGATTGCAAAAATGAAGCAGACCAGACCTCGGGCTTAAACTGCATTCTGTGCAACACCTTTAAGCACTACGAATGCATGAACTTAGATAGAAAAGACAGGAAAATGGTAAATAGAATAAATAACAAAATCATAGGCCTTTGTCGTTTCTTGTGCGTCAGGTGCATGGAAAACAATAGAAAATTAGTACAGAGGGGAACACAAAATGTTGAAATAGAAGATTCAAGTACAGAAGTTTTACAGACAGAAAAACAGGAAGAGGGAGATACGAAATACACGCCGAAGAAAACAACGCCATTGAGTAGGGAAGAAGTGGTGGCGGAGCAGAAGAAAGAAATCGAATCACATAAGACTCGGAAGGACTTTAAACGACGGGCCATATGCGAATATTATAAAATAGGTTCGTGCAAATATGGCTCAAACTGCATATACAATTACCCTACAAAATGCTTCTATATGATGAGGAATGGGAAGTGCAGTTACGGACCAAACTGCAACTTTTTTCACCCTCGTATGTGCAGACAGTCAATTACTGAGAAAAAATGCCTGAACATAGAATGCCCGCATTTTCACATAAAGGGTACGCAAAGAAGAGAACGGGAAAGAACAGATCATATTCGACATAGAAGTAGTAACAAGAGTAATGAAATATATTTTTTAGAAGAAATGAGGATAATAAAAGCTAAGCTTGCCCTTCTAACAAGGAGAGACAGAACGCCGCAAACATATGCATCACAACATTACGCACATCACCCTCCTATTCAACACCACCCACCAATAATACAACAACCACAGTGGTATCACGGGCAGCAACCCCAATACTCCCAAATGCAGCAGCCCAAACAATAACACCAAACAGGAACCGACATCGACCAGGAAACGACCATCATTTAGGAAAATCGAACACGAAGATTAGAAACCCGGTAAATGTATTGTACACAAATATACAAGGCCTCTATGCGGACCATGCAGACCAAATTACAGTACAATACTTGCAAACTTTAGCTACGGAAACCAGCATAGATATCATATACCTAACGAAACACACTTACATAAGTGCGAAAAACGCTGTGAAAACTGCATCGAGAATACTCAAATAGCATTGCTGGACTACAACATATACAGAGCAGATAGAGTGGCTACACGAGGAGGAGGGTGATGTATCTACGTGAAAAACACTTACACATGTGAAGTGAGGGTAAAGAAATCAAACGGTTTGAAGTTATTATATTAGAAGTAAAAGAACTGAACCTAACCGTTATGAACATCTACAGACCACCAAACACCACAAAAAGTGAATTCCAATTTGCTCCAAATGAAAGGGAAAATATATTACCATAAAATTACCTGAAACTCCGCAAACAAATATTCTAATTTTCGGAGATTTTAATTTCCCATTCATATCATGGAAGAAAAATGACGAAGTTATATATGTTGAGAAGTTTCATGGCAACATTACTGAAGATGAAGAACCCAAGCAACAATGCTATTAGATATTATGGAACATTACGCCCTTACCCAGGAAATCTGTGAAGCCACGAGAAAGGAGAACGTTTTGGATTTAATTTGCACAAATAACAACGAGATAATAATAAATAAAAAAGTAACGCACACAAAGTTCTCCGACCATAACCTCATCAATATACAATTGAAGTTAGCACCCAGAGGTCCGAAAACGCATCCGAGAGAAGTAGATGGAATATTTGAAGGCTTAAACATAAATTCAAAGAAAGCAAATTGGAAAAACGTAAATAGAGATTTAAAGGAGGTAAATTGGGAATTGCTACTTCACGAGAAGACTCCACAAGAGACTATGTATAATAGAGACGGAAACCAAACCTATAATACTGAAACATATACCAGAGAGACAGGAAAGAAAACGTAGCAAGCTCGAGGGGAAAATCAGGACCCTATTCAGGCAGCGAAGACAAACCGTAAAACATCTCCACAGATGCAGAACTGATGCAAAGCGACTGAAACTACAGAGGAAAGTTGGCAAAACAGAAATGGCTCTAAAGCAAATATTGATACATAAGACAAACGAGGAGGAAAACAAGGTAGCAGCAAACATAAAAAATGAACCAAAATACTTCTACACATTTGCGAAAAGGAAAATGCAGTATGAGGAGAGTATTGGACCGTTGATAGACGGGGAGGCCGAATACACAAATGACCCGAAAGAAATAAGTGAACTTCTTGGGGAACAATTTAAATCTGTGTTTAGCACCCCTAAGTCTGAAATGGAAGTGGAAAACTTAGACGAGTTTTTCGACATAGATACAGATCAACCAAGAACAAATTCCGGCACAAACCTATTAATGGACTTAGAGTTCACGAAAGGAGATGTAATTACGGCCTTATCACAGATGCGAGACAATTTAGTGCCAGTGCCAGACACATGGAGCCCCACAATTCTGAAGAAATGCAAAGAGAGTATTGCAAAATCGCTATAGGTACTTACATATTATCGGGACTACCAAAATGTTTATTATGTACTTTTGCTCTCGTCATTTTCGTTTAAACTAACACAAATATCACGACTTAACCTAACCAATAATCAACGGCGTACAGTTGACCTAACTGGGCATTCAGTTGACCTAACCGGGCATTTTCCGTTTTATTTTTTCATATCTAACCTAACCTAACCTAACCTAAAATATTTCCTTTTTTTCAGATCATTAGAAATTACCAACCATGAAATGCCCAGTTAGGTCAACTGAATGCCCGGTTAGGTCAACTGAATGCCCGGTTAGGTTAATTGAATGCCAGGTTAGGTCAACTGTACGCCCATGATGATTGGTTAGGTTAAGTTGTGATATTTTCGTTATTTTAAACGAAAATGACGAGAGCAAAAATACATAATAAACAGTTTGGTAGTCCGGAAGATACGAAAGTACCCCGCTATACTTGCTATGGAGGAAATCACTTGACACAGGACAAATTCCACTCCCCTTAAAGAACGCGAACATTGTCCCCCTATTTAAAGGTGGTAACAGAGCAAAGCCCAAAAATTACACCGTGTAACAAAAAAAAAATTTTTTCTTTGTTTCTGGGCAATAACCTTTATTTTCTGATTCATTATGCTTCAAATCACTGGAAAAAAGCTGTCAGTGATTTTAAACTTCGGGTTTGTTATCAGTACATCGATTTTGTTGAAATAAGAATATTATTATTTTTTAACCCTATATGGACATCTGCGACAGATCTGTAAACGCTTCAAAATTTACTATATATTTATCGAAACAAGTACATTTTAACTTAAATGACGATATCGTCAAATTTGTAACGGTTCAAGGAGTTTATATCACGAATTGGCAACTCCTACTGCAGAAAACCGAGCTTTAATGAAAAAATAAGTTAGTGCGTCAGTAGAAGTAAAAGTGTATGGTTACGCAGTTCGTTTTTTATTTTTTATCACTTTATTTGATTAAAGGTAAGTTGAATAATTTTTTATTGCTCAATATATGTTGTTAGAGTGGCTGAAGTAATATAAAACAATTCTGATAAACTGAGCACTAGAATATTTTATTGAAACGTAACAATATTGATGGCTCTGACATCCATGCCTTCTTTGCCACGTGGTATAAGTTTGTCTAATTTGTATTATATATATTACATTATATATATATATTATATATATTATTATATATATTATATATATATATTATTATATATATTATTATATATATACAGTATATATATTACATTAAAAATCACATATTTATGTTCAAAGTACTCTAAATGAATGTTAATATAGGTAAAAAAATTTTAAGACAAAAATAAGAATTATGTCCATATAGGGTTAAATTAATCCATTATTTTTACTTTTTCGACGTGTGACGTGTGACGAAGTTACTGTTATGGCTGCTCGTGGTTGCAAATACCCAGCGGATTCCTTCTGCTACGTGTGCGGCGAGTTCTTCGCAAAGACGGCTAAAAAACACTGCTTGGACAGTTGCACCCGTGCAAAGGAAGCCTATCATGCCTACTTCGGAATGCCAGTCGGTGACCAAGACAAACGCTGGGCACCACATGTCATCTGTGACTACTGCCGCCGCACTCTTGAAGGTTGGTTTAGAGGAGAGAAGAGGGCAATGCGTTTCGCTATCCCCGTGTCTGGCGTGAGCCCTCAGACCATCTCACGGACTGCTATTTCTGTATGGTGGACCCAACAAAACGAAGAAAGGGGAAGAATGCGCCTCCCATTGAGTACCCTAACATTCCGTCATCTATTGCACCTGTTCCCCATAACGCGACGGACCTACCTGTGCCACAGCCTCCCTTGAGAGATCAATCTTGTCCAGCAGAAGAAGCAAGCTATGATGATTCCGAGGAGGAGCAAGGTGCGTCATCTGCTGCGCGCCGTCGACGCCGGGTGGCCGGTGAAAGGTGCCCCTACTACCCCAACCAAGAGGACATCAACGACCTCATCAGGGAAATGGCCTTGACAAAGTCCAACGCCGAGCTGCTCATTTCCAGACTGAAGCAGTGGGACTTACTGGACGACAGCGTTCGAATTACTTCCCAGAGGAAGCGGCATCGCGGCTTTTCAGTGTTCTTCACTCTTAGAGATGGGTTGTGCTACTGCCATGACATCAGAGGACTCTTCGACGCTGTGGGCATTCCCTGCAACACCTCTGACTGGCGGCTCTTCATCGAGAGTTCATCTAAAAGCCTCAAGGCTGTTTTACTGCACAACACAAATCAGTGGCCCTCGATTCCTCTGGCTCATTCAGTGCACATGAAAGAAGAGTACCAGAACGTCAAAATCCTGCTGAGTGCACTGAAGTACGACCAATTCAGCTGGGAGGTCATTGGCGATTTCAAGATGGTGGCCTTCTTGATGGGGCTTCAGGGAGGCTTCACCAAGTTCCCTTGCTATCTGTGCCTCTGGGATAGCCGAAATACAGCCCTTCACTAAGAGAAGAGGAACTGGCCCCTCAGGACCGGCTATGAGGTTGGGGCCCATAACGTGAAGCAAGAGCCGCTGGTGGAGCCAACGAAAGTGCTGATGCCACCCCTGCACATCAAATTGGGCATCATTAAGCAGTTTGTTAAACAGCTGGATCCAGAGGGTGAGGCCTTGAAGCACATCC
>JAJOZX010000066.1:887500-897500 GCA_023014485.1 Bathynomus jamesi | reverse complement strand
CTACAGTAAATATGGAGATTCCAACAGAATGAGTGAGTGAAATTGATACAACTAAAAAAGAAAGTTTCTTGAATGCAATAAACCGTGGTGGTTTATGTAATTCTTCTGACATAGTGTTTGTAACAACAGTTCATGCCTATGAGCTTTATCTGCCCATCTTCAAAGATAATTCTTTGAGATCACAAATCTTAGGATTCGAAAATCCAAGAGCAGTTTTTGTTAAAATTTTTGTTGAAAAGATGGCAGAAAATGAAAACAGAAACATTATGTAATATTAAATGTGACAATGGTCATAACTTCAAAAAGTGTGTTGAAATAGTTTCCCAAACAATATTTAATATTGGTGCAAAAAATTATGTTAGTGAAGTGAACAGCCAAATTCATGCAGAACGGAAAAGAAAGCCGGCTACTAAGGATGATAAACAATCACCAGGTGTAAAAAAAGATTGCTAAATTGCAATCTGATAAAATGTAATTACAAATGTAAGTTGCATTTTTTATTAAAATTAGTGATCTTAAATTATTTTTTGTTAAAATGTTCCGTTTTTGCAATATACTTCAAAATAATAATATTGACATAGGTGTGTCCGGGGACTTCGATACCCCCCCCCCCCTTAAGCAATGTTGAGTGGCTAGAATGTTGTTTTTTGCTCTTAGGTATGGTTAAAAACATGGTAGGAGTCCATTATAACACATTTTTTAACTTATTTGCAATCTTTCGATTTTTAACCCTAGGCCTCCTATAGCCCACCCTAAAATCGCGTGTCCAGGCCATGTATATCGAAGTCCCCGGTCTAACTAATGATTTACAAAGAGTAACAATAATGTCGCGCTATTTGTATTCAAAATTCCGAGCTATAAAACCTCACACTTTGTTCGCTTTATTGACCACTGTTGTACTTTGTTTCGCTACTTTTAAATCACCAGTGACTATAACTCCTAAATCTTTTTCCTACTTTTCGTTTCCTAACTCCTTCCCTGACATAATATACGCAAAATTACCGTTAAGCGAAGCTATATGTAAAATTTTGCACTTACCGACGTTAAATCTCATTTGCTATGTGACCGACCAATTAACGATTTTATTCAGATCTTCCTGGATTTTACCTCTATCTTCGTTATTAATCGCCCTACTACCCAACTTCGTGTCTTCCGCAAACTTTGAAACTGTACTGACTAGGCCGACAACTAAATCGTTAGTATATATAAGAAAAAGCAAGGGGCCCCATACAGAACCCTGAGGAACGCCGCTCGCTACATTAGCCCAACACGACTCCGCTCCCTCAACGACTACCCTCTGTTTCCTACCTCGCAACCACTCTTCTATCCAATTTATTACTACACCCCTGATTCCATGAGCCTTAGTTTTTTTCAATGAGTCTTTTGTGCGGTACGGTGTCAAACGCTTTATGAAAATCTAAATACACTATATCAACCGCCCGATGACTATCGTAAACTTCAACCACGCTTTGAAAAAATTCTAAAAGATTAGTTAAGCAAGATTTGTTTCGCCTAAAACCGTGCTGCGTATTTCTAAGTTATGCATTTCTAAGTGTTCAATTATACGATCCCTAATTATTGATTCCAGTAGCTTACCTCCAACAGACATTAAACAGATAGGCCTATAATTTCCCGCCACCTCCTTTATCGCCTTTCTTAAAGATAGGTGTTACGTTTGCTAACTTGAAATTGTCTGGTGCGCACCCCTCAGAAATAGACGCATTAAAAATCTTTGTTAGCGGCAGAACAATGCTTTCTTTTAATTCTTTTAGTTGTATGGGATATATGGAATCCGGCCCCGGTGATTTACGCATTTTCATTTTATCAATATAACGCATTACCTCCCCTTCACTAACCACAATATTATCCAAAATATTACCATTATCAAAAGGTATTATATCTATGATCGTAGCGATATTCGTTACATCTTCTATATTAAAAACTGACGTAAAAAATTCGTTTAGCAAGGTAGTCATTTCCTTGTTTTTTAGAAAATAGCTCTCCGTTAAAATTTTTCAACGGCCCCAAGACACTTTTTACTGGATTCCTATTGTTGACGTATTGAAAGAATCGCTTGGGATTTTCTTTACCGTCACGAGCTATGGAGATTTCAAATTCGCGCTTGGACTTTTTTATTACACTTTTCGCTTCACGCCTTAGAAATATGTAGTTGTTTCGTAACTGCAAATTGTCTTTAATCGCACTTATGTAGCCTATAAGCTCTATCTCTAGTCTTTATAATGTCTCCTACTCTAGAAGTAAACCACAAGGGCTTGTTGTTTACTTTCGCACGCTTAATTTTGTACGGTACACATTCCTCATTTATAGTCCTAAATACTGTTTCAAACGATTCCCACATTAGTTTTGCGTTGGAGATCCCCATTACGTTTTCCCAATTGACGTGTGCCAATTCATTGCGAAATTTACAAAAGTCTGCGTGCTGGAAGTTAGGAATTTTAGTCGAGTTAGCTGGTTTCGAGTGACTTACTGAGAGGACAAACTCTACCATATTTTGATCGCTATTGTTTAACGGTCCTGTTACTTGAAGATCCGTGATTAGCCTATCATCCGTACTTAATACTAAGTATAAAATACAGTCCAACCTCGTAGGTTCCCCAATCTTACGAATAAGAAAGCTATCCTCGAGAAAATTAACTAAACGATTACCTTCGGCGTCTCCCTGCATTGTATCGTAATTCACGTTGGCGCAATTAAAGTCACCTTACCCAAGGCCTGTTTACTACCTATTATTCTCTTTAGTTCACGATGTAACGCTTCCTCCGTATCAGCTGTTTGATTAGGGGGTCTATATATAACTGCAACAAGAAGTTTGAAATCGTTCAATTTACGTTCTGCTATAGTCGAATCTACGTTTCTGGAATTGTGTGCTTTACTTCTATAACGTTCGCAATATTATCTTTGATATACAACATAACACCGCCTCCTCGCCTACCTATTCAGTTTTTAACAAAAAGTCTATAACCTCTAATTTGATACTCCCCTACAAAGTCACGTGTTTCAGTGCTAAGCCACGATTCATTTATCGCAATTAAATCAGTCTTTACGAGCAATTGAAGAAAAAAATTCGTTTATTTTATTTCGTAAACTACGAACATTTAAGGATGGATTCTTCAAATTGTTTGTAATTGCGACACCTTCGCGAGTGCAGGGGAAATTTGAGGAAATTACGCTGAGACCGTTGGATTTACGGCAGCCTGAAAAGAAGAGACAGTATTATGAAATAGTCTTCCTAAACGCGCAGCTCCAACGTCTTTAAGATGAAGTCCATATATATATATAGATATGTGTATAATTTAGGGTGGTCCAAAAAATAAAATTTTGTAGTTTTTTACCTCCACATGGCTGCTCCTGTTCCTATATCTATCAAACATCTCCATGCCAAATTTCAGCCTAATTGAATGATATTTACTGGTCGATACGAATTTCATTTTACTACTCATTTTCTAGTTGATTGATTTTCTCGGTTAAAAAAGGAAAAAAACAAGGTCAAATACTAGTTTATTTGTTTGAAAACAGATCAAAGCTCAAAGAAAACAGCTTATTTTTTTGAGAAAACAGAGTAACTCTTAAAGAAAACAGATAAATTTTTAAAGAACAAAAATGATATGTTTCATAAAAAATTACATTTATCATTCGTTTATAATATACATCATTACTTAGATTAACGCTTCATCACTGACTCCTTCGAAGACGATGAGTAGTTTTGGCGATGTTTTGCTACTAATCGGAGGATGAATTGGTTTTGTTCTTCATCCTTCATCAAAGATGTATTATATGCCTTGATAAGGGCGATACCCCTCTCCGCCGAATCATTGAAAATTTTTAGGTTGATCGCTATGCGTCGAAACTCTTGAAAGCAATCATCCTCCGTCCAGGGTATCCTCCGCTACCTTCCTTCCTTCTTTAACAGATTGAAGATTCCCATGGTCCTTTTGATGGCCATTTCATACAAATTCAAATCTTCAGTGTTTCCATCAAGCTTCGATCGACGAGTAACAGTGGCATTCTCGTTACGTTGGAGGTTTACAACCATCTTCCGATTGGTCTCGACATCGAATCTAGGATCGAAGAATGCAAGGCCGATGAGATGCTCTCCAAGATACCACAGGTGCCGTTGAAGAGCTGTGGATGCTGCTTTGGAAATGATCTGATTTGGGTACTTTTGCAAGATTTTAAGAAGCAGAATATCGTTGAAAGGAGCGTTGTTTCTGATGGGGGCCTCATTCCAAAAACGTGCGTAGAACAAGGCGATAAACAGAGAGAGCTCGGTGATATTCTCCGTCTCACGTGCTGTCAGCTGTAGTTGATGCTTGAACAGATAAATTTTGAGGACGTAGATGGCCTTGGCCATCCAGCGTACATGGTGAGTTGGTCCTGGAGCGCGGACATTGACTTCTTTCTCATCACGGCACCCGAGGAAGGTGAGGCAGAGTCGTAGCAATTCCTCTTAGTCATCACGCGATTGTTTAGACTCCAGTGCCTTTGTGAAGTACTGGATCATTTCCTCTCGGAGGTGGAACATCTTTGAATCTCTGAATAGGTTGTTTGAAGCCTTCATGAAGGAATCCTTCTGAAGTGAGGGCCATTTTTTCTGAAAACGTTTAAAGAGAGTCATTTCCGGGCCACCTGTGGGTCCAAGAAGTGCGTTGCAGGTGTTTGACAAGACGACTTCAAGGATATAATGTCGACAAGCGATCCAGACAAGTTCTCTCCCTACTGCTTTTTCAATCATGGTACAGGCTCCCCTGTGAAAGCCAGTATCAGACGCAGTTGTGTCAAATACAAGACCTTGGATCTCACTGTGAAGATTCCAGTCACAATCGTCGAAATGCAAGCCTTGGCCTATTCTTCCCCTGTAGCTCGTTGTATTTTTGGCACGGCTAGGAGTTTTTCCATCCCACTTGAGTAAATAATTTTTCTGATTCAGAAACAGCATTATACAAGAAATCGAACAATTGCATCATCCTCTGAAAGGTGGGCGGAGTCAATGTGGCGTGACTGCCGCGTCCTCTAAAAATGAAGCGGGTAGAAAATGATTAGCTAATTAATTAATTGACAATATGAAAATCATAGCGACCTCTTATTATGTACTGAATCGACAGATATTTTGCAGAAAATCACTTTACATCTAAGGGAATAAGAGTAGCCATGTAGAGAGCATTTCCAACTATTTGGAAATTTTAGCCGAAATTTTGGACCACCCTAGACTGTATATATATATATATATACACACACACATATATATATATTAGGGTGTCACTTATTTGTATGGTAAGAATTGAACGATCAAGAAGTTTCGTTCTGACCCTCTAGAAATGTGGCATTGGATGTAGAAACGCTGATTATGAAGTTTCATGAGAAAATATTAATATTTAGAGGTCGCTCAAGGCCATTAAAATTTTGATGACGCGTCGTTACTTGTCCTAAATTGAAATGCGCTTCCTTTCTGTACATCACCCCAGTATCATTTCAGTCGCCTTAATGGTAGGGTGTGTTTGCATTAGTGTGTTATTTTAGGCTTTTAGTCCTCCCTGTTATAAAAAATCGCAAAGTCATAGCTTTGACTAGTGTTGATGGACAAGAGAACACTCCAAAGCGTGTGGTTGTTGACCTGGATACTGTGAAAGAAAAAGGCTTGGGAAACTTTGTAGCAAAAAACACAAAATCATTGTTCACGAAACTCAACCTCCCAGATGAATTCTTGGAGGAAACTGCTGAGCAATGGGAAGAGGATACCCATTACCTGACTGGGAAAGAGACTGTAAAAACTCTAACTATAACAAATGACTTCGCTGAACGTGGAGTTGCTCTCATCCAGGATTTTTTTGGATACCTAACCAAAGATTAAGAAAAACTCCAGTTTCTTCTTCAGGTTGTTGAAGACCATCACAAGCATTGGACATGGGGAGAAAAGCATACCTTGAGTGGAAATAATGATTAATCATAATAATTACGCTACTGTCTGATGTTAATGTACTTCATCTTAATATTATGATAATGTCTTGTGCACTTCCTGCTAATGTAGGAACATAATAAATTGTTTAAATACATTTGAAATTGTTTATAGTCACGGTTTCTGAGAATCTCGTATCCAATAGTTCGAAGCCGTTGAGCGACCTCTAAATATTAAAATATCTGAATAAAACTTTGTACACAGTGTTTCTACCTCATATGGCATACTTTGATGGGGTCAGAGCAGGGAAACTTAAAAGTTGAAAAATAAGTGACACCCTAATATATATACAATTATACATACAGTATATACCGGGTGTCCCATTCGAAATGAAACAACTTTGAAACCTTATAATTTTTTATTGAATGATGCAAACAATGTAGTATTCACACAGTAAATAGTCAATGTCATAAAGTTTCATAAGATATATGTGAATTATAACATCTAAATACATTAGATACATTGTGCATAGCATAATTTTTCCTTTTGTTAAGATCTTCACATGTTATATGCTGAACAATTTGAAGCTTATATGGATAGAGTTGCAGCCGCTTGCACACGACTCTATGCACAGTTGAACGAGGAATCTGCAGTTCGACACTGGCACGACGGATGGACTTTCTCGGGCTACTACCAAAGGCGCCGCGTATTTGTTCAACATCTTCTTCCGATGTCGTTCGCCCTCCAGAGTGTTCCTTAGAACACTGCCAGTCTCCTCAAATTTCTTGGTCCATGCATATAGGTCTCTTCTGATGGGTGGTTCCTTGTGAAAGGTTGTACGGAATCGCCGTTGCACCAGAGTAGGGGACTTCAACTCAGCCATCCATAATACACATTTCGCTTTTTCTTGTGGGGTAAACATAATTCAATCTGAAACAAACAAAAAACATTATGACAAAAACTTATGCATATGGTGTAGTAACTGGCAAAGTTTCAACATTCTCACATTAATACTTTAAAAATTACAGTTTCAAAGGTGTTTCATTTCGAATGAGACACCCGGTGTACACACACATACACACACACACATATATATATATATATATATACCGTCAGAATACGGGGCCCAAAGCTTTTCACTGTCCTTCCAAAAGAAGTGAGAAATCTCCAGCACACCGACCTGAATAACTTCAAGAACCAGCTGGACAGATTCTTGTGCAAAGTCCCTGAGCAACCATGCGTGGCTGGCTACGAGGGCAGGAGGAATCAGACAGCAATTCCCTCCTTCACCAAATACCGCAAATGAGGCGGGATGCTGCAGAGGGGTCGACCGCAGTTCGATCCTGAACCGTCGTTCAAACTCAACAAAAGTAAAGTAACATATATATATATATGTTTCTACCTCGTGCTGTACGGACGTTTTTTTTCCGCTCTGTGTAATATCCAAATAACTATTGTTTATAAGTTCAGCGGTAAATTCTATCTTGTACCAGTGTGTGTATTTAATACCAGCGCATTCGCGATAATATTATTAAGTGAAAGCCAGTGGCATATAGCTTGCACAACGAAAAAACATCAAATTGAAACATAAATTTAAAACACTTCGAACGGAAAAACAGCTCTGAGATTGTACACTAGGCCTAAGAGGAAAAAAGGTCAGTGCCATAAAACGAAGGTCGAGTTATCGAGAGAAATTTGGGAAGCGAGAAGAAGAGGAAGATAAAGGAGAAAATGGCAAAACATACGAAGAAATGTGTAAATTGCCGGAAAGTCAGAAAATTGAATAAAGCCGAATTATGTGTAATGGAATGTGCCGCATATCAACTTTGCGAATGTAAAAATGAAGCAGACCAGACCTCGGGCTTAAACTGCATTTTGTGCAATACCTTTAAGCACTACGAATGCATGAACTTAGATAGAAAAGAGAGGAAAATGGTAAATAGAATAAATAACAAAATCATAGTCCTTTGTCGTTTCTTATGCGTCAAGTGCATGAAAAACAATAGAAAATTAGTACAGAGGGGAACACAAAATGATGAAATAGAAGAATCAAGTACAGCAGCTTACCGACAGAAAAACATGAAACAGAAAACGCCTGCACAACCGAGAAGGAAAAAGAAAACACACTACAGGGAGGGGCGAAAGCAGCCTCAGAAAAAGAGGTACCCACGGCAGAAGAGGGAGATACGAAATACACACCAAAGAAAACAACCCCACTGAGTAGGGAAGAAGTGGTGGCGAAGCAGAAGAAGGAAATCGAATCACATAAGACTCAGAGGGAATTTAAACGACGGGCCATATGCGAATATTATAAAATAGGTGCGTGCAAATATGGCTCAAACTGCATATACAATCACCCTACAAAATGCTTCTATATGATGAGGAATGGGAAGTGCAAGTACGGACCAAACTGCAACTTTTTTCACCCTCGTATGTGCAGACAGTCAATTACTGAGAAAAAATGCCTGAACATAGAGTGCCCGCATTTTCACATAAAGGGTACGCAAAGAAGAGAACGGGAAAGAACAGATCATATTCGACATAGAAGAAATAGCAAGAGTAATGAAACATATTTTTTAGAAGAAATGAGATAATAAAAGCTCAGCTTGCCCTTCTAACAAGGAGAGACAGAACGCCGCAAACATATGCACCACAACATTACGCACATCACCCCCTATTCAACACCACCCACCAATAATACAACAACAACAGTGGTATCACGGGCCGCAACCCCAATACTCCCAAATGCAGCGGCCCAACCAATAACACCAAACAGGAACCGACATCGACCAGGAAACGACCATCATTTAGGAAATCGAACACGAAGATTAGAAACCCGGTAAATGTATTATACACAAATATACAAGGCCTCTATACGGACCATGCAGACTGCAAATTACAATACTTGCAAAATTTAGCTACGGAAACCAGCATAGATATCATATGCCTAACGGAAACACACTTACATAAGTGCGAAAAAGGCTGTGAAAACTGCATCGAGAATACTGAAATAGCATTGCTGGACTACAACATATACAGAGCAGATAGAGTGGCTAGACGAGGAGGAGGGTGTTGTATCTACGTGAAAAACACTTACACATGTGAAGTGAGGGTAAAGAAATCAAACAGCACAGTTGAAGTTATTATATTAGAAGTAAAAGAACTGAACCTAACCATTATGAACATCTACAGACCACCAAACACCACAAAAAGTGAATTCCAATTTGCTACAAATGAAATAGAAAACATATTAAAATTACTTGAAACTCCAGCAACAAATATTCTAATTTTCGGAGATTTTAATTTCCCATTCATATCATGGAAGAAAAATGACGAAGTTATATATGTTGAGAAGTTTCATGGCAACATTACTAAAGATGACAGAACCCAAGCAACAATGCTATTAGATATTATGGAACATTACGCCCTTACCCAGGAAATCTGTGAAGCCACGAGAAAGGAGAACGTTTTGGATTTAATCTGCACAAATAACAACGAGATAATAATAAATAAAAAAGTAACGCACACAAAGTTCTCCGACCATAACCTCATCAATATACAATTGAAGTTAACACCCAGAGGTCCGAAAACGCATCCAAGAGAGACAGATGGAGTATTTGAAGGCTTAAACATAAATTCAAAGAAAGTAAATTGGGAAAACGTAAATAAAGATTTAAAGGGGGTAAATTGGGAATTGCTACTACACGAGAAGACTCCACAAGAAATACTGTGTATAATAGAGACGGAAACCAAACCTATAATACTGAAACATATACCAGAGAGACAGGAAAGAAAACGTAGCAAGCTCGAGAGGAAAATCAGGACTCTATTCAGGCAACGAAGACAAACCGTAAAACATCTCCACAGATGCAGAACTGATGCAAAGAGACTTAAACTGGAGAGGAAACTTGGCGAAATAGAAATGGACCTAAAGCAAACATTCATACATAAGACAAACGAGGAAAACAAGGTAGCAGAAAACAAAAAATAACCCAAAATACTTCTACATTTTTGCGAAAAGGAAAATGCAGTGTAAGGAGAGTATTGAACTGTTGTTAGACGGGGAGGCCGAATACACATATGACC
>JAJOZX010000066.1:752500-885000 GCA_023014485.1 Bathynomus jamesi | reverse complement strand
TGTTCTCTGTAGAGTATTCTAGAGGGACAACTAAAATATATAAAAGCACTCGTTTCCAGAGTTAATCAGTCAATTCATCAGTCCAGTCAGTCAGTCAGTCAGTCGAGTTAGTTATTAAGTTTGGCATTAACATAATTTTGAATTGGCATATGATTTAGTGAGTAATTTTTGTCATCGTGATTTAATATAGTTGATTTAATTAGACGTAATTTATATTGTACCTACTCATCCGTGTTTCTAGTTTAATTTCATAGCTTGTAATACCTTTTTCATAATAAGTACCTATTTAAACTAATTTTTGTGTTATATTTCAGATTTCTTAAATTATATGAATTAAGGGCTTTAAATACTTTACAAATTGGCAGAACAGTCAGCAATATGTCATCAAGCAGCTAGAAAGTTCAAATGCAAAACAACCCTGATTCCTTCTGTTATATATGTGGAAATTTTACACTTTCCACATCACGAGCAAATATAACTGACTTCGTAAAAAGATCTTTACTTAGCTTATTTTGGCATAAAACTGGGACCAAGATAAATCGTGGCTCCACATAAGCCTGCACTATATGCATTGAAAGACTGCGACATTGGACGAAGGGTTCGGATTCAAAAATACCTTTTGAGTTCCGATGGTAAGTTTATGATTTCATAAAACTACGTAATTTAATCACTAGTATACTGTAACTTACCTAAATGTAATTGTAACTTAGGTACATAACAAAAATTTTACAGAAAATGTTTTATAAGAATCTCAAATATTGCATAAGGTTGAAACACATAGAATGTTAATGTTTGGGTGATAACTTTTGATAAATTCATAAAACAGTCTCCTCGTCGCTTTTGTTAACGCTTTACAATTTTTTTTCCATATCAGGTGTGGCGAGAAGCCTACTAACCACGAGACCGATTGCTACCTTTGCTTTGTCCAAGACTTCGGGCTTCACTAGAAAAATAAACATTGTATCGAGTACCCAAATTTCGACACCGCGATACGACCTGTGCTACATTCAAATGAGATCCCCATTCCAAAATTTAAGGGTCTGCAACTCAAGAATTAGTTGAAGATTTCCTGAAAATAATTGTTATGCACTTTGAGGAGTCAGACACCGATTTTGACCCATCGTATTTGAAAGTCAAAACGATCCGCAAAAGTTTTAACCAGGCCGAGTTGATGATCTTGTAAGGGATCTAAATTTCTTAAAGAGAAAAACTTGCTTACTTCAAACACATACATTTCATTTTACAGAAAAGAGAAGAAACTTGTTAAATATTTAGAACAGAGGATAGTTTAGTATATTGCTGCGACATAGTTGGTTTGTTAAAGAAGATGGTGGTTGAGTCTTACGATGCAATGATTGGCGCTTGTTGTTTAGACAGTTCGAAAAGAAGTCTTAAGTGTGTGTTGTTGCATATGGCAATCTATACGGCTCGATACCGATTGGGCACTCAACAAAATTAAAAGAAAAAGTATGAACATATAGAAAAGGTTTTAAATCTTATCAAATATAGGGAGCACGAGTGGATCATATGTGTTGACTTAAAAATGGTTAATTTTCTGCTAGGACAACAGGAGGTATACTAAATATCCCTGCTTCCTTTGCTTATGGGACAGCAGAGCCAAGGAAGAACATTATTTCAAACAAATCTGGCCAGCACGAACATCACTTACTGTCGGAGAAAAAAAACGTAATTAATCCACCTTTAGTGAGCAGAGATAAAATCATATTTCCTCCTCTGCATATAAAACTAGGCCTCATTAAACAATATGTAAAAGCTTTAGATACGAACGGCGAGTGTTTCAAATACATAACTTCAAAATTTCCAAGTTTAAGTTATGAAAAAATCAAGGCGGGAATTTTCGACGGTCCACAAATAAGAACAATGATTAAAGACAGCAATTTTCTAATGTCATGAATGAACGCGAAAAAAATGGCTGGTTCTCATTCGTGGACTTGATAGAAAACTTTTTAGGCAATTATAGGGCAGATAACTACGAAGAAATCGTAAAAAAACTTTTAAGGGACTACAAAGAGTTAGGTTGCAATATGAGCATAAAAATGCATTTTTTGAATAGCCATCTTGACCAATTTCCAAGTAATTTAGGTGATGTAAGTGACGAACAAGGGGAGAGATTCCACCAAGATATCAAAATTATGGAGGAACGGTACCAAGGCCGCTGGGATTCCCACATGATGGCTGATTACTGCTGGTGCTTGAAAAGAGACCTGCCATCAACAAGCAAATACGCTAGAAAGTCTTACAAAAGAAAAGTTTTGCCACAGTGAAAGCTTCATATCTGTTTGTTTTTTATTTTAAGTCATTTCTATCGTTATAATGTAATTTTACTGTAGTTTGAACTGCTTGTATTCATGAAACTTGAAAAAAAAATTTAACACATGACTTAATTTTTTAGTCCTAATTTGAAAAATCTGGAAAATGGCACATAGGCTGTCGACAAGAATCAGGACCTGATAGAGCCAAACTGAGTTGAAATTCGTATTCAGCGCACCCAAATTACCTAGAATCAAGTGTCAGATATCATTCAATAAAATACGTGTTGCCCAGTGTAATCAATATTCATTTTTACATATGAACCAAAATCGCTTAACGCGAGTTTGGATAATAATTTTACTTGTAGCTTCCTATTTTTGTTCGTGTCACAACCCTACGATCTACCATATCTATTGTTTAGTCGTATCCATTTTCCATTTGTTATAGAAGTTATTATAATTAATTATGATTGTCTTGCATCTCACCCTCGACCCTAGATTATACATACACATTGTATATAAGAGGATTGGAACCCGTAGTTGTGCTTCTTAGTCCTTGATACCCATTCTGTCTTTAATTCGTTTCTTTTAGGTCCTCCCAAATAATTACTTACAGTTATACTGTACGTATGACATAATGTGAATAACTATGACGTCATAAAGTAACTTAATTCTCTTCACGTTTTCCATACCTTGAACACTGAATCACGTGTTTAGTATTTGGACATCTTCCGTATTGAATGTATGGTAAATTCTTTAATAATAATAATAATAATAATAAAAAGAAAAACTTCATTCTCTATACACCATTATTTATGTTGTTTCCTACCTATTGTCTACTGATACCTATCAACCTATCAGTCCATATTTTACGCGTGTCTATATTACGCACACAACCTATTCTGTTACTTACATGTAAAATACGTCCACATGTATTTTTTTTATTTTTTATTTTAAGTGCGTTCACCCCTCACAAGATATTCATAAATGCTTGGGTAAGTAAGTGGACGAATTCGCGAATCACAGCAAAATCGAACGCTCTGATCCAAATTTATAACATATTATAATATAATGTAACATGTTATGTTTATATAAATTATCTTGTATGTGCTCATGTACTTGTGTTATGCTAATAACCATATATAATAACCATATATAATAACCATATAATATAACCATATAATATAACCATATAATATAACCATATATTATAACCATATATTATAACCATATATAAATATATAAAAACACTGTAAGAATGGTAAACGACGTAATGTACTTCAATGAAACTGTAATTGAATGTAATGACTTTATATGTAATGTAAGAATGTACTTTAATAGAACTGTAAGGGACAATCATAAGCGAATGAGAAGTAATCCATAATCGCAATCATAATTGTAATAAACCCAAACGAAAATGTACTCAGTCGTGTACTTAAATTGTACTTATGTACTACTATGAAATGATATCGCCTTCAGAAATGAAGACGCGGCAAAAAAAATACGATTAGTTTTATTTTTATTTTTTTAATTTTTATTTGGAATCTTTCAAACATCTGATCGTGTTTAAAAGGGGGGAAACTTAACCTTCAACTGTCGTCCCCCAACATTTAGGCTTATATTATACATGTATTTGTAAAATGAACTTCACTTCATTACGGGACTCTGCTTTGGTCACTGCTACGAGACTCCCTTGTTAGCAGCTTCGCTGCGGGGAGGGGGCAGAGGCCCCTTGCCTCCTTAATTTTTAGATTCCGGCCTGAGCCATGGTCGAAAGAGGTCGAACCTCTACCCCTGTAAATACAGAGCACTACCTGTACATTTTGAGAAGTAAACTAGAGAAAAAGAAGTTTTTATCTTTTCCTTCGAGCCTTGTTCTCTTCAGGAATTTAGTAAAGTCGATAAGTTATAAAAGAAAAGCCGATAATTTTAGTACCAAGAGAAAGTATCAGAGTATTATAGAAAGAGAAGAATTAACAACTGTCGACCATAAAGCGAGAGAAAAGAATTAGAATGTTATAGAAGAAATATCCGTTGCTGCCTCATAACTAGAACCCCCGTCAATTCGAACCACCCAGGGCCATAGACGGAGGGGTTAACATATATATATATATATATATATATATATATATAATATATATATATATATATATATATATATATATATATATATATTTACACACACATCTATATATATACATTATAACTGCAAACACGCAGTATAATTAACGTAAAGAACGACGTCAAGGAATGAAGAGAGAAGGCAAGATGCCCATAAATATATACAACGTAGCGGAAACCAAAACAATTAGCACATTCTTAACAAGAGTTAATGAGAGGCAAAAGGAATTTTAACAAGATATTGTCAATTTTATACATTCCCGCACTGTTATTGAAATTGTTTTTAAAATGGATAAATGCACATTCTAGAATATTTCTTTCTATTATATCTCTGTTTTCAACAAGCGCTTTGGAACTATCCCACTTGATGCTATGATTACATCTATACATATGGTTAAACAAACCACTGCAATTATTAGCTGTTCTACTCACATATTTATGCTGTTTTACCCTAATATCTAACGTTTTACCCGTTTGGCCTATATATAGTGAGTTACATTGTCTACATCCGATCGAATACGCACGACCATCAACATTATCCGGGCTATTCTTTATTTGGTGTGATTTAACAGTATTATCATACTTAAAGACTATATTGATGCCATTTGCTTTAAGTAAAGTCGGAAGATATTGAAAATTAACATGGTAAGGTAGGCTAAGGATATTTTTACGCTCAAATTCCTTTACAATTACATTATTATAATACCTATTCTTGGTTTTCCTAAGACAGTTATCTAAAAATGAAATAGGATTACATAATTTAGTGCCAATATTCATGATATTGCATTACTCGGAATCTAAAAATTCAGGACTGACAACTCTCAATGCTCTAAGAAACATAGCAGAGAAAATAGAGTATTTAATCGAGGGATGATGGTCAGAATAAAAATGCACATAAGAGTTATTATTAGTAGGCTTGCTATAGACATCAAATTTGAACTGATTAGAGCATCTCCAAATTTTTAGATCCAGAAAAGATAGGCTTCCATCATTTTCTTTTTCAACTGTGAACTTAATAGATGGGACTAAATTGTTGAGCCTACCAAGAAATAAGTCAACATCCAAATTATTAGGCCAAAGGCATAAAATATCATCTATATACCTGTACCAAATCAGATTAAATTTAACACTCGTTGGCAAAATTCTACTTTCAAAAAATTCCATATATAAATTAGCTAGTACAAGTGAAAGGGGATTTCCCATCGCCAATCCAAACGACAGAGCATAAAACTTATTTTCAAACTGAAATTTACAATCTTTGACACAAAGCTTAATTAACTCAATAAGAGTGTTGTGTTGAACAGAGAAAAAGTATTCAGTTTGAATTGGCGATGGGAAATCCTCTTTCACCTGTACTAGCTAATTTGGTACTTACGTATTATCGGAACTACAAACTGTTTATTATGTATTTTTGCTCTCGTCATTTTCGTTTAAACTAACGAAAATATCACAATTTAACCTAACCCGCTCTGATAGACAGAGTATATCATATCGTATTATATTATATTATCCACAATGAATAAAATCGCTTAAACGGAAAATGTGTTTTTCATAGGTAGTCCCGATAATACTAGATGAAGACAAAGCACTGGATGTTTTTATCAATTACGGCGTTATTCTCTCATCCTTAACTTGGTGAAATGTGACAGTGAGTGCCTAATACGAAAAGATCAGAAGATATTTAGGTGAAATAACCACTATTAACCTGTTACGTTAATTGAATGCCCGGTTAGGTCAACTGAATGCCCGGTTAGGTCAACTGAATGCCCGGTTAGGTCAACTGTACGCCCTTGATGATTGGTTAGGTTAAGTTGTGATATTTTCCTAGTTTAAACGAAAATGACGAGAGCAAAAATACATAAAAGCAGTTTGGTAGTCCCGATAATACGTAAGTACCGCTAATTTATATATGGAATTTTTTTAAAGTAGAATTTTGCCTAAGATTGTCAATTTTAATCTGGTTTGATACAGGTATATAGATGATATTTTATGCCTTTGGCCTAATAATTTGGATGTTGACTTATTTCTTGGCAGGCTCAACAATTTAGTCCCATCTATTAAATTCACAGTTGAAAAAGAAAATGATGGAAGCCTATCTTTTCTGGATCTAAAAATTTGGAGATGCTCTTCTTCTTCCGCAGCTTATTATCCCATCTTTACATGGGGTCGCTGTTTTTGGTTCGTCTTCTCCACTCTCCTCTGTCGTCTACCGCGTCCTCCTCCAAGTCCTTCTCCCTGATGTCCGCCACCACACAGTCCCTCCATCTCGTCTTCGGTCTTCCTCTTCTTCTCCGTCCCGGCAACTCTATCTCCAGCACTCTGCGCCCCACATACTCCACCTCTCTTCTCCTGACGTGTCCATACCACCTCAGCCTGGCCTCCTGCACCTTCTTAGATGCTTCCGCCACCTTCACTGTTCCCCTTATATGCTCATTTCTGACCCTATCCCTCCTCGTCACTCCACACATCCATCTCAACATCTTCATTTCAGCCACATCGATTTTTCTTTCATTGCTCTTCTTCATTGGCACAGTATCCATTCTATACAACATTGCCGGCCTCACCACTGTTTTGAATACCTTTCCCTTCAGTTTCACTGGGACCCTCTTATCACAGAGCACCCCTGATACGTCTCTCCAGTTCTTCCACCCCGACTGTATTCTACAGTTTATCTCTCTCTCTGCTCCCCCCTCTGCATCCACTGTTGACCCCAAGTATTTAAAATACTCCACCGTCTTAACACGCTCTCCACTCAATGTCACTTCCCCTCCTCGGTCCTGCTGCACATCACATCTCATATATTCGGTCTTCTTTCGGCTAATTCTCATCCCCCTACTTTCCAACGCCTCTCTCCAATTTTCCAACTGCTGCTCCACCTCCTCTTTCGTCTCCCCACTCAACACAACATCGTCTGCATACATCATGCACCACGGCGCCTCCCCTCTAATCCTGTCCGTCAACACATCGAATACCACATTGCCTTCCAGTGCATCTAGGATATTATTGTAGTGTTCTATTAGTTGTGATAAGCATGATCTACCTGATCGGAATCCATGCTGATTTTCGTTGAATCTTTACAGTCTCCAAGAAATCATAAATTTTCTCTCTAACTATTCTTTCAAATACTTTGGTGAGGTGGGGCGTCAATGACACTGGTCTATAGTTCTTTGCTTGAGATCTGTCCCCTCCTTTATATATAGTGACAATGTTTGCTCTTTTCAAGATGCTTGGTATTTCCCCAGTTTCTAGGGATCTTCTCCATATCCAGTATAAAGGTATAGCTATTTCATTTTTACAGTTTTTAATCAATAATGCGTTCCACTTGTCCGTACCTGCAGCTGAATGTGGTTTCATTTGTCCTAAGCTCTCGCTACATCTTCTTGGGTAAAATGAAAGTCTGCTATACACTCTCCTTGCAATTTCTCTTCAAAGAATGCATCTATGTCAGGTATCGCTTTGTCACTTTTTGGGTTACAAAAAACTGATTCATAGTGGCCTCTCAATGTTTCAGATATTTCTTTTGGATCGTCGGTTAGTTCATTATTTCTCTTCCTTAAGGGCCTAATAGCGGCGCGCGTTTTTGTTTACCTTTCCGCAAAGCTATAGAAGTATTTTGGATTTTCCTTTATTGCTTCTACCGCCTTTTCCTCTTCCCTCCTGGCATTATCTCCGCAGTTGGCTAACTTCGCCTCCACTCTCTTTCTTTTGCGGAATAATCTTCTCTTTTGCCTCTCTAGCCAGCTCCTTTTTCCTTTTGGCTGTGATTTTGGAGCATATTTTTCTAAAATTCTCAACGTTTTTTCTTTCAAGATTGTTAGCATTTCTTCAGTTGTTTTATTCTCTAAAACTGTTCTCCACTCTATTTGGGCCATGTGCGATCTCATTGCTTCCCAATTTATAGTCTTGGAGTTTAAGTTAAAGGCCCCAAAGTTGCTTCTTTCCTCAATATGTGTAGTGTCTTTTAATGTTGTCGTCATATTTGTTGATATCTTGATTAAGTTGTGGTCTGAGATAATTGTTTGGGTTATTTTTATATCAGCAATCAAGTTCGTGTTATTCGTGAATACCAGAGCTAGGCAGTTATTTTTTCTGGTATTTTCTGTTATTTCCTGTCTCAGCATAAACTCATTTGTGAGAGCCATCAATATTTTTGCTTGCTCCTAGTCTTCTCTTGTGGCCCCCTTGTCCTGGTATATATATATATATATATATATATATATATATATTCCTCTCCATCTTTTTTGTATTTTATAAATGGGAAGTTAAAGCCTCCGCAGATCATTATATTGGGGGATTGAGGGTTTATGGCCTTTATTAGCTTTCTGATGTCATCAATAGCCTCGGAAAATTTTTCGGTTGGGGTGTTTGGAGGTCTATAGATGACTATTAGTATCACGTTTATACGTTAAACTGGTGATAATTTATGTAAACTGTATTGCACTTTCTTAATTTTACTGAATTTAACTTAATAGTTTATATGCACGGATTCACTGATACTTTATACACTTTCGGGTGTAAACAGAATAAACCGGCGAGTAGTTTATTCCCTTCTTATTTGGGTGTTTATACAGAGTAAGACACAACACGTCCATTCCCCACAAGGTACAAGCAAACATATATATATATACACATATATATCCATACAGGGCCGGCTCAAAGGGTTGTGGCGTCCTGAACCAATTTTGCTTTGGCGCCCGCCCCATCCCATTTTTTATATAAAGGTTTTTTATTTAGAAAATAACATATATTTTTTGATATAATTTTATTGTTTATTTCATTCAGTACAATTTTATTAGCATCTTAAAATAAAAATATATTTTATTAATTTGAATTCAGTAACCATTAACCAAGTAGCATTAATATCATACATACTCGTTAAAATTTCGGCTTCAAAGATTAACTTTTCGGGCCTTAGCAGCTGCAAATCTTTGGATTATTTCATCCAGATCTAAATCCTTGGCGATAGCATGTTCATTTGATAAGGTTGCCAACCCATCCAACCGATCTTGTTTCAACGGATATAAGTTTTGGCCATTGTTTACATTGCCCTCCTCCCACGGCCACACCTCTCTCCTCTCTCACCTCCCTCATCTCCCACGCCCTAATTTTCTATGTGGAATTCCTTTTTTAAACTGTTCACTTGTTTCTTCTTGACTGATAGCGATATTTTGTCTTTTTTGCTGTTGCTCTTTCGATCTTTGGCACCCCCTAAACTTCGGCGCCTCGAGCCAGTACCACGTTGGCTTGCCCCTTAAGCCGGCCCTGTATACATACACACACACACACACACACGTATATATATATATATATCGGGTCGGCAAAAAAAAGGAAGACCTCGAACTTTGGCTGTAAAATCCAAAGTTATGGTCAGATTTCAATATTTTTTTCACACCCCACAACTAAGTAAATTTCCTATACGGTGAGCGCATTTAAAAAAACTAATGAAAATTACGGATTTATTGAACATTTCATTATGCCACTGGAAATTCTCCATTTACACTACTACTGCATTGTATGTGCAGATAAAAAGTTACAAAGTATTCACATATGGTGATACCTTGATATTAAAAAACTGCTCGATATGTTTACCACGAACTTCTACAACCTTTTTCAGTCTAGGACGGAACTCATCTATAGCTTTATTGATTTGTTCTTGTGGTAGCTCATCCCATTTTTCCAGAAGCTGTCGTAAATGAGCGACATTTCTTACTTTGGCTAAATTTAATACTGCTACCCGGTATTCTTTTGATATCTCCTGTTTTATCGATTTTCTTGAGAAGCTTGTCCAAACCTCCAGCAGTTGGCTTACGTTAATTAAAATCGCTTTAATTATCAACTTGAACCTATGATAGGCCAGATTTTCCTGGAAAAATGGCCATAAATCGAATTTCTTATCTAAAATGCTAAAAGATGGCATACAAACCGTAAAATTACCTACTACTAACATACTAAAATTTCATGGTTCTATGTACCATATTTGCCGAGATATGAAGGATTTAAAAGTTCTCCCTTTTTTTTTTGCCGACCCGAGATATATATATATATATATATATATATATATATATATATATATATATATATATACCGTAAAGTGGGGCAATTGAGACCACATGGGGCAATTGAGACCAAAATGCCTTCCTCTACAAAAAAATTAATAAAAACAAAAATATCTACAGAGCTACAGAAGCTAAGACTAACAAAGACCCTAAGATCCACTGTAAGGTTAGCCGAGAGAAAGGAAAGAGGAGGGGGTAAAAAGAGGAGAATAAGTGGTTAAGTAAGTAGCAAAACCTATCATTCGTGGGTTAACATTCATTCAGAAAAAGAGAAAGAAAGACTCCCCATCATCATCCGCCGGCCACTGCCGACAAGTCGGAAAAATAGTTGAAGAGAATAGGAGAGGGGTGAAAGATGAAAAGAAGTAAAATAAGAACGCTTACAAACCATGCAAACACAGTCTTAACTTACTCTCATACCATGCAAACTACAACCATGCAAGTAAAGAGAGTTACAGACATGCAACTAAGGAGAGGATTAAAAAAAAAAAAGTAGGTAGAGTATAACAAAAAGTGGGTTAGTTTAGTCTACGAGCTACATCTACGTTCGTGTTAGTCTAATTTTTTTTCTTTAATTTTATTGTTGGCATCACACGCTGGCATGTACAAGCTGGCATTAATCGTCAACAGACTCATCCTCGACCACCACCCCCAGAGCTCCTGTTACTAATTGTTTTTTTTATTTTAAACAACGTTAATATTTTTAAAATGCCTATCTAAACGGTTCGTAAACATATTAACCTGGTAGAGTTCACGACGGACGCGGGAAAATTATTCCATTTATCAATTACTTTAAACGTAAAAACGTTTTTTGCGATATTAGTAATGAAACGTCTGCCACGCAACTTACGCCCGTTATTACGAGTATTGCTATTATCGAAAGTGAAGAGTTTGTCAAAATTTACGCTATCGATTTTATTAACGATTTTGAAAACTTCAATAAGCTCCCCCCTTAATCTCCTAGTTTCGGTTGAATGCAAGTCTAACTCTTTAATCCTATTTTCGTAAGACTTGTTGCGCAATGACGGAATTAGTTTCGTGGCACGATGCTGAACCCTTCCTAACCTATCAATATCCTCACGCAAATACGGCCACCAAAACTTAACGGCATATTCTAAATGAGGCCTGAATAGGGATTTGTAAAGGAGCAATATAATATCCTTCGATTTAAATTCGAAATTACGCGCTATGAAGCCTAACATCCTATTAGCTTTTGCGCAAGACTCCAGGCACTGTTTCCTAACTTTTAAATCCTTAGATACGCATACGCCTAAATCTACTTCCTCGTCAACACTCGCTAACTGTCTATTGTCCAACGTGTACGTGTAATTATTGTTACGAGAACCTATATGCAAAACTTTACATTTGACTACGTTAAATTGCATCTGCCACTTATCCGTTCACTCCATAATACTATTTACATCGTCTTGGAGCCTATTTCTATCGTCCTCGTTAACAACCTTACCTCCTATTTTAGTATCGTCCGAGAATTTTGATACATTACTCGTCAATCCTACATCTATGTCGTTAATGAAAATTACGAATAGCAATGGGCCTAACACTAAACTCTGTGGGACACCGCTACCTACATCCAACCACCCCGATTCACTACCATTAACAACGACCCTCTGTTTCCTAGCACGAAGCCATTCCTCTAACCAGTTAGCTACCTGACCGCGTGTACCGTGCGCCTTAACCTTCGCAATTAGTCTTCTATGCGGAACTGTATCGAACGCCTTTTTAAAATCTAAATACATAACGTCAGCCGCTCTATGCCTATCGTATTCGCGCACTATTTCGTTATAAAATTCTAACAAATTAGTTAAACAAGATCTATGGCGTCGAAACCCATGCTTCTTCTTCTTCTTCCGCAGCTTATTATCCCATCTTTACATGGGGTCGCTGTTTTTGGTTCGTCTTCTCCACTCTCTGTCGTATACCACGTCTTCCTCCAAGTCCTTCTCCCTGATGTCCGCCACCACACCAGTCCTCCATCTCGTCTTCGGTCTTCCTCTTCTTCTCCGTCCCGGCAACTCCATCTCCAGCACTCTGCGCCCCACATACTCCTCCTCTCTTCTCCTGACGTGTCCATACCACCTCAGCCTAGCCTCCTGCACCTTCTTAGATGCTTCCGCCACCTTCACTGTCCCTCTTATATGCTCATTTCTGACCCTATCCCTCCTCGTCACTCCACACATCCATCTCAACATCTTCATTTCAGCCACATCGATTTTTCTTTCATTGCTCTTCTTCATTGGCACAGTATCCATTCCATACAACATTGCCGGCCTCACCACTGTTTTGAATACCTTTCCCTTCAGTTTCACTGGGGACCCTCTTATCACAGAGCACCCCTGATACGTCTCTCTCCAGTTCTTCCACCCCGACTGTATTCTACAGTTTATCTCTCTCTCTGCTCCCCCCTCTGCATCCACTGTTGACCCCAAGTATTCAAAATACTCCACCGTTCTTAACACGCTCTCCACTCAATGTCACTTCCCCTCCTCGTCCTGCTGCACATCACCTCTCATATATTCGGTCTTCTTTCGGCTAATTCTCATCCCCCTACTTTCCAACGCCTCTCTCCAATTTTCCAACTGCTGCTCCACCTCCTCTTTCGTCTCCCCACTCAACACAACATCGTCTGCTACATCATGCACCACGGCGCCTCCCTCTAATCCTGTCCGTCAACACATCGAATACCACATTGAAAAGGAAGGGGCTCAAAGCTGATCCTTGCAGACCAACTTCCACCCCAAAGCTCTCTGACACAACCACGCTACTCCTCACCTTAGTTGTTACTCCCCTGTACATCCCCTTGATCAGTTTAACATACTTCTCCGGTACCATCTTTTCCCTTAAGCATCTCCAAACTTCCTGCCGTGGTATCCTATCATATGCCTTCTCCAAGTCAATAAAAACCATGTGCAACGCCTTCTGCCCCTCTCTGTACCTCTCTGCCAACTGTTTCAATGCAAAAACTGCATCTGTCGTTCTCCTTCCCGGCATAAATCCAAACTGCTGATTACTATTAATCAAATCTTTACTTTCTAAGTGATCGATGATACGATCCCTTACTACGGATTTCAAAAGTTTACCGACAACTGACGTTAAGCTAATGGGCCTATAATTGCTGGCTACTGTGCGGTCGCCTTTTTTAAAAATAGGCGTGACGTTAGTTAATTTGAAGTGTTCAGGAATAATCCCCGTTTCGAGTGACTGATTAAAAATCTTCGTTAAGGGGCCTACGATAACGTCTTTTAAATCTTTAAAATGTCTGGGATAAAAAGCGTCAGGGCTGGGAGCCTTGCTAACTTTTAGCCTATCGATATAATGCGCAATCTCACCGTCGTAAACAGTTATTATCCAAAATAGTCTCGCTACAAAATGGAACGATATCGTCCACGTTGGGGATATTATTTACGTCTTCTTCGGTAAAAAATGTCGCAAAAAAGTTATTGAAAATACCCGCCATCGCCTGAGCGTCAGAAGCCAAAACGCCATTAACATCCACTAGAGGGCCTATGTTATCTTTTATCGGCTTACGATTATTGACGTATTCAATAAACTTTTTTGGATTATTTTTAGTATCCGCAGCTACAAGTATCTCTAAATTACGCTTAGCATTCCTAACTGATCTTTTAAACTGACAACTAAGCTCGATATATCTATTAAAGTTAGCTACCGTGCCATTGCGCTTATTAAGTCTATACGCTCTCTTACGCTCGTTTATGAACTCGCCTATTTCCCTAGTCCACCACTTGGGCCTACCATGATTTCTAGCGCGCTTGGGCCTACGAGGAATAAACTCCCTTTCGATATTCAAGAAACTATCTTTAAACGCCTCCCAATGCAAATTTGCGTCATTACCCATAAATAAGTTATCCCAGTCCACTACTCTCATCCTATCCGCAAAACTATAAAAATTGGCCCTACGAAAATCAGGGACTTCTATTACGTTACTCTCCTTAGTGTTTTCTATCAATAACTTAACCCTAATAATTTGATGATCACTACATCCTAAACTCTCGCCTACTTCTAAACCTTCGACTATATTTTCGCCGTTCGTCATCACCACGTCTAAAATATTGTCACCGCGCGTTGGTTCGGGAACCATCTGTCGTAAAAAATTATCTTCCATGAACTCAATCAATCTCAAACCCTCCTCATTACCAGTAAAAGTCTCATAATTAACATTAGGACAGTTAAAGTCTCCGACAATTATACTATTCCGATTGTTAATAGAGTTACAAAGAAGTGAGTAAAATCTAGTATCGGTATCGAGGGGTTGAACGGGAGGTTTATAAACAACAACAAAATTAAAACTAATACTACGCACCCTAACTTCAACGCATATCGCATTAATTGCTGCCGGAAAATCTATCTTAACCTCGATAGCCCTAAGGGAATTACGAATGTTCAGCAAAACGCCGCCACCAATCCTATGTAACCTATCATTAGTAAAGAGTTTAAAACCCGGTATATCAAATTTCCCCAACAAGTCCCGATTCATGGTATTTAACCATGTTTCAGTGATAGCAATTATATCGTAGTTACCGGAATAAATTATCGCCTTAAATTCGTTTAATTTATTTCTAATACTACGCGCGTTACAATAAAAGAAGTTTAAGTTATTTTTTAACACGGCCCGCGTTTTAAACTATTTTTCACCTCGGGCCCGCGTTCCCCGGACCCACAACGTTTAAAGAAGGCTTCGACCTATACAGCTTTCGTACGTTTTCGTCAATTAACCTACCTAGCCTAGCATTACCTATTTCATTAAAATGCACCCCCATCTTTTATAAAAAGGCAAGGATCACTGAATTCTGACCACAGCTTTACGAAGAGTACATTTTCCTCAGCACAAATCTCTTCTAATTTAGTATTAAAAAATATCGTTTTAGACGTAATCCTTAGACCCAAACCGTGCCTTGGGGTAATACCTAGAACTAAAGACCTATCTGACCTCGCCTTTAGGGACCTAATTAACCCCCTATATCAATCCAAAAGGTCATGCACTCTCGTATCTGGACTATACTAGTCGTTGCCCCCTACCATCGTCACCAACATCGAGTGACGGGAGGCAATGTCAATCCTATCCACTTCGTCTCTAACTCTGTCAACCCTGGCCCCTGGGAGACAGACCCTCCTCCTCTTGGTTGGATGCCGTTCAACGAACTCTGTGTCCATATGGCGCACTAAAGAGTCCCCCAATTAAAATAGTTTCCCCCCTCATTCGCGTCCCTTTCCAAATGGGAGAAAGGGTTCGAAACCTCGATTAGGGGGGATTCTCATCTCCTAACGTACGTGGCCTAGCTCCACCCTTAACTTCTCTAAATCCCTCCCCATCTACTAATCTCGGACCAACCTTAACACCTTCCTCAACTCTATCCAACCTTCCCGATAAGCTACCTAAACTAGAAACTAGGTTACGCACCTCACCCTTCAAATTACTAACGTCTTCAACGTTAGTATTGGTTCGGGTTTCGTCAACCGTAGCCCTGCCCCTGCCCTCATCAAGCGTTGCAAGTCTTTCCGTTACCTCACGTACACTGCGTTTTATGTCAACTATTTCCTCCCTTAAATCGCAAAACAAACAAACTGATCTTTCGGTAATCGCCATAGGACCGCCGTTATAATCTTTAAAATCTGTATACCACCGGTTTTCCCCACACCTAACACACGACGCTTTCTGCGACGGCATCGCGCAAGTTAATTTAGTTTATAACCGTCACAAGTGTAAGTTAAATTAAGCCGGCACTCTATGAAAACTTCTAAATCGCTAAAAACCACTAATATTCAATTACTTAACTATAACAATATGAATATAAACGCAAGTATATAAAATTCAAAACTTTCCAAAAGTAAAGTTATTTGCAATATCTAAAAGTAGCAGCAATATCAGAGAGCTCAGGAAATGCGTCCGTTCAGTACAGTCCGTTCAGTACAGAGTCAGTACAGGTTTCTCCTTTTTTTGTGTGGTAAATGTAGCATTAATGCCTTGTGCACCTTTTATATGTTTTAATTTAATGATCTGTTATCAATGTACACATTATCTGAAGTAATATATTGTCTTCTTGTTTTAGGTGATTGTTACTCTTTGAAATCCTAAGACCAATACAGAAAAATTTATACCATTTAGAAATTCGGAACCTTCTCTGTGTTGAGACTCAGCTCCAAGGTAAGCGTTTAATGAAAACATAAATGTAATTATGTATGGTAGTTTATTAGTTAATGGTAGTTAATTCCACTGCGGCAATTGAGACCAAGTGTACTGTACAATACTTTTTCCGATCAAATGTACATTATTTTACAATGTTTTGCAGGATTAATTTTCTAATAATAATATTAATTCTATACCGTATCTATTTATTCTGTTTATAATAATATTGATTATTTACTTTGATAGGTACTGTATACAGTATAATATTATAGTAATTAGTTCATGTAAATTGAATAGTTAGGCTATGGTGCATTATTATTAATCATTGCCTTTTCTGTTCCCAGGATGGTGCGTAATTACAAGAAGAAGAACACTGGCCATATGAATTACTCTGAAGATGATGTAGCTAGGGCACTAGTAGCTATCTCCGAAGGCATGCCTCAACGGTTGGCTCCTGTGACATTCAAAATCCCTAAAACAACGTTGCAGCAAAGATGCCGTGGAACATCGAAATCGCCTCGAAAGATTGGTCGAAAGACTGCATTCCTTCGAGGTGAAGAGATGTCGATAGCCCAGAATCTAGCGGCTCTAGGTGACTTTGGATTGGCTTTCGACATCCACGACATGCAGATGTTTATTCAGGATCATCTTAACCGCCATCAACGAACTATCATGGAATTTAAGGATAACCTTGTCGGGATTGATTGGGCATATGGTTTCCTGAAGAGGCATTCTGATCTGCTCTCCTCTCGGATGTGTCAGAACATCACCCGTAAACATGTTGCTCTGACTGAATCTGTTGTATCAGAGTATTTCAGGAACTTAAAAGTGTCAATTGATGGTGTACCTCCAGCGAACATCATCAATTATGACGAGACGAACCTTACGGATGATCCAAAGGGAAAACTACAAATATTTAGAAAGGGAATAAAACATGCAGAACGGATCATGAACACCACAAAAAGTTCAACGTCCATTATTTTTGCCGTAACTGCTAATGGTGAGGTGTTGGACCCGTATGTCGTGTATAAGGGTGAGCGCCTACAAGATTCATGGGTTAGAGGTGGACCCATTAATGCCTTTTATAATCGCACCAAGTCTGAATGGTTTGATGGTGAAGTTTTTATGGGCTGGTTTGAAAGGGTAGCGGTACGATACATTCGTAAATTACCTGCCAATGAGGTAAAGGTTGTGCTGGGAGATAACCTGCCTTCACATCTTAATTTTGAGGTAGTAAGACTATCTGAGGAAAACAACATCAGATTGGTGTTTCTTCCACCTAACTCCACACACCTCCTGCAGCCTTTAGATGTTGCCCATTAAAGACTGTGTGGAGGAAAGTCATAACAGAATGGAAGGAAGGAGAGGGGAAACTCATGACAACATTACCGAAATGGTGCCTACCCAGGCTTCTTCTTAAATTAATGCAGGGCATGGATGACAAATGGAGTACTCTCTCTCAGGTTGGATTCATAGCCTGTGGGATATATCCTTTCGATTCTGAACATGTTTTACAAAAACTCAGAAAGGATGACGCTGCTGATTATTCAGGAAGGGAATTTGTCAGTCCAGATCGCCTGTCCTATCTGAAAGAAAAGTGGGAGACAAGTGTGAGGCATCGACGATCTACCCGCGGTCGAAGTCTCCATGTTCCAGCTGGTCGAAGTGTAACTTTGGCAGACCTAGATTCAGGTGCAGGTTCTTTGGGAGTACAACGCAAAACTGTTGCTAGGCGTCTGAGGATGGAATCCGATTCTGAAAAGGACACTGACAGTAACACTGATGACATGACTTTGAGATACAGGATGAGGGTGTAACAATGGAGGAGGAGGAGGAGGAGAAGGAAGACAATAATGTAACAAATCTTGTTGCTGGAGAGTATGTGTTGGTGAAATTTGAAGGAGGTAAAGTTCCTCATCACTATGTAGGTAAGCTTACTGAAAAGGATGGCGATGCATGGATTGTCGAATATTACAGAAAAACTGAGAGTGAGACCTGGTAAACATATAGAAGATTGTGTGGCCTTCAAGTTACCTGAGGAAAGTGATGTGTCGTTAACAGAGGAGAAGGACATCGTGATGAAATTGAAAGTGCATGACACTTACAGAAACAAAGTAGTAATGAAGAATGTGTGTGGAAATAAACTTGTACGTTAAAACATGGTAGTTTTATATCAGAAATTATGTTAAGATGTTTGAAATAGTATTATTATATTATAGTATTATGTTAGAAATAGAATTATAAAAGGAATTGTGATTGTATTTTTTTATTACAACAGGTATTTTGTCACCTTTTTTAAAAGTCCAAATTTGGTCTCAATTGCCCCATCTCTGGGGCAATTGAAACCAAATTTTCAAAACTGTTTACTAAAGAGCTAAGATTAACTATGAACTTGTATGATACTTTAATTTTTATGTAATTAGCTAATATATACATATAATTCCATTAAATGATTGAAACTCAATAACTCTTTATTTTATGTTTACATCAATCATGAAAATGATAAAAAATTGGTCACAATTGCCCCACTTTACGGCATGCATATATATATATATATATATATATATATATATCCAGTAAAAAGTGTCTCGGGGCCGTAGAAAAATGTTAACGGAGAGCTAGTTTCTAAAAACAAGGAAATGGCTACCTTGCTAAACGAATTTTTTACGTCAGTGTTTACTATAGAAGATATAACGAATATCCCTACGGTCATAGACATAATACCTTTTGATAATGGTAATATTTTGGATAATATTGTGGTTAGTGAAGGGGAGGTAATAAGCTATATTGATAAAATGAAAATGCGTAAATCACCTGGACCGGATTCCATATATCCCACACAACTGAAAGAATTAAGAGATAGCATTGTTGTGCCGCTAACAAAGATTTTTAATGCATCTATTTCTGAGGGGTGCGTACCAGATAATTTGAAGTTAGCAAACGTAACACCTATCTTTAAGAAAGGGGATAAAGGTGCGGCTGGACACTTAGAAGTGAATAACTTGGTTAGAAATAAGCAGCACGGTTTTAGGCGAAACAAATCTTGCTTAACTAATCTTTTAGAATTTTTCAAAGCGTGGTTGACGTTTACGATAGTCATCGTGCGGTTGATGTAGTATATTTAGATTTTCAAAAAGCGTTTGACACCGTACCGCACAAAAGACTAATTGTAAAAACTAAGGCTCATGGAATCAGGGGTGTAGTAATAAATTGGATAGAAGAGTGGATGAGAGGTAGGAAACAGAGGGTGGTGGTTGATGGAGCGGAGTCGTATTGGGCTAATGTAGCGAGCGGCGTTCCTCAGGGTTCTGTATTGGGCCCCTTGCTTTTTCTTATATATATTAACGATTTAGATGTCGGCCTAGTCAGTACATTTTCAAAGTTTGCGGATGAAACAAAGCTGGGTCGTAGGGCGATTAATGACGAAGATAGAGGTAAATTCCAGGAAGATCTGAATAAAATCGTTGATTGGTCAGTCACATGAGATTTAACGTCGATAAGTGCAAAATTTTACATATAGGTTCACGTAACGGTAATTTTGCGTATAGAATGTCAGGGAAGGAGTTAGCAAGCGTAGAGCAGGAAAAAGATTTAGGAGTTATAGTCACTGGTTAATTAAAAGTAGCGAAACAAAGTACAGCAGTCGTCAATAAAGCGAACAAAGTGTGAGGTTTTATAGCTCGGAATTTTTAGTACAAATCGCGCGATATTATAGTTCCTCTTTATATATCATTAGTTAGACCCCATTTGGAGTACGCGATCCAATTTTGGAATCCGCATATGCGAAAAGATAGAGACAAACTCGAAAGAGTTCAAAGACGAGCAACGAAGATGATTCCGTCGCTTAGGTCGAAGTCGTACGAGGATAGGCTTAAGGAGTTAAAATTGACTACACTCGAGACTAGGAGGCTAAGGGGTGATCTAATCCAGGTTTTCAAAATTATGAATGGGTTCGATAACGTAGATAGAGATAGCTTTTTCGAAATATCTCAATATAATAGGACTAGAAATAACGGGTGTAAGTTGACAAGTAAGAAGGTTCGAGACAGCAGTTTCCAAAAACTTTTTTACGCATAGAAGAGTAAATAGATGGAATAGTTTGCCGGTAGAAGTAATTAGTAGCACGTCTATAAACATGTTTAAAAATCGATTAGACGCATATGTTGATAGATTGGGTACAGTTTAAGGTAGTAAAATTAAGGCTTTGTGGTTCGGAACCCACGTAAAATTGTAGGTCCTCTCCGCCACCACGGAGGACATGCACAATACACAATTACGAACACAGTTAGGTAGACCAGCCATCAGTGAATCCTAGGGTCTTTGTTGGTCTGAAACATTATAACATTATAACATATATATATATATATATATATATATATATATATATATATATATATGATACACACAGACCGTGCATGGAACAAGGAACTCTTCTAGGATAATTAAATCCACTATAGTCCGAAGAAGTAATGGTAAATGATAAATACTATAGTTTTTCTTTTTCATGATGCTAGCATATATACACCTTACCTTACCTTTGAACCTTATGTTGTTTCGTGCGTTGGTCTCTCTTCACACGGAGGTCAAGCTGGTGGCCCCGCCTTTAGGTCTGGCTTTGTGGAGGAGCGAGTTCCTTTCTTGCGCTCTCCACCGTACACAGCCAGGCACGCCCAACTCAACTGGTACCGTCCTGAGCCAGGCACCCAGTGTTCTCTTGAAGACTTCAACTTTGACCCCCGTTACGTTTCTGAGGTCCTTTGCAAGCTGGTTGGAAAGTCTTGGCCCCTGACAACCAAGCTATTTCCCTCCAGAGTTGAGGAGGTCCCTTGTCGGGCCTTTAATTTGGGAACACTAAACATTCTGCCTTTCCTATTTTCCAGTGTTGTTTGAATGGTAATTGGGTTTATGGTGTACCTCTCTCTTCTTCTTTCCAGGGTGTATAGATTTAGTTTACGTAGTCTTTCCCAGTAGTTGAGTTCTTTGCAGCCATCAATTTTGGCTGTGAAATGCCTTTGCGTTTCTTCTAGTTTATTAGTTTCTTCCTTTTATTATGGGGACGTCAAAACTGAGCAGTATTCAAGTTTTGGTATAATCATTGTTTTTAGCACGGGAATCATTACTGTCCTGTCCCTTCTCTTAAACGTTCTTAGTACCTGTCCGGCGACTCTTTTTGCTTTATTTATAGCCATCTGTTTTTGTTTGTCGAATTTCGCATCATTCATATATATATATATATATATATATATATATATATATATATATATATATATATATATATATACAGGGTGGGGCACGGGAACCAAGTGTTTTTGGAATAATCAGGAAAATGATATTTATTTTTGTAAAGAAAATATATTGGTAGAACAACATTCGTAAGAACATAGCATTTCATGTCATAATAATCATGTACCGAAAATTATATCTGGCATATGATGTCCTTGGCCGTCGACGCATTGTTGAAGGCGTTTACGAAAATTGGCCTCCACTCTTCCCAGCAGGTCTCTGTTGATTTGGATGATTTGTTGACGGATCGCTTCCTTCAATGCATCTAATGTACGGGGCTTGTCCTCGTAGACACGTGACTTGAGGTACCCCCATAGAAAGAAGTCACATGTGGACAAGTCAGGGGACCGAGGGGGCCATGCAATGTCACCAAATCTCGAAATGAGATGGTTGGGAAACAGGGGGCGAAGAACAGCCATTGACGCTCTGGCGGTGTGTGGCGTGGCCCCATCTTGCTGAAACCACAAATTCGACGAGCAATACGCCTTCTTCGTAACTCAGGGATGAAAAAGGTGTTCACCATCTCAATGTAACGCGGCCTGGGCTTTGCAACATCGCTTGTCTGACCCTTTCAACGTTCTCTGGAGTACGCACAGTGCGTTGCGGCCCCTTCGGTTTTGTTTTCATTATTGAGCCTCCTGTTCGAAGATTGTTAACCCAACGTAAGATTGTGTCACGAGCGGGAACAGAGTCATTTCGATGGATGTTGAATCTGCGGCGAAACGCACGCTGAACTGCTGTCACTGACTCGCCACTCCTAACAAAATGATCATACGCGAACATGCGGTGTTCTAACGTCCACTGCTCCATGATGGCACCTGAAAGATAAAGGTGAGTGTTAGTTAAAGTTAAATGCTATGAACCCAGGAATGGAATGCTACCTACCGCACGCCCCTCCCATTCCTAATGGCCGATTACTAGCTATTCAAAAAACACTTGATTTCCGTGCCCCACCCTATATATATATATATAAGAGATTGGTAGTTGGCGAATCGTTTGTTCAATCCAGTACCTTATTTAATTTTAAAGTGAAGATGCATTCATTCAGTATTTGTGTTCAACATGTAGAGTTGCTCTCATTATTCATAGGACACTCTTGAGAACAGAAACCGACACCTGGCATATATTTGTTGTGTGTACTACAAATGGTTGTAACATTTTATGAATGAATCTGGGGGTTTTGTGAGTGAGCGCTGATTGGTTCGTTGGCACATGGTGTTTGGCCATTGTGTGTGTTTGAATGATACATTATTCCTGCCCTTTATTAATATATCATAACATAGATATGGTCCTACCAGTGTTTGGCTGGTCATGATGTAGTTATTGGTGGTGTAGACACGGGCGACAGTTGGGGCATGGGATAGTGATGCATACGTGACGTGCCAGCTCTTGGCTCATTGCCAAATGTCTTTAGAACATAATTATTTCCATTCATCACTCTGGTTTACATATTACTAAGGAAACATCAATGAATAATTAAATATAAATTCAAGAAGGGGATATATATTAAAAATGTTCTAGTATATTCTATAAATAAAAACCATAATACGTGATTTCCCATTCGGTGATGGGAGCTTATCAGTGAAACTACAATTTCACCGTTTATAATGACTCGAAGGCCATTCACAGTCTACCGAGGAGTGAGATACCAACGTGGGAGTGGACTTAGATCCATTTTTTCATCCATACTACGCACCGCTGTCCCACTGTTGACGAGGGGTGCCAGGTACCTAGGGCGGAAGGCGTTACAAACAGGTTCTAACGCGGCAGAAGACATAATTGGCGGAACTAAGCCTAAAGAAGCTATAAAAAAACAATTAAAACGTACCCGGGATGAAATCATGAAAGATGCAAAGAGAAAAATGCGTGGTGGCGGAAAGAAGAGATCTGCCAGGAAGAAGGGGTTACCGTCACGTGGCACTAAACGTAAAAGGAAATAAAAAAAGAAGTGCTCTAAGCGTATGAAACCTATGGCTGATCATTTTTTTAACTGATATAAGCTGAGGACACTACTCTCACGAATCATAGGCTGATTAATACTTGTCGAGGGAGTAGCACTATTTCTGACTCGTCATGGCACGTTTCATCCATCCGTGTAGTTCACAATGCTGTAAATCGGAATTGTCCCTCTTTGATATGCCCCCCACTCAGGTCTCTATTGAGCATAGCGACTTTATTACAATTAACCCATTAAACACAATTAGTTCACCCAGTGCCCATATAGAATTCGTGATACCCAGCTCAGGCCCTTACTTTTTTGACCCGAGCTGCATGCACATGTATGCTAAACTGCGTATCGCCCTTTCTGATGGAACGGACTGCGATGATATTTACTCTGCCTACCCTGAAACCAACTTTTTACACTCCATATTCAGCCAGGTGTGAGGTGTATTTAAACCAGGTTAACATCTCGGCAGGACCCGGGTACTACCACCTACGAGTCTAACTGGAAAATGTCCTCAACTTTTCAAAAGAAGCGAAGGACACCTTTTTAACCGCCGAGGGATATTACCATACTAAAGATGAAAATGGTATAAAGGATAAATTTAAAAATTCTAAAAAAAAGATATACGAATGTTTTGGACGTCTTCATACAGATTTCGCATTCCAGGAGAAACTGCTTATGAACGGGGTGGATATCATATTGAAGCTTACCCGCACGATTCCTGAGATCTGCATAAATCTAGGGTCTGATCAAGAAGAGGGAGCGAAACCCGTTGTGATTCACATCATGGAGACGTATTTGCGTATACGCCTAGTGAAATTAAGTTCGCCAAAACAAATAGAAATTGAGAAAGACTTAATACACGCCACAGTAAAATACCCAATTAACAGGGTACAGATCAAACTATACACGGTGTCCGCCGGGTTGGCCTCGAAGCAACTCGAAAACGTGGCCCTTGGAGTCCTACCTTAAAGGATATTAATTGGAATGCAGGACCACGCCTCGACGAATGGAAATTATAAAAAGAGTGCATTTAAGTTCGAGAATTTCGGCCTTAAAAATATTACTCTATACGTAAATGGCATCGCTTTGGGAGGGACCATGATTACGGACTACTCAACAGACGCTGTTTTCCCGCTCTGTGCGAGAGCGTATAGTAGTCTGGCTCATAATACAGGCGCCTGTGACGAACTTGGGTTTGCTGTAACGCAGAAAGAATTTTTCGAAGAATTTAACATTTATTCATTTGATATTACGCCTGACTTGTCTGCTGGCTCAAATACGCATTTAAGTCCACAGCAGAGTGGGAATATTTCAGTCAGGTTCGAATTTGCCAAGCCTATAGACGCGCCTATTAGTGTACTCGTGTACAGTGCTTACAAGAAGTCTCACGCCTCTGTCTCGTCCCAAGCTCGTCTGTTAGGTATAAAATGGGCAGTCCTTATGGCAGCGGAGGTATGTTCGGATTGGTGCACATAACTGCTCTAACCCAATCAATGACGTCCATTATTACGTCACTTCTGCTATATTTTAGTGTTTAAAATACAAATGACTAAGAAGCAGAATGACCAAGTTTCGGGATGTTGGGATGGCTATGGAGCAATCTAGTCATCATAATATTAGCTGGGCATTACATTATACCGCCTCAATATATACTATAGAGTGTAGACTATAGAGAACGACTAATTCGGCAAATATTCCAAATCATGGCATGATACCTAAGTTATTTTGACGTAGGTCTGAATTATTTGCTCAAATGCAATGATTATTATTAATAATTGTTGGGAATTGTTGTAAATATTGTTGTTTGTGATACATATCCTACGTGAAGAATCTAATGACCAAATTCCTCAGTGAACCTCTCACGCGCTCGCATTTCGAGGAAGTCACGGTCGTCTCACTAATAGATAGTTTATCATTGTTTAAAGTGGTAACCTATTCCATCTTATGAAAGTCATTAATCTAAAGCAAGACTGGTGGGCCGTGAATCAGAGAAATTTGCATTTGATTTGTTCATCGTAATTATTACGTAATATAGTATACTGTATATAGTAGTATATAAGAGTTTATTGGTAGCATATCATATGACAATTCCCATAAACATGTGATGGGTTCGATGTTGCCATTTTTTTATTTTTTTCCTGAAACTATTACCTTCTCATAGTTTGTTTCAACACTGCATATACTGGGTGATCCAGATAAATGGGACCCATAAAAAAAAGCCAAATATTCTTAATATTTAATTCCTTTCATAAAAACTATATATCATTCGAAAGAGTAGAGTTACAAGTTTATTATGAAATATTTATTTTTTAAAAATGACTCCTTTCAAATGTGCTCCATTAGTTGCCAAGCATTCCAGTGTTCTCGCTTGTAAGTTCTGCATCACTTTTGCAAGAGTGTGCGGCGGTATGGCCTGTATCTCATTTGTGATGGCGGCCTTCAATTCTTGCAAGGTCGTTGGGTTATTTCTGTAGACCTTACTCTTTAAATATCCCTAGAGATAATAATCTAAGGGAGAAAAATCCGGAGACCTTGCGGGCCATTCAACGTCTCCAAATCTTGAGATTAACTCGCCTGGAAACGTTTGACGCAAAACTGCCATGCAGTTCCTCGTGGTATGGCAGGTAGCTCCGTCTTGTTGGAACCAGTGGTTTTCTAGACAAAGATCTCTTAATTTAGGAATAAGGAAATCGGTCAACATTTTTTCGTAGCGATCACCATTTACAGTGACCATGTTTCCGGTGGAATCCTCGAAAAAGTACGGCCCTATGATCTGAGATGCAGTAAGACCACACCAAACAGTTACACGCTGACTATGCAACGGGACTTCGGTAATATTCAATGGATTTTCTGTTGCCCAGAAACGACAATTTTGTTTGTTTACAGTTCCATTCAAGTGAAAATGGGCTTCGTCTGACATAATCAAAGTTGCTAGAAAATTGGTGGTGTCATTTACCTTCTGTTGAATCCATTGACAGAATTGTCGTCTTCGTGCGAAATCTCCATCGTTTAGTTGTTGCACTGTTTGAATTTTATATGGAAAGAGCATTAAATTTTGTTTGAATATACGGTGTGTTGTTCCATATCCAACTCCTAACAGCTGAGAAGCACGTCTGATGCTTATGTTAGGATTATCCTGTACAATTTCATGAGTTCTGTTAATGATCTCGTCTATCCTTGCTGTGCGCACTCTTCCAGTTGGTTTTCTTTTTCCAAAGCTGCCAGTTAGGGAAAAATTTCTGACACACCGACGGATTACTTTCTTAGAAGGTGATTTTGACATCTGAAAATTTGTCTTGAAAGATCTTTGAGCTGAAACTACACTTCTTCCATGCTCATAATATTGCTCAGTTATGAAACGCAGCTGTTCCACAGTCCATGCAGTCATCTTGAAGGGTTAGTTTTAACTAACACTTTTATTTTGTTTTGTATCTTATCTTGTCTTGTATTGTCAAAACCTACACAATCCTGTACAAACTTGTAACTATCCTCTTTCGAATGATGCGTATGATTTTATAAAAGGACTTATACTTTAAGAGTTACAGGGGTTTCTTTTGGGTCCCATTTCTCTGGATCACCCATTATTATCATCTCCACGAGCGTAGTAGACATTGCAAGAAAAGATTCTAACTAAGGATAAGTAAAGTTCTTTCATGGTCACAATATATACTTTTATAGATGTCAAACATAAAAATATAATAAAATTCTATATTAACATAAATATATATTCGATACACATTTACGTCATGGCTTTAACATCAGTATTTCTTATAGCTTCCTCCGGCATCAATAATTTCTTGCAATCGTTCGGCATAGAAGAGGCCAGATTGTAGGGAATGTTTGGTATTCGGCGTAAACTCTCCCAACTATTCCTCGTGTGAGCTAAAAGTGCTTCAAATGTTCTTTCATTGCGTTGCTCCCATTCGTTAATCAATACTGTCCCTTCCTTCCATCCTTCAATGCCAGCGTTCTTAAACCTAGCACATAAATTATATAATATGGAATCTAACACCTTAGATCTCTACGCATTCATGTTACTTGAAGACGCCTGTGTCTTAGGGGAATCTAAGTGTTGAGAGTGGGCTTGAGGGGTAGTCTATAGATTATTACAGATGACCTTGAACGCTCCAACTATTTAAAAATGATTATTTATTACGCACATCATATGGCATAATACACACATGAATTTAAGTATCTCTTACACTATTGGAATGGAATTTTATCCTACCAGAGTTAAAAAGTCGCAAAATATGATAGGTTAGTTTGTATTAAGAGGTTACTAAGAGAAAAGGATTTGGGATAGAGCGGAAGGCGGAGAGTATATTTTCCCCGAGTTTCGGTTATTATTAACGTTATATGGATACATTGCCGATGTCCCTGCTGAAGTCCTCTGATGGGATGCGGTGTGATCAGAGAGAGAGAGAGAGAGCTTTTAAATCACACCTTTCAAATGGTTTCTGGGTAAGGGCTTCACGTATGTTATTTTAGTCCAGGGTAGTGTATGTGGAGGTGTTAACGTAACATGCACTTGGGACTGTTAATTGTAAGACAACTACCATAGCTGGGACTGAGACACGTTATCCCCTGCATACTCTATATATATCTATATACAGTATGTCTCTATATATAAATAGATAGAGTGATCAACACAAACATAATGTGGACGTCATTGATGGGGTTAGAGCAATTATGTGCACCAATCCGAACACACCTCCGCTGCCATAAGGACCGCCCATTTTATAACTAACAGACTAGCTTGGGACGAGACAGAGGCGTGAGACTTCTTGTAAGCACTGTACCTCGAATCACATGCACTAATAGAAGGTGATCGTTTCAGGAACGTGGTCACAGACTTTTAAAATGGATCCGAATACACTCCCGAGAGTAATGAAAAGTGACCGTTTCACACCCTCCAAATTTATCGGTATGTTTGCGAAGAATGAAATATTGAAGTTGCCAAGTACGAGAGATTGGTATAGCCTTATCTTTAACACCGGCATTTTTGGGGGTGAGGGGATTCATTGGTTTGCAATGTTTTAAAAATAGGGAAAGAATGTATTATTTTGATTCACTCGGCTCTCAGCCTTGGAATGATCCTGTTATGGTAAAATTAATCGAGCAGATGCATTTACCTGAGATTTTGTATGAAGCCCATACCGTTTTCAAGGATATTATAGCGAAACGTGCGGCGTGTATTGCATTTCATTTCTCCTGCACATGTCACGTGGGAAGGAATTAATAAATTTTAAAAAATATTCTATTTGTGCGAAACAGAGATGAATGATAAAAGTGTATGCAGACAGATAAGAAAAAGGTTCCCATATGTTAGCACCCGCTGTATTGTGTAAAGGTGTATATCTATATTGTGTAGAGTTGTATATACATTTTTAACTGTAAAATGTAGCCATTAAGACTTATTTAACGGACACTGGTTCCGCTTTGTACATGTTTTCTGCCATTTAATAAATGAAAATACAATGTGTTTTGTTCGTAACCTCAAAAATATTTACATTAGTTCCTCGATGACCTGGCACTCGCCGGACCGGATGTGAGCCAATACCTCGACTTCTGTATTCAGGTCACTGGGTTGGCTGTGCGGAGAAGCATCCATATCATTTATTCCCCTTTCATCAATAGTAGCTATAACACGATCAAGTTTCGCATCGTCCTATAAGGTTAAGTAAAAATAAAGAGCTACAATAAGAGAAAATGCCACGAATTTAAAAAATTATAATAAAAAGACATTAATGTTAAAAGTTTTGGTAATTTAAAAATCCTACTGCGGTGCTGAATTATCGAGAAAAATATTATTAAAGCTCCCCTATATATATATATATATATATATATATATATATATATATATATATATATATATATATATATTCCGAAATAATCACGATGGAAACAGACAATAATTAAAAACAATGGGATTAATTTTTACGTTGTAGAAAAATTCAGAATAAAGCTAGGTTAGACTAGCAGCAAATTGTAATCATAAGCAGATATCCTGATAGTTTTCAAAAGTAAGATTAGCTGGATGTGCTATGCTCCGTCTGCCTGCAATGGGTCTCGAATCCGCAGAAAAATATTAATAGTTTTTAATATTTCTATTGTAAGTTTTTAATATTTCTAAAATACTATCTGTACAAGAAATGTTCAAATAAAAACATACCTAATATATATATATATATATATATATATATATATATATATATATATGCCGAAATAACCCGAAGGAAACAGAGAATTAAATATATTTTTGAAAATGCGTTTATTGCGGCATTTTACGGTTAGGTTATATTGTCATAAACGAGAAAGAGTCCAGACCGATATATATATATATATATATATATATATATATATATATTATATCCCGGTTAGGTTATATTATTATAAACGAGAAAGAGTCCTCGGATTAATTTTTCTTTGTAAGAAAACTCAGAATAAAGCTAGGTTAGTCACTTATAAGTTAACACTGAATGAGCCGCAGAATATAGTTACTTACATTTTAATAGCGTCTTCATTGAACGGTTCTTGCGTTTCCTCACAATTTTCCGTAACAATCTGGGTAGATAAAAGTTCCTCCCGATCTACAGCTCTGAAAATTAGACGTGTTGCTTGAGCATAAAAATCTTGAGCTTCAACCAGATCGGGAAAGTCATACAGCTGGCTCATGGCTGGTAATTCAAAAACACTAAGCGCAAAAACGATTGAACTGAGGCTCTGAGATGAGCTGTGCCCGTTTATAAAAAGGCTTGTGACCAACCCACAAAACACAATCGCTACCTTTCTATTGGCTTGCGGTGAATTTTGGGCGGAGCTTGATGCGTAGGCCTGCATAGCGGCCAAACAGAGGTCCTGGGATCCGCCCACAGGGTTGTGATTGGTTGCCCCTTGAAATCTGGGGCATGTTAGATATCCCCATTCGTGGAGAAACGAGAAACGCTTTGTTTTTTGATCTTGTATTCGACCGAGAGAGAAAGAGAGAGAGAGAGAGAGCTGCTGTTGGAATGTGAAACGTTTTATGATCCCTCAAACATAAAAGTGGAAGATTGTTAATTACCCATGAAGAAAGCCGCTGTAAAATTTCCACGACACAATAAATATATTTAAAAGTAACAGCTGCTTGCTAGTCGCGGTTGATTAGCCTAAAGTTCACGAACTCGAGAGAATGGAAATAAGATTGACCAGACGCTGGGCTGTATAATTTAATGCTAAACAACATGTGTGTGTGTGTGTGTGTGTGTGTATAAATACACACATATATGAGAAAAGTTCAGAATGGAAGTGATACGGTGCTTATAGCCCGTAATTATTTCTTTTTGTTGTAGAAAGAAAAGAAAAGCTATGATTAGCAGAGATATATTTGGTACAATACGCGTATTTTTGAGAGATACACTAAACTGCGAGTCAATTGCTGGTGAAGTTTTAATCTTTATGATCTCGAAATAAACTACTGTGGAAAGAAGTTTATTTATTGGAATTTTAAATCGATATTATCTATCGCTTCCGCCAAATTCCACAATTTTCAGAACGATGTCTAATATAATTATATATATTAGAGCGCCTCGGTGGTGTAGTGGTTAGCGTCGCTGACTACGAATCCACCGGCCCCGGGTTCGAGACCCGACGGCAGCCGGCGCGCAGCAAAACCCAGCTGTTCATCCTTCCACACAATAAAGAAAGTGGTTGGTAGATAAATGGGTACCCTAGGCGGCCTAGTGGTTAAGACGCTGGACTGCTGATGGGGCGTGGTTCGGATTCCACGTTAAACTGTAGGTCTAAGGTGGAGTGAAAAGCTTGACCTTCGTCAGAATGAACAATTCGGGCGGAAGCTAACCAAAGGTTAACCAAAAGGTTTATATATATATATATACAGTAGGGTGTTTCATAAATTAAAAGTTTGGAAAAATTTTAATCCACATGGATCCCCTTGTTCCATTTGCTGAGGAGACTGATAAACCGAAGTATTAATTCGATAGTTTAAAGTTTACGGGTCCCCAGTTTGATGCTCTGGCAGATCATAAACGGAAAAAATTAAACAAAAATCTGTCAATGAATTTTTATTCAACAAACGAGTACCATTTCACTACACATTTTCACAAAGATAAAAAAACATAACCACTTCTTGCGAATCATTTGTCCATGAAATCCTTCTTGGTTTTATTCGGGTATTTCGCCCTATGCTGCATCACAGTTTTGAGCAAATACTGCTTCTGCTCTTCGTTCTTCGTCAGAGAACAGTTGAACTCTTTGGTGAGCGCGATGGCTCTTTCGGCCCGATCGTTGACGACAGAGATTTTGTTAACAGTTGCCGCTGCTTGCTTGAAGCCCTCTACTTCAGTCCACTCGGCAACTGGCTTTTTCAAGAATTCTGTGTCCAAGTCGAATGCATGGAAGAAAGCCATCGTCTTTCCTGTCACGAACTCCGCCAGTGTTTCGAGGCAAGATTCCTGACGTTCTTCCCTTGGGGTCGCTTGAGTTCCTTTTTCGATGCGGGCTTACCCAAACTGACGACCATCTGAGCCTTTTCTTCATCTGCCACATCTGCGTCGAAGAACGCCATGCAATAAGAGTCTCAGAGATGTACCATAGGTGTCGAGACATGGCTTCTTGCGCAGCGTTAACACACGAATATCCCGACATGGCAAAGGCTTCCGCGTCACGCAGAAATTCCAGATCAACTGCGGCAGCCTTGCTTGAGGTTGCAGCACGAGTCCAACCTCGGATGTAGACGAGGGACACGAAGAGACCTACGGCTGTCAGAGCTTCCAACTCGTGACTCGACATCTTGAACTGCTTCTTCAGTAGAATTACTTTCAAGGAGTAGATGGCTATCGCCATCCATCGAGCGTGATGGTAAGCGCCAGGGGCTCTGAGAGGGAAATCCACCACTTTTGCTTCTCCCAGGAAGATGAGAACCAACTGTAGCAGTTCCTTGTAGTCATCGCGCTGATGCGACGTGCTCACCATCCCTCTCACCAGCAGGACTGACTTCTCCCTCAGTTCCCTCATAGAGTCATTGACTTGAGCAAAATCGTACGGCCGCACGTCCAACCGGTCGATGAACTTCCATTGTGCCTGAAACCTCTTGAAAACGGGTATATCGGGGCCACTTGAAGGGCCGTATGCACGCTTGAAGACGGAGCTGAGGATGACTTCATAGATGTGATGCCGACAGGGGAAGTACATGAGTTCTCTGCCAAGACCTTTCTCAATCAGGACGCAGGCCCCGATATGAATCCCGGTGTTCGACGCTGTCGTGTCGAAAGACAGTCCCCGCACGCGCTCTTCCATCCAGTGTTCCTTGACCAAATCCAAGCAAACTCGCGCTATCTTCTCGCCGGTTCCGGACGTCACCTTAGGAACGCCGAGCAACTTCTCCTTGCCGTCGCCAGAGACGAGGACGGCGATCCGGTCAACGCTCTCCTTCCATTGCTCATTGTCAGGTAGGAGCTTACCGTCCCAATGCAAGACAAGAGGTTGACCAGGACAAACTTCGTCGGATTGATAACTTTCAGCAGCCACCTTCCTGAGAGCCTTGCGTGTGCGGTACATGGTACTGGCAGAAATGGACAGTTCATCCAAGTCAAAACCTAGTGATTTAGCCGCTGCAGCGTACGACATAGCTGAATCGCGGTACGAAATATTCAGCCGATCGTAGGTAGTCGTCACATCCTGTGAGATCAGATTCCTGCGTCGCTTCTTGGTATTTCCCTTGGAGGAGGATGGAAAAACTTCCACGGTTGGGTCAACGACATCTGAGTCAGTCTCTGACGAAGTTGAAATCACTAAAGCCCCCGTATCTTCTGCAGCTCCTTGTTCCTTCCTGGCCTTCTCCTGTTGTTCCTTAATCTTGTCCAGCCTCTTCCTTTTCCTAATCTCCTTATAGTGAAGCTTCATGTCAACAGGGCCCATGCTGCAGGAATTTGGATCTTCACGCTGCATGTCGAGAAAGTGGATGTCCTCCTGATTCTTCATCATTTCCTTAGCCTGTGAATGAGCAATGTCCATGATCTCCTTCGCTATTGCCTCCTTGAACATCGCCTCCTTCACTCGGAAGGACTCTGCTTTATGTGACTTGTGCTTCACAAGCCGGTCGTATTCCTTGAGAAGGGATTCCATCTTCCTCAAGGCCGAATGTCGACGCATCATGGGGATTCTCGCTCTCTTCCAAAATATGAGAGAGGCATCCAGGCACAGGTTCAGGCATTTAGTACGTCCAAATTTTTGCTCCTTTTGGTGGTAAAAGTACTTTTGAGTACTTGCAACTGAGTTGGAAGGCCACTTGATGTGATGTTCGCATCCGTCTGGCCAATAAGAAACACTTCTGTTTTCGCTCTGGTAGACACCTGGAAAGAAAACAAACTAAATAATTCCACAGAAATAATTTCACATCGTAATTAATTTCATTAATTAAATAAAGAAAAGCAGTAACTGGGACTCGAACCAGTGTCATAGCCGTTTGGCGGCATCGCTCAAGTCGGCGTACACAGCACGCTATCCACTACACCATCTAGGGAGTGGATAGCGTGCTGTGTACGCCGACTTGAGCGATGCCGCCAAACGGCTATGACACTGGTTCGAGTCCCAGTTACTGCTTTTCTTTATTTATAAAACTGATACGTGTACACTACGTTCTCTTTGACAATTCATTAATTAAATAAATTTCAATACCGCAGTAAAATTACATTAATTAGTATCATAAATAATTACCAGCTTAGTTGTCCAATATGCAACAGACTAATTAATTTCATGTAATATTAATAATAAATATCACTACCACAGTAAAATGACAGAAATTAAATAATAATAAATTTCAATACCACAGTAAAATGAGATAATTAGTAGCATACTGTATATAATTACCTCCATAGTTGTCCAATAGGCTATACAACACGAACCGCTCAAGTGACGAAGAAAACCGTCTTCACTGCAGGCAGGCGAGAAATGAACTGACAAAAAGTCGTCAAAGTTGGGGACCTCTAAATGCAGCGCGATCTGGTTCAAACTTGCACAAACGTGTTTTCTTGTTCTTTAGAATACGGAGAAACGTGTGGATTAAAACTCCAAGCTCATTTTTATTTTACCCTATAGGTATGAAACACCCTAATATACAGTATATATATATTATTTTTCCCTAAATATTGTTCCTTCTATTGTTAAGCTAATTACATCGTTTAATTAGGAGATGTTTAGGAAGGTGTTTGCTTATATCGCTTTCACCTTTCTTCATTTCCCTCCTTTATCATATTCCCTTTCTATTTATTCATTTGTGTCCGAATTGTTCATTCTAATGAATGTCAAACTTAGGGAAATTGTTCAGATCCGGGTACTTCCTCCACATCAGCTACTCATACTGTGGAGGATGGTATAACATTCGAGTTGGTGCGCACCACTACCCCAACCCCTGCACTGACTAGAAATTGATACGTGGTCAGGGTTGGACCTAGGTCCCTGTATACCAACGGACTACGGCGCGTATTTGAACGTATTGTGGAGGTTATCCTTCAGGTTCGGGTCAATTGAGGGGGACGAATTTTGGGTGGTAATACCGTTCAGACGTTTGGCTGCTGAAGATATAGAATATATCTTGGGGCGTATAATGCAAGCCTCTCAAAGTGGTACATCCTTCAATATGGACAACTTCATGGTAGATATTGACAGAGTATTCTGGGTTGCGGGTCATAGTGCCACACCTTATACTCTTGATTTCAATTCTCCGGTTATTTAAAGAAAGCATTTAAACGTAAATCGAGGTTGTGGTTTTATAGCAATAACTTTAGCTAATATGTTCACTGTGCTAAATAAATGGAAGCGAAAAATTTGGTTGCACACAGGTTGTGCAGCGTGCCCGTAAACTGGCTTCAGATTGTAAGCTTGAGTTTGAGTGTAATATGGGTCCTGAAGAACTGAGAAGGGCCGAGGAGGAAATGAATGCATGTACAGTCTTATTTGGAATGGATGATCGTCGTAGGACTGTGTATGTTTTTTAAAGCAGCATGAGAGATCGTACAAGACCTTTACTTATTTTACGATTGTCAGGAACATCGTATCTCCCCATCCGTAAAATAAGGGATCTCTACTCCAGTTATGATAAAAGTCGAAAATATGGAAGGTATCATGATTTGTGTAAGGGTTGTCTCGAGTTTGCTGATGATATGGTGAAACATTGTAAGGATTGCTACATGGTATGTGAGCAGTGTAAAAGCCCCAACTGTGAAAGTCAGGTAGTTGAAATCGAGAAGAGGGAATGTAATGTGTGTAGACGTACATTTTTCAATACTAAATGCTTTAAGCTCCATAAATCAAATGGCACTTGCAGGAAAATGAGGATTTGTAAGTTTGGTATGTTTCACATGATGGATAATTGGGGGAATTTCAAACAAAAATGCGATGAAATTCACTGTTCTACATGTCATGAAAAATATAAGGCGGATGGAGTGAAGCATGAATGTTATATGAAGGATGCTAAACCTAAAAATAGCCCTTGTATAACTGTATACTACGATATAGAGCATAGAGCTCGAGTGTGATGAGTGTCACAAATGTGGAAAACGGACAAACGTATTTAAAACGAATGCATACGACAGCCCTGTGAAGTTCTTTGTGTCCTATTTTGTCCAATTAGCGGACAAGTTAAAAAAATTTACTGGGTATATTCTTGCCCATAACGGGGTGAAATTTGACACACAGTTCCTTTATAAGGAGCTGCTTGAACACGAGTCGTCTGCGATATTTACAGTTGATTCCTTGAAAAGAGGCAACAAACTAATACAGATGCAGATAAGAGGTAATGTACAGTTTAAAGACACTTTATTAATCACACCTTGTAAATTAGCAAAGCTGCCCAAGGTCATGGGCGTAGCCGCTGAAGTTTCAAAAAGGATATTTCCCTTACACATTCCTCACTAACGAGATTTTAAATTACGTAGGACTACCTCCACCCAAACATTACTTTAACTACACAAACATGAGTTATAGTGAGCGTGAAGATTTTGACCGTTACTACAACAGTTTTAATGAAGCTAATCCACACAATATAGCCGATGAATGTGAACGTTATTGCGTGAATGACGTACCTGTACTTAGAGTATGCTTTCAAACCTTTAGAAGGATGTACATAAACCGTTTCAAATGCGATCCGCTGCAAGTCGCGACCACGATCGCCTCATTATGTTTTACGGTGTTCAAGAATAATTTCATGCCTAAAGACACCTTAGCCGTTATTCACAGAACAATCCCCGCAGTTATGGGCACAAGGCTATTTACTGTCTCACACACCTACAGCAGCAGACCGGGGTATACATGAAGCATGCCCGCAACACGGGTGAAGTACCCATTAAGGTTAATAATCGTGTTTTTTGGGTTGACGGCCAAAGTAAGGATCCAGCCACTGGTGAGAAGACTGTGTATTCCTTTAACAGCTGCTGGTGACATGGATGCCCGCGCGCTGAATGTGCCGTCACATTGGACCTTTATGGAAGATCCCCCGCCGACAGCCTCGCATGGACCCGCACTCCCGATTAACTTATAGGCTCCCAGTTCACTCACAATGTCTTGTGGGAGCATGAGTATGATGCACGGATGGGAACAGATGGACAGTACCGTGAAGAAATAAGGACCATCAAACGTTCAATGGTGTTGGACCCCCTCAAATGCAGTGACAGCTTGTTTGGAGAGCGTACAAATCCCTTCAAGCTATACTTTCTGCCTACGGAGGGCGTGAAACTCCACAACTACGATTTCTGCTCTTTATACAACTATGTGATGAAGAACAATCCGTACCCCGTAGGTGCACCTGAAAAAATGGTGGGTCCCACTTTACCAACCATCGATTTTTCAGCTAACTTCAATGAGCGCTACTTTGGACTCTCTTTCGTAGACGTGCTCCCCCCTCGCGATGTATGGATGCCGATGTTACCCGTCGTTATAGATCACAAGCTCATGTTCCCCCTGTGCGTGAAGTGCGCAGAAGAGAACAACAGTGATTGTGACCATACAACCCACCAACATAAGATCAGAGGTGTATATACAAGCCCTCAGCTGGCCCTAGCAGTTCGCCATGGGTATAGAATAATGAAGATACATGAGGTGTGGAGGTTTCAGAAGCTACCCAACCTTTTCACACCATATATAAACACTTTTTTGAAGGATAAGGTTGAGGCGTCAGGATATCCGGGAGGGGTTCATACCGAAGATGAAAAAACGGCTTATATTCACCGTTACCGTGCCCTTCAAGGTATACAGCTTGACCGATCCCAAATTGTTAAGAATCCTGGCAAGCGCTTTAGTGCAAAGTTGTGTCTAAACAGTCTTTGGGGAAAGTTTGCACAGAATACCGGCAAAGGGAACATCCATTTGGCAAAAAGTTATAGTGAAATCAGGGATTATGCCAACGCTCCCGATAAAGAGGTTATGGAGATCGTGAATGTAGGTAATATTTACATAATAAAGTACAACATCACCGAAATGGCCACAGATACCTCACGGGTTACAAACATACCTGTACCCAGTTTCACAACGGCCTACGCCTGCATCAAACTTTTGGGCCTATTGCACTCTCTTGGACGGAGGGTGTTGTACGCTGACACAGATAGCGTGATATTCAGAGCGAGGGAAGGTGAATACATGCCCTCTATTGGGGAGTACCTCGGAGAGCTAACTGACGAGATCAATGATGAGTATGGTGATGGTGCATAAGCAGAATCGTTTGTGTCAACAGGGCCAAAAACCTATGGGGTACGGGTAAGTGTAGGGGATAATATGAAGTATATCGTGGAGGCTAAGGGTATCACGCTTAACCATGCACACCGTCGAGTCGTTAAATTTGACTCGTCGAAGGAACTAGTGTGCTTGGAAGATGAGGGTGACCAGCTACCCCAACTACCCCCAACAGCTCAACACAGAAATAAACAACAAACTCAAAGTAAAACAAACAGAAATATTCAGGGAATTCATAACAACACTAAACCACTCCACAGATACATCCATGCTATACAAGACTATAAACAGCATTACCCACTCTACCAGCGGCATTCACACCTCACACGCGGCTATCTGTCGAAGCCAAAATAATATCCAAACATACACACAAGCTAACATTCTAGTTTATCACTACGCAAAGATAAGTCACTTAAACAGAGACAACAACCAGAAACACGCAGACAGACAAACAGCCAGACACAAGAAAACCTACAGACTCGACACGACCATTACACCCTTCAATACAGAGCAGACCACCAAGATCATCAAAAACATTAAGAATTCGAAGGCTACTGGACAAGACAACATATCTAACATACACCTTAAACACTTGGGCCCACAAGGAATAAGAGCTCTCACAAATATCAGCACATATTCATACCAACACTGTATTATTCTTGACATATGGAAACAAGGTAAAATTATTACACTACTCAAACCAAAAAGGAATCCAACAGAACCAGCTTCCTATAAACAAAATACTCAACACAAACATACACAATAACACCAAAAGGTGACTGAGCAACTATCTTTCAAGAAGATACTCACATGTCACATTTAATGGCAAGTCATCCAAAAACAAGCTTTTTCCGAACTGGGTCCCTCAAGGTTCTGTTCTCTCACCAACACTCTTCAACTTATACATGCCTGACATTCCAACACCCATAGATAACAAGTTCACCTTATCATCATATGCAGATGACATCACCCTAACATCCACCCACAACAACATCGACACCGCTACACATAACCTATAAACATACATAAAAAGTATACAAGACTGGCTCACACACAATAGACTCAAAGTAGCGCCCACAAAATCAACCATCACCTTGCTTACAACCAACACAAAAGAACACAAGGTAATTCCACAGCTTACACTAATCTACATCAACATTCCACACACTCACAGGACCAAAATACTTGGGGTCACATACAACACATCATTATCTTTTGCAAACCACATTCAGGACATTAAAAACAAATGTACGTCAAGACTTAACACGCTTAGGGTACTAACAGGCACAAACTTTGGACACCAGCAGGAAACAACATCACTCAAATACAAACAATTTGAGTTTTTAACAGAATTTAGAGACGAGTATCGTTTGTTAATTAAAGAAAAAGGATAAATATGGGCATATGTTTCTCTCAAATAGTGCAACGGATTGTGGAGATGTGTAGTTTGTGGAAATGAACGTCTGGTGAGTGATAAAACATTAAAACCGGTATTGTTTCATGTAGCGGAAAATTCTGTTTGTCTAGGGGCACAAGTGTTCGAACAAGCCTGTACTCGTTTCAACAGTTTATGGTGTGACTCGCTCCCACTAGCGAGCCGCCCACCCTTGTACCTCATGAAACACACGAGTTCGAACAAATCCGTACACGTTTCACCAGCGTGACTCACTCCGCCCGTCGAGCCGATCCGTCCACTTGTGACTCATAGTCATGTTGATAGACGACGGTACTAACAATCCTATCCCCGTCGTCTATCAACATGATTGGTGCTCCTTGTCACTATGCCAAAATTGTTCAGGATTATCTAAATGGACGTTTTCCAAATCGCTGGATCGGACGCGGAAGCAACAGACCTTGGCCAGCGAGATCATCAGATTTAACCCCTTTAGTTTTCTTTGCATGGGGCTTTATCAAATCGCACGTCTATCAGACGAAGATTACGAGTCTCGAAAACTTACGTACACGTATACGAACTGCTGCAGATAACATAACCCCGCAAATGCTCCAGAATGTGTTTAGAAATGCTACGGAACGATTTGAGCTGTGCAGGGATACTGATGGGCGTCACGTCGAATCCTACTCTTAATTATTTAATAAATGTTACCACTTTATCATTTTATGATTGAATTCCATATAATTTCCAAGTGCTTCACAAAAATAGATCCTGACTTTATGTACACCCTGTACATATACAGGCGGTTTATGAATGAAAAAACAATGTTTGGATGCATATTAAATTTTAATAACATTGCCAGATTGATGGGTATCTGTAGGTTTCATACGTCACTGCTTTCAATATCTTCCAATTGGCAAATGGACGACAGCTGAATGGATACTACAGGTATGGCATTGTTATATCCGTAGCAAATGCTATTTCTAGATCAGGAACACTGATATAGTAGAAACCAGTCACTGAGAGAAATATTATTTAGAAACGAAGAATGTTTTGTATTGAGGCAGCATCATAAATTAATTAATTACTTACTTTATGTTACTTTATGCGAGTTGAAACGACGGTTCAGGATCAACTGCGGTCGACCCCTCTGCAGCATCCCGCCTCATTTGCGGGATTTGGTGAAGGAGGGAATTGTTGTGTGATCTTCTGTCATCGTAGCCAGCCACGCATGGCTGGTCAGGGACTTTGCACAGAAATCTGTCCAGCTTGTTCTTAAATTTATTCAGGTCGGTGTGCTGGAGATTCCTCACTTTTTTTGGGTACGGTATTGAAACGCTATGGGCCTCGTATTCTGAGGGCATTTTCCATCCTCGTTTTCAGGATCCCCTGTCCAAAAGCGCTGGGACTGTACAAAATCTGCCTCTTCTCTCATTCAAGTTTGTTTTTATTTTATTTCTAAGATTAGGGACAAAGCCCTCAAGTATTTTCCAAATATATATTATTGTGAACCGCTCACGCCTTCTTTCGAGGGAGTAGATTTTCAGGGATTATATTCGACACCAGTAGTCTTCACCTTCCGTTTCCTCTCTCTTAGACGTAAAAGGAACTCTTCTGGGATAATTAAATGCACTATAGTCCGAATAGTAATGGTAAATGACAAATACCATAGTTTTTCTTTTTCATGATGCTAGCCCGACGTGGGCAACGGGTCACTCGCAAAGAGATCCCACAAATATAGCTTCCCTCACCAGCTATCTGCAAAGCAGACAGGATCTAACTTTGGGACATGGATATAGGGTTTAAAGCAGCCTAGCCCTGTTACATTTAGAACCTCAATATAAGCAAAAGACTCGCTGTCTTCACGTCAGATTGAATACATCAAAGAAAAAGGGGTAACTATTATATTTTAGCCAATAAACCAAAACTTAAACCTCAACTGGCAGAATTGAGCGTCCACTTTTCAAGGCACATAACATGTCCGTTTCAAGATGGGAATGAACTCAGAATGGTCCCCTGAGTTATGTGCCTTGAAAAGTGGACGCTCAATTCTGCCAGTTTAGGTTTAAGTTTTGGTTTTTTGGCTAAAATATAATAGTTACCCCTTTTTCTTTGATGTATTCAATCTGACGTGAAGACAGCGAGTCTTTTGCTTATATTGAGGTTCTAAATGTAGCAGGGATAGGCTGCTTTAAACTCTAGAGCCATGTCCTAAAGCTGGATCCTGTCTACTTTGCAGATAGCTGGTGAGGGAAGCTATATTTGTTGGATCTCTTTGCGAGTGACCCTTTGCCCACGTCGGGCTAGCATCATGAAAAAGAGAAACTATGGTATTTGTCATTTACCATTACTTATTCGGACTATAGTGGATTTAATTATCCCATAAGAGTTCCTTATTCCATGCACGGTCTGTGTGTATCATATATATATATATATATATATAATATTTCATAATTAAGCACGTGAAGCGAATGAATTGTGCATATATATATATATTATATAATATATATATATAATATATATATATATATATGATGAATGAAACCACGAAGAAAAAGAAACACAAAGTGGTGCTCACAAGTGGTGCCATAGTTTCCTTTTCCCTTCATGGTTTTATTCATCATAAATATTTTACACGTGTCACTTTCGTGAAATAATTTTCATATATATATATATATATATATATATATATATATATAATACATATATATATCAGACTTTTTAAAAAGATTAGGATGAACATGCAGATACATGTAATTTATATTTCACAAATTCAATCATCGATGCTCTTCATTCATTGTCATATAGCTCAAGCCAGTTAAAATGTATGTATTTTTTGACGTATACCTGTAAACGTACCATTCATCTCACAAGCTACATCAAACTGTGTGATGAGGCCTTAAAACTAAAAGCAAATATGTTATCCTCATCTGAACATCCACTTAAACATTATTACTACTATTGATTTAATGTTATTTTATATATGTACACAGGTTAAGAGTATTTAAATTAAACACTATCAATTCCTTTCACAATAAAAGCCTCTAGATATAGATAGATAGAATAATCTTTATTAATAATAATAAAATAAATAAATTTTTCAATTTACGATGACATGAATAATTGTGAAGTTCGACTATTTATTTAATTTAATTTGGCCCTTAAGCTTTAGGTTTTACTGGGATCTTATTAAAAATAAGCAGCTAGGTGTTATAAATTTATAATAATAAATAAATAAGTAAATAAATAAGTATTATTAATAGTTAAAACATGTATTACAATGTTAAACAATATTAATGGATAATATTAAACAATATCAGTGGACATTAATCCTAGATTTTGTTAGTATGCCAATATTAATCAGCGTTTCAACTTCGTTTTAAACAAATTTACATTCACAATGTTTTTTATATCGGCATGCAAGTCATTCCATAGTTTCATTCCAATGAAAATGGGTAGTTTTTGAGATGAAGACAACCGAGGTATAACAAGCATTGATCTATTTCTGGTCTGATACGAGTGGATTTCTTGTTGAGTTACAAAATATCTATTTACCCATTGCAAATTAATGATTTTGTTCTTACACTTGTAAATAAAAATAAAATGTACCAGTTTTGTTATATCGTTGAGCTTTAGTAGGTTTAACTCTTTAAATAAAGCACTAGAGTGATCAAGGAAATCAGCAACAGATAATAACCTTATTGCTCGTTTTTGGATGACAAAGATACTATTTAAGGCGTTGTTAGCGGAGCTTCCGTAAACAAGGGAGCAGTATGTTATATAAGGAAGAACAAGAGTATGATAAAGAGTCAATAAAACTTGTTTAGTGACTACATTTCTAAATTTAAACATTATAGAAACGCTCATTGAAATATTTTTCGCGATACAATTTACATGATCACTCTATTGCAAATTCTTATCTAGCATTACACCAAGAAATTCTGTTACAGCACACGCCTTTATGGCGATTTCATTAACATTAAGTTCAAGATATACATTTCTTTTATTAGTAAAAATTATGAAATTCGTTTTACTAGTATTTAGGAAGAGTTTATTGGTGGTCAACCATTTCATTACACTGATGAATTCTGAATGATATATTTTCTTAGCTGTATTAACATTTTTGCAAGAAAAAGAGACAGTTGTATCATCTACAAACATTATGAAGTTCAGTATATTTGATGAACTTGGAAGGTCATTTATATATAATAAAAATAACAGTGGACCAAGAACTCAGCACTGTGGCACACCATGCTTGACAGGCGCTTTAGTTGAGCAAACCTTATTTACTGATACAAAATGATATCTGTTGGACAACAACCAAATAAGTAGGTTTCTCTCAAAAAAATTTCTCATTTCCAATTAATAGAAAACGTGAAAAGGTCTTTAGAAGGCATAACTCTAGTATTTAGCATCGTTGCAGATTGTTGACTAAATATAGCACCAGTCCTTCATGAGGCAATACCACCAAAGAAGTTCAAAGCACATCTTCAACAATAATTCAAGTAACGATCTTTCACTAGTCGCTTTCGTTTATTTTAGCAAACCTGAAACTTAAATACTCTCAAATTCTGAATGTTTTATACAACAAGAGGAAGAAATCGTAACTTCTTTCGAAACTGTCCTAATTTCATTATTCTAAATCCACATATTCTCTGATAATATATATATATATATATATATATATATATATATACAGTACTTACTTATGTCTGTTGATTTTTACCCATTCTTCAACAGAATGTACACCATTTTTCTGTTGCAAGCTAGAAGTCGGGTATACGAGGAAACTGTATTATTATTATTATTAGTAGTAGTAGTAGTAACAGTAGTATAAAACTTATCCTTACTTCTACACATCTCTCTTTCATTGCAATCCTAAATCACTTAAGCTATCCGCTGAAGCAAGAGTCACGCCAAACTATCTTACATCGAAAGCATTCTAACATCTACATAATAACAGAAATGAGCCAGCATATACAATATACGAGTTTACCCATTTGGTTAATACTACAATTCTTTTGTATCACCCATTACCTATCTGTATTACCTAAAAATTAGCTAGCTAGTTGTCAACTAGCGATCAAAATAATGTAATGTGCAAATTTTTAGTTTGGAACTGAGCCTTAAGCTCGATCTCAAACGTACACCCACACACACCACACACACACACACACACGCAGATTCTTTCAGAAAGGGGTATATATATATGTACACTAGGGTGACAAAAAAAATCGAAAGTTGGAGTTTTTTATTGGCCATTTGTTCAATGCTGCTACTACATGAGAAAACAATGTACTGTAAATATTAGGTCATTCAGATAATATTTAAGAGTGTCTCAAGTGAGGTAAATAATTCTCCTTATAACAAAAATTAATTATTCATTACCTACCTAGTAAAAATAAATTAATATTTTTTTTAATTAATGTAAATAAACGTTAGTTTTAGTCATAAGGTTTAAGTGCAGGCGTACTCCAATCGTAATAAGTAAATAATATATTACTAAATATATTCCAGGGTGTCTTTCATTCAATTGTAGACCACCCATTAATTCTGCTTTTCCTCAAGCCATACCCCTTTTTCAATGTACCAGGCTGAGACTTCCTATGATCCTCAACAACCTGCAAGAGATGTTGGCGCTGTTCTTCATTCTTCGTAATCTTTGTATTGAAGGCCTGGATCAAGGCAATTCCCCTCTCTGCCATGTCATTGACGACTTTTAGTCTTCAACTATAGTCAAACCAGTCTTGAAATCTTCGTCGTCCGGCCAGGTCTCTGGTTCCTTGGACAAGAAACCATCATTAATTTTTAGAAGTTCAAAGAGAAGCTTTGATCCTTTCGAGGCAAAGTCCGAGAGCTGCTTTGTTGAAATGGAAGAAACAGCAGGTATTGGGGCTCGCTTTGGAGGATCTTCAGCAGCTTCTTTTTCGAGGATTGATCGAGCGATAGTCTTTTTCGTCGTTGCATTGATACCTTTATCAAAGAGTGCGAGACCAATCAAGCACTCGCTGAGGTACCATAAGTGACGACCGAGGACACTAAGGCAGGATGCTGAGATCTTTTCATCGTGGTACTTTGCTAGGTCTTGAAGAAGCTTCAAATCGTTCGCGGGAGCAGATGAAGGACTGCTGGCCGTGAACCACGCGCTGACATATAACTCCAGGGCAAAAAATACAAATCGTTTTAAGCCAGACATTTCACGAGTTGTAAGTCTGAACTGATGGGAAAGCAGCAGGATTTTTAATGAATAAATTACTTTTGCCATCCAACGTGTTCGGTGAAGTGCTCCAGGTCGCCGAAACCTAAAGTTAGGTAAATTACCTCCAAGGATTGTAATCGACAACTCCAAGAATTCACGGTAATCATCCCTCGGCTGATGTTTTGTCAGATATAGATTCCAGCAAGCGATCAGTTCTTCTCGATTCTCATTCAGACTCGATGGAAGGTCTGACAGGGTCTTGTACTTATCTTGGCAAATTGTATTCCACGTCTCTTTGAAGCGGGAGAATAGGAGGATATCTGGACAAGATGATGGTCCCATGCATTCCATGTACGCCTTCTCAACGACAAGTTCTAGGATGTGATGGCGACATGCAAGGTATAAGAGTCGGCGGCCGAGTTTCTGCTCCAAAATTACGCATGCCCCAGACAAGTAACCAGTATTTGAAGCTATAGTGTCGAAGCTCATAGCTGATACCTTTTCTGACACATTCCATTCTTTGAGCGCAGCATGTACCACCGAGGCGATGACCTCACCCGTTCCTGATGTCAGCTTAGGTACACCCAAGAGCTTCTCGGTATCAACTCCGGTTACGAAAATGGCTAGTCGGTCACACCGACCACCTTCATCGTCTGGTAGAATTTTTCCGTCCCAGTGAACAGTGAGCACTTCGTTGGGTGTGAACCTTTGTTTAATCTTTTCTGCCGTCGCCGAACGGAGCCTTTCTCGTGATTTTCTAATGGTTTCATAGTTGAGCGCGAGTTTTTGTGAGTTATGGCCGAGGCTTCTAGCCGTAGCGTCGATAATCCGGTGTGCTGAACGATGACTGATTCCTGTGCGATCCAATGTACTTGCCAATTCGGGAGTGATGACTTGGATAGTGCCACGAGCATAACACTTGCGTTTTTCAGGAGAGGCGGGCGGTGAGCCTTCAGATGATGGCGCAGAACTTGGTGCTTCAGACGTAGAAGAAGATTCCAGCTCAATATTTTCAAAAGTAATATTGGCTTGAGGTTGGTGCTGAGCTAGGCGTCTTTCAGTTTGTTCCCGACGCATGACAGAATGAGCCATTTTCTTGTCAACTCCTCCCATTACTCCCCTCCTCCCTTTTTCTCGCTGAGCAATAAGGAAGGCTCGATCTTCTTCGATGGTCAAAAGTTCTATCGCTTCAGGGTGGGCGACATCGAAAAGATTTTCCAAATTATCACCGAACTCATCTTTTTTCCGCTGGGTTTCCGTAGCGCGAGCACGATTTTTCTGGAGAAGCTTCAAGTAAGAAAAAGATCTACCACTTTTCGACCAATGCTCTTCTCTGTGATGGTAAGTATCCGGGATTTCTCCCAGTAACCAATGACTGATGATGCCACCTCCTTCGCTGAGTCGTTCACTGTCTTCTTGTGCTCTATGTGAAAGTGAAAAAACAGGCGTAAAACGTCTCCAATTGAAGGAAGCCGTGCGCCCTTGATCTCGGGTATGGGATGGCCAATGAGCCAAATTTGACTCGCTGTGCGGGTAGTCGCCATTGGGCCTAAGAAAAGAAAAGAAACGTATATTAAATTAAAATAAGAATCAAAGCATTAATTTTTTTCGTATTATGATTCCATTTTTAAGGATCTCATTTATATTGTAATATATATATATATATATACAGGGCCGTCGAGAGCCATTAACGGGCCCCAGGGCTAGCAAACATTACGGGCCCCCACACCAAGTGTCAAGGCATTATATATATGCAATAAATCTATTAATATATATATAATATATATATATATATATATATATATATGTATAACTTTAATAATATAATATTTAACTTTATAAAAATTAAGTAATTCAATAGTTCAAGTGTTTCAAACCTCTTCGTGCAACACCCAAAACACAAGTGAGAGATTTGGTTAAATATTTCTCAAGTTTATTGACCTTGGCTACTTTCGATCATACCACAAAGCGTGAGAACGGAAGCTACATTTGAAAAAATGTGTCAGATTGATGAATTTTAGTGTTGACTTTTAGGATACTCAGATATTACATGTAAGAAATTACATGTAAGGAGCTCTGAATGAAAAAACGTCACAATTTCTTAATGATTATTATGATCCTTATTTATTTTTTTACGATTTTTTTTATTCTCCTGCGGGCCCCCAGACACCCGGGCCCCGGGGCACTGGCTCCCCCCTGACCCCCCCTCTCGACGGCCCTGTATATATATTTATATACTCGTATATATATATCATAGGAAATCAAATTCAGTTCCAAATTTATATAATTTAAACATCAAACTATGCCAACAATTAATGAAACTTTTCTAGAACAATTTCCAATAATAATATAATCAATGTATCAAAATAAAAAATATTACCTTAGATATCTTAAAAGAATCGGGAGAGAACTTCTAAGCGTTGTTTTCAGTCAGGCAGTCGTATGCAAAATGAACTTGAAGCACCAAAAGCTGATCATCCAAAGATTGATACACATCATATTATTTAGCGATTTATTTATGAAAATTTTAATTTAATGAAATAAATTAATCGATTTGCATAATCTATAGTATGAAATAAAGGAAACAATTCTATTAAATTATATAATACACTTGCATTCTCGAAACATTTTTGTTTTTGAAGCGTTGTCGAAACTCGTTCATTCTTGAAATTTCTTCCGCGCGACAGTTTCATTCATGTGACTCGAGGCACCCCTAAATGCTTTCCGAATTCCATGAGATTTCGTCTACGGTGTTTCCTCATAGGGTGGCAGCATTGAACAAATGGCCGGCAAATTTTTTTGAATTTCAAATTTTATCCCTATAAGAAGTTGTCACCCTAATGTACACACAAGCACCACACACACACACACACACACACACGCAGATTCTTTCAGAAAAGGATATATATACATGTACACACAAGCACCACACACACACACATATATATACACCATCCCAAATTTTTAGTGTTCCGTTCGATGATTCATCATTTCACGAAGGTTAAGCTTGTTACCCCTTTCTCTCTCTCTCTCTCTCTCTCTCTCTCTCTCTCTCTCTCTCTCTCTCTCTCTATATATATATATATATATATATATATATATATATATATATATATTAAGATGTATACTTAAGTAATTATATGCATATTATATATAAACATGTAAATATAAAATATGCATAATATAAAGGTTTTATACCAAATAAATGACTAACAATAAATATTGTTATGAAGCAAACTGTGGAATGACATCTCGATCTCAAAGGGTTTTAATTTACATTTCCCTCAAAAACTGTGGTTAATAGAAAAACGTGTTTTCATTTTTGTAATCAGGGTAAAAAGAACAAGAATCACCCATATTTAGCAAATGGAGAGAAACTTTGTTGATCAATGTTATGATGTGATGAATATGTGCATTTGTACATTGTGGCAAGACCATAGTTCATGTGACAAATATTAATAATACGAAGAGACGCTAGATTACATTTGACAGCTCAAATACTAAGGATAGAAATGGAATTAACAGGAAATAGTACAATAATGTCGGATGTAAGTAGAGCCACAGTCAGACGTCTTTATATCATGAAACCCATAGCTTACGAAGATATATATATATATATAGTTTTACAATCATGTTCTAAATCAATTATTCAGCCCTGAATGTTCTCATATTTGCTGAAATAAATTTCTAATAATAAAATTTTTATAAGTTTATACATTTCAATTTTGTGTTTATGTACAACACTTTTTGGGAACAGTTGGACGGAGAAAGCCATATATAAAGATTTCACATGATTCCCCGACTCATTTATATATATATATATATATATATATATATATATATATATATATATATATATATATATATATATATATAATGTTAAAATTTGAATACACACATATGAGCGTGTAACAGCATAGTATGAGCCTTATCAAGCAATTATACGACGCTGGAAAAAATAAATAATTAGATAAATATAAATGAAAAATGTAGACGGAAATGGAACGATTTGAGAATCTCCTCGTCAAGACCCACTTACGAATTTATGAGTTATACATCTACTAGAGTTTCTGGTAGGATGATGGCTTCATACTCTTTTACAATGTATATTTGAGAATAAAGGGGGATCATTCTAGCCTAAACATCCAAAAACCGTACAGCAGAGATCACCCCTACAAACAGATGACATTTTGTAGAGGTCTAAACTACATGAACAAGCAGGAGCCCCTAAATAAAAGTTCACATACTTCATGCTCGTAGAACCATGTAGTTTTTATAATGCTAATACATGAATGATAATTTAACAGACTGTTTTCGCGACTCTTTCTGTTTTACCCTAAATTCTTCCACGTGTATAACTATACTGTATGTTGTGATAAACATTCTTTGACAAACTTTTCAATGCATACATCCTATCGCTGGATGCATGTAAAACTCAATTTCGCACGCTTTTCACACATCTCTGTTGCATTATCACCCGGCTGTAGCATTTAGGACAGCGTTTTTCATGGATTAATGCGAGAGCCCACTGCATCCTCAAAATCATATTGTCAGAATTTACGAGTATATATAAACATAAGAACAAATAAATTCCATATAAGCTACTGCTGATCAAAATAATAATCAAAACACTGCAAATACATAATGTTGTCAAACCTATAATAAAATAAGTATACAAAATAGTTGCTAATTATAAGCCATCAAAATTTCAATAAAATTAAGCATGTACGAATTACTTCTCAAACTCTAAGTTTTTAAACATTGCGTTTCATGGCATCATGCATCTTCTACAACACACACACACACCCACACCCACACACACACACACATTAGCTTTCTGAGTTTGGTTCGAGGTCTGTGAGCCTCACCAAAGGTACACCTTTCTTAATGCACGAAGGTCACATTCATACTGAATACACCCTGGTGTAGGATTTATATTATCATTATGAAATGAAGTTCATTCCTAACTACGGTCTCAGAGTTAGATAAATGTTCTCAGTAGTAGCTAGGTGTTAGTAACGTTATTTATATGTTAATGAACTTCCTAATGATTAGATATTCTGTATTGTATATTTTGTACCAAAATATATTTTCCCTATCTCATCTATCTGAACTTGGCTTATAACAGGGTTTGATGAAACCTTTATATCAGATTTTGTTCGTGATTAGAAAGTGGCGTTAAAATACTCGTAGCTAAAAGTAAAAAATCTGGAAAATACTTGTGAAGGAATGTTCATAGGAAATTTCGATATTGTAAAGTATTAAAGTATATATATATATATATATATATATATTATGCAGGATGGAAGGGCCAAGGGCAAATGTCCGCAAAAGCGCCCCTCCCATAGAAGAGAGCCAAAATCAACGTCCGGGATTTTCGAGATGCCTAGGCACGATGCGTTTGAAAGATGGGGGTCATAGACAGGAGGAAAGGCGGATTGAGGAAGATTTTTCCAGAGTTCACTGGTTGAGTAGATGAAAGACTGAAAATGCCGATTAACCCTTGTATTAGCTAGATTGAATAGAAAAGGAATGAGAAAGTGTAGAAAGTCTGGTACTGCTTGCTCTCCTTAAAGGAGGAGGCATGAAGTTTTAGAATTTAGAAGAGCAATGTCCGTTACGATAACGATAGTGAAGAGAGAGTGAGGTAACATTGCGGCAAAGAGAGAGAGAATGAAGACAATCAGTAAGAGGCGGGGAACTGATGAGACGAAAAGACTCTGATTCCATCATGTCAAGCACAGCTGTGTGGTTGAACCACCCCACATATGAGAAGCATACTCCATACAGGGGCGAACATGACCCCTGTACAGAGACAGCAACTGAGTGGGGGTGAAGAAACTGCGGAGGCGGTAGAGTACAACTAACCTCTTAGAGGCTGTTTAAGAAAGAGAGTATATGTATTCCTTCCAGGAAAGATCACGAGAAAAGGAAACGCCAAGGATGTTAAGAGAAGAGGAAGGGGAGCTATTGAAGAATAGTGACCCCAGCCTTCTTTAGTTAGGCTTATAAGGCTAACTAACGAAAATATCACGACCTTACCTAACCAATCGTTAGGTTAACTCTACGCCCTTGACGATTGGTTAGGTTAGGTCATGATATTTTCGTTAGTTAGCTGCTTTTAGTTATTTGCTTTTAGTTTTAAGTCCTCATCACACAGTTTGATGTAGCTTGTGAGATGAATGGTACGTTTACAGGTATACGGCAAAAAATACATACATTTTAACTGGCTTGAGCTATATGACAATGAATGAAGACGCATCGATGATTGAATTTGTGAAATATAAATTACATGTATCTGCATGTTCATCCTAATCTTTTTAAAAAGTCTGATATATATATATATATATATACACATATGAAAATTATTTCACGAAAGTGACTCGTGTAAAATATTTATGATGAATAAAACCATGAAGGGAAAAGGAAACTATGGCACCACTTGTGAGCACCACTTTGTGTTTCTTTTCCCTTCGTGGTTTTATTCATTATATGTATATATATATATAGATATATATATATATGTAATGTATTCATTCACTTCACGTGCTTAATTATGAAATTTATATATTATATATATATATATATATATATACAGTGCCCGCGAAAAGTATCCGATCACTCAAGAAAATACAATATTTTCCCTTAATATTCAGAGACACGTAATTCACTTTCTATTTGTTCTAGCGACATCTGGTAACTTTGAGGTTGCTCGCTGATATGAGAGCTATCCAACGCATTCTCAAATTAGTGTTCTGGTAGCCTTCGTTGCGGGTGGCTGTGTCTCAAATTTGTCAGATTTCACTGTTTGTGTAAATTTCTTGATTTTTTTTTTTTTTTACAGAAAGTGGTGTAAATAAAATTTATATATAATGTGTGCTAAAAAACAACTTAAGAGTGATTGTCGAGGTGCTATTGTTGCTTTGCATGCATGTGGGAAATCACAGAGACAGATAGCTAATGAATTAAACATATCCCAAAGTACCGTTAATTTATGGGTTTCACGGGCTAAGAACAATGGTGGCCTAACCACGCCAGTCCCTAAAAAACGATCTGGCAGACCGAGAAAAACAAATTCGCGAACAGACAAACTTATGAAACGTTTAGTATTGAAAACCCAACAATAACTGCGAAAGAAATAAAATTTAATATGAATAATTTGTTATCTGGTGTTTCTGAACGAACTATCCAGGAGCGGCTCCAAAAAGAACTCGGATTACCATCTCGCCATGCTGCTAAGAAACCGTTCATTAATGAAAAAATGCGTAAAAAACGTGTCGCATTTTGTAAAAAATACATTCATTGGACTGTTGATGACTGGAAGAAGGTTTTATTAGCGATGAGTCGACATTTTTGACATTCAGAAGTTGTCCAAAAAAGGTTCGCCGGCCTATTGGCTCAAATAGGATGGACCCTAAATACACCCTAAAGACAATGAAGCACCCTCCAAGTGTGATGGTTTGGGGTTGTTTCGGTTACTATGGGCGTGGAAACTTATATTTTCTTCCGAAGAACACAACTATGAATGGTGCACGGTATTTAGCAATGCTACAGGATAAACTTCTAATGGCAATGGCAATCCAAAGGACAAAAACATACATGCATGATGGTGCACCATGTCACAGGGCCAAAATAGTGACAAAATGGATTACTGACAATAAATTTGATATTTTGGATTGGCTGGTAATAGTCCAGATCTCAATCCGATAGAAAATCTGTGGCTAATAATAAAAAATAAGGTTGAATGCCACGACACTGGCTCAGTCGAAAAATTACAAGAGGCCATCAAAAAGGTATGGTGCAAGGAAATATCAGTGGAAGTTTGTCAAAACTTGATTAAATCCATGCCAAAACGTCTAGAACAAGTCATCCAAACCAAAGGACAGATGACAAAATACTAATATAAGGTTAGTATACATTTAAACATTGTTTTTTATGTAAAAAATACAAATTTCAAGGGTGATCGGATACTTTTCGCGGGCACTGTATATATATATATATATGGGAATGAACTCAGAATGGTCCCCTGAGTTTTTTATGATACACACAGACAGTGCATGGAACAAGGAACTCTTCTGGGATAATTAAATCCACTATAGTCCGAATAAGTAATGGTAAAGGACAAATACCATAGTTTTTCTTTTTCATGATGCTAGCCCGACGTGGGCAACGGGTCACTCGCAAAGAGGTCCCATAAATATAGCTTCCCTCACCAGCTATCTGCAAAGCAGACAGGATCCAGCTTTGGGACATGGATCTAGGGTTTAAAGCACCTAGCCATGCTACATTTAGAACCTCAATATAAGTTGAGGTTTAAGTTTTGGTTTTTGGCTAAAAATATAATAGTTACCCCTTTTTCTTTGATGCATTCAATCTGACGTGAAGGCAGCGAGTCTTTTGCTTATATTGAGGTTCTAAATGTAGCATGGCTAGGTGCTTTAATCCCTAGATCCATGTCCCAAAGCTGGATCCTGTCTGCTTTGCAGATAGCTGGTGAGGGTAGCTATATTTATGGGACCTCTTTGCGAGTGACCCGTTGCCCACGTCGGGCTAGCATCATGAAAAAGAAAAACTATGGTATTTGTCCTTTACCATTACTTATTCGGACTATAGTGGATTTAATTATCCCAGAAGAGTTCCTTGTTCCATGCACTGTCTGTGTGTATCATATATATATATATATATATATATATACGATAAACAAATGTTATTATTTAAGATGGCTATTGAGGGTAAATGATAATATTTACGTTAGCTAGAAAACATAAAGTATCTTAATGGTTTTATCATATGGACTATAGTCTGGTAATAAGCCTTTTCACTTCATTTCACTTCACTTCATTTCATATTAGTGTAGTATAAAAAATTTTAATTAAGAAAAGAAAAAGTTACCCCTATAATTTAAAGTAAAATATTTCATTTCAATTTTTTTCTTTTTTCTTTTACTTAATCTTATATAATACAAATATTAGTCAAAGAAATTGTTTTTGATTTAAAACATGTTTATTCTGAGATTCTAATTTATGATGTATGCAATTTGTTAAAAATATATGCAGAATATTCTGTTTGAATATAATAATATGTTTTGAAGTTGGTGGGTATTCTCTTTAGGCTCATTAAACATTTTTTAGATGATTATTGTTATTGTCAGAATGTTTGTATCCTTTGTAGCTAAAACTAGTGGGGACCGTTAACACGCCTGAACAGAAAGTATGTATGTATGCTTTTGCATGTTTGTTCTTGTTTGTCTTATGAAAGAACTTTTTTGAAGGTGAGGATGAATCCTTTCTTAAATTTTTTTTTTGAATGAAGGTGAAAACAAATTTTTTTTTTTCTCCCCAACGAGGAAAGCGAGGCTGATTTTTTTTTTTTTTTAAGAACCATGAAGGACACCTCATAAAGGAGGGACCGTCATGAAGGACGGTGAAGGATCCTCATGAAGGACGGTGAGGTGGGTAAATTTTCAAATTGATTCATTTCTGTCTCCCTTTTTGCGGTTATACTACTGGACTAGACTCTTCCATAATTTGAGCATGATGTTTGCTTTTCTGCTGCGGAAGCTCCTCCAGATGATTCCCATTATTTTTCTAGCCGTTGTAATTTTGATGTAGTGCTCTCTGAATTCAGTATCCGACGATTATTACCCCAAGATCCCTGACTTGTGGGTTTGGTGTTATCTTTTTGTCTCCCAAAGTTTTGTACCCTTTATTCTGTAGCACCTTGTTATTACCATATTTTAGAAGTTGGAATTTTCCTTCGTTGAACTTCATATTTTTATTTTCTGCCCACTGGAAAAATGTTTTAATGTCGTTTTGTAAATTTTCCTACGTCACCTTCGTTCAGTATTTCCTTACATATTTTTGTGTCATCTGCGAAACGTGATACAATACTGTCATTAATATCTGCATCATTATTTGCAATCACTATCATGAACCGCAAGGGAGTTAATACCGTACCTTGTGGGACACCTCACGACTTCCGGGACTTCCGATTTAACTCCATTTACTACCACTCTTTGTGTTCTTTGAGTCAGAAAATTAAATATTCATCTTCCTAACTTCCCAGTAATTCCTGTATTTTAAGATTGTGTGCTATGATTCCAAGGTCATATTTATCGAAGGCTTTAGAAAAGTCAGTATATATTACATCTATGTTTTGCCCTCGACACAAAGTTTCCAGTGTTTTCTCCTGGTGGTCTAATAGCTGTGATCTAACAGCATATAACTGTTTTGTATCACTAACTTCCATGTTACAATTTAAGTGTTGAACCACTGCAGCTGTGACCCCTGGCGGTCTCTCATCTCAAAGGAGAGAATTACAGAAAATAAAACTATTACAGTGATTCATATCAATAAACATACTGTAGAGGCATTTAAACGACGATATTTGACACTATTGCAAAGGTGTTACATATTCATAATTACCAATGTTTTTGACAGATATTTTATACGTGAAAACAACAAATTTAATATCTTGTCGAGTACGCCGGGTCGTTTTTGCTTGAAAAAATTTACCCTCTATTACGAAAGTTTGTGTACCTACATAGGAAGTATCATGACAAAGTTTCAAGCTATTATATAAATATTTTGAGGTTCCACAACTCATTTAAAGTTTTGGTGATTTTTTCCGATACTCCGTAGAGTAAACTACAGCTCTTTGCTCACTTGCCATGATAGTTTACAAGGCAAATCACCCATAATTCACCACGAGGAGGTGGCTGTAGGTCGAATTCCTCACCATGCCCAGCCCAACCTCCCTTCCATTTGTGTTTACATGTAGTTTATTGACATTTGTATTCCCATTTTGACTCAAATGTAGACATGTTTGATCTTGAAGCAATTCTTGCCTTTATAAAACCATCTCTATTTTCCTGGCCACAGACAGAAACTGATGCTTCTGTTACAAGTTTGACATTTCTTTCCACAACTTGTGAATGACATGGGTACTTTTTCAATAGAGGGTTAGTTTCATCACCCCTTACGAAAGCTCTAACTGGGTGTTTGTCAAGCTTTTTGTCAGAGGTGGTTCATGTCTTGGGTAGTCTCCAAATCGAATTAATTCTGAGTAGTCTCTTGCCAAGAAATTAATTTTAGCTAACTCTCTCATCACTTGCCTTTCATCAAATAACATCGAGACCAGTAAAGTTTCTGGGTGAGCAAAATATGCCCCCCTTTCAATAACAGGATCAATGACTGCCTTAAGCTCATCAGATAGGTATCTTGAACTAGATATCATAAACCAGAGGTGCCTCGGTCCCTGGTAATAGTAAGGATTTCGCTTTATATTAAATCACGTTGGGGCATAAACGCGAACAATGAATTCGGTCAGAGTTCTTAAGTTTTCTGACGGCTTTTTGGTCGCAACATAAAGTCTAACTATCCGGTTGGCTGTCGTAAACCATCTGGCATGGTTCAAAGAAACTGGGTTGCGGTTTTCAAGGTTTTGGGAACATTGGCCTTCTATGACTGCATTACAAATTTCCATGAGATACTTTTGATCTTGGCTTAGATCGAGATCCCCCGGAATAGAATGCATATTACTTGATTTGCTTGCTTCAAACTTGACAACTGGCATCTTTTCGCACGCAGTAAGACTTTTGCCAACATTTCCAGCAAGGGCTTTTGGTCCTTTGGTTTTACCATCCAAATAATTAAACAAATGGCGGAGAGGTAGCTCATTGGTATGCAGCAGACACACGAACCAATAAAAAGGAGTATTGTAGTGTACCTCTAGTTGCCTGATAAATCCATTATGTATGCCAGTGTTTACATTGGTTCCATCACATCCAATGACCTTCAGATTGTCTACCTTAATATTGTTACTGTTAAGAAACTTTATCACTCCCTTAGAAATGTTAGTTGAATTTCCAGTCACAGGAGTGAAGTGCCCAAGCGTGATGTGTTCCTCAGTAATTGTTGTACTGTAGTACCTCCCATCCTTACAGATATTTGCTTTAGTTAAGTCCTTTCTTCCATCAAAATACAATGTTTCTATACTTTCTTCACTTGATTTACTCAACTCCTCTCTGATCTTCTTTCTCTGCCGTCTCACTTTATTCTTATCCACAACATTGTGGTAATCTTCAGAGGTAATGAGACCAAGATCTTACAGAACAGCAGAGGCAACGGCTGCACCAGCTCTGTCTGATATTCCGAATCGGTCACAAGTTTTGCTAATGAAGGCAATTTGCCAGTGAGCTTATGTGCTTCACCTGATTTCTTTATACCTTCCTCAATGTGATCATCATCATCATCACGTTCTCTATCTGTATCTGTTGATGTGTCAGAACCAGGAATTGTATGAAAGTAATTCCTGTCCATTGGCTCTTCCCTGGAAGTGGATAGGTTATTGATATCTCCATCTTCAATGTTTTTAGAAAATCGTGCTCTTTCTTGTTCTTTACGCTCAGATCTTATTTGCAGTTTCTTCGTTGTCTGTAAATCAATATTGCCTATTGCCATTTTTCGTGGACCTCTTTGGTCAATTAGGAATGAACGTTTCATGGCAGGAACTTTTAGTCTTTTTCACAAGTGCAAGAAAACAGATCATGGCATTTGCAGGCAGCAATATCAAAAAGCCTTTGATTTTTGGATTTGAACGTGGTCAGTTTAGATTCAAAATCTTTCCTTTTTCTACCAGTCTTCATCATATTTTTAAATTTTTCATGACAATCCTTTACTCTGGCTAATATTTGCTTGTCTGATATTGTTGTAATTGATGCACTTTTCCAGATCTCTTTTACCTTTGATGCAACTATTCTTGCCACATCATTAGCATTTGGCTCTTTTTTCCCCTCACTAGCTATGTAACGTTTTTCTTGGAAACGGTACAAATATATTTTAGAGATAACATCGCTGTCTTAGATGTTGCTTTCCACTGAGCTCAGCTTTCCCAAAAAGGGAAACAGCTGGACTCATGATTTTTTCAACAGTTGCTTTCACTTTTACGGCCTCAGCCATCTCGGATAATTTTGGAAAGTCACTCTGTTAGTGTAAGAACGCGTATTTAACTATTCAAATAATCAATTCTGAAAAGAAAAATTGTATATATAAATTATATATATTCTGGACGAAACACAGTCAAGAAAAAACTTAATAGCAACAAGAATACAAAAAATTCAAGAAAATCTTAATCAGAAATCATAATTGCCAAATAATTAATAAAGTTTATGTATTTAAATAAAGTTTTAAAAGTTTTAAAGTTTTTTGTAATGTTTTACGTTTTACTTGCAATCTTCAGAAGACTTGCAGAACATCTGAAACTTGATCAATTTAGTTTTTTTAATCATTGTTAAGCATTTATAGTGCATCTACAAATTTCTTGGACACAGGCATGTGGAAATTCACAAATTTAACTTTTCGACCCGGCCTATTGTCCAGCCACCGTTGTTGTCTATGACTTCCTGCAGTCAATGTGGTACAGAAGCAACATTATTATTTACCAGTTCTTGATTCTTCCTCAGCACCTCTTACTCACTAAATGTGTGTTGTAAATGCTGGTCCGTTGTTCGTTCCTCCGCTGGTTCCCACACATTTACAAAATTGACCCATATATTCTCGATGGGATTCATATCACAACCATAACTTGGTCAATCCAGAAGGTCGATATTTCTTTGCTTAGAGAACTAGCGTGTGACGATCCATGCTGTGTGAATTGGGGCCCTGCCTTTCATAAAAATGATTCGCTCAGCAAATGGCAGAGCATATGCAAGCACAGAAGGAAGCATAACCTCTTCGAAAATTTCTATATACTGGTCTACAGTAAATCTCCCTTCTATTTTGGTGAACTCTCCTACACCATACAAATGAATCCATCCCCACATGTTGCAGGTGACATGACCGCTACGTGCTTCCTCATAGATGTGCTCTTGAGAGTATCGCGTATTATCCCACCTCCAATAATAAAGATGGCCATGGGATGTGGAGGAAAAGGTCTTTTCGTCTGTAAATATCACTCGGCTCCAAAAGTCAAGGCCTTTGTCAGCATGTTGCTGAGCAAATCGAAGTCTATTTTCTCGATATTACTGATTTAACTTTTCCTTGATAACCGGGTTCCGATGGTGCAACCCAGCTACATGTAGACGCCGCCTTACTGTCATTGCCGAAACATCAAGCTGCAATTGTTCCCTTATGGCAACAGCATTGGTAAAGGGATGGGTTTCGGCAGCATCTCAGATTGTCAGTCGAGCAGAGTTCTCAGTCGCGGTTTCCCCCTTCTGCCGTGATCTGGTAGATTTCCCTCCTCTTGCCTCCTCTTTAACCATATATAAAGAGTGTTACTATAAATTCCAAGTTCTCTTTCAGTTTGAGTTGGAGACTCATACCGATAATTCTTCACCTTTTATTAATTTGCTGGTGATGATAATACATTCTGCAGAGTAGTTGCTTCGATGAGATTCAGGAATAGTGTGACCTTACTGTATTCTCAGTCACTATACTTGTTAACACCTCTGTCATGACATCAAGTGGTGTCACATAATATGTTAAAAGTCAGGTGGAATTGTTGGAATGCAGAAAGAATTTGGAAAATGGTCATTAAGCTGCTACACCAGCGGTTCCCAAACTTTTGTTGTGATTACCCCTTTTGGTTAATCGCCAAATGGAAATTACCCCACTCCTAAAAGCACAGGAAACTTCATTTTACTGAGCATGAGAATAATTATTAAAATTTTATACTTATACTTATACATACTTATACTTATACTTATACTTATACATATTTTAATACTCGTATATTTCTATATACACACATTGCCTTATGTATAAGTTAAACACATGATATTGGTCAAAGAATGGCTAAACAACATCACATTGGAAGCAAGCAAAACCCGTCACCACCAACTACTAGTCCAGTGCGAGGGATGCAACTGTTTCTGCTGCGTTCAAACTTTTGCGTTCATTTTGGCTCAAGGCGGAGCGTAAATCGCCTTCAAACCGTCTTCAATCGTCTTCGCCGATTTCGCAGTTTCTTCTTTATCACCATCATTGCTGAAAAGCCTGCCTCACAACAATAACTTTCGCAAAAGGCACCAACACTTTCTTTGCCTCTACAGCAAGCAAAGGATACTCCCCATCCAATTTTGCCCAAAATGTCTCTATTTTTTCTCTGCAAACTCAAAATTCAGAAAAAGATCTTACCACATTTTAAGGAATTCTTCTTTAAGTTCAGGTGAGTCACTGCTTTTCAGGGTGTAATAAGCGAATGGCCTCAAACGGTTGATTCCCCTAAGAAGTGGGGGCGGGAATGACGACTGGATTTGGATTCGTTGTAGAGTCTCTGCGCGATCTTCGCTCTGTGTGAGAACTCGAGCCCAGACTCCCAGAGGCAAAATCCTGTTGAGGGTTGAACCTTGCTGCCAAAGCACTAAACTCTTCCCTCAGGACAAATGCCTCCCTCCTACTCCGATGAAATTCGTCTCTCGCCGAAATCACCTCGTTTCGTAGTTCCTGTCGGTTTACGCAAAATCTCGAAACTAAAGAGTTGGAAGAGAGATCAGTGAAAAAGTACTAAGGAAATTTTCCGCCGCAGTCGAAACACTCGTGTAAGTTAGAGGCCATATCTAGAAAAAATGTTCACGAAAAATTTAAATTAGCTTCCCAATCTAATAGGTAGGCAGAAGAATCTGGAAAGAATTATGGATTGGTGACCTGAAAGAGGGACACAATAAAAGAGTCCGGAAATAGCAAAGGAAGGAATTTTGACCTACACATGCACACTTTTTTTTTTAAGTAAGTAATTCAGAGAAGTGAGAAGTCCAAAGTCTCTTGGGGATTAGCGACGATGAACAGCAGCCACGTGTTAGGGTTGCCAAACATCCCGCATTCTGCAGAACAGTCCCGAATTTGATCCAGAAATCAAGCATTACTAAGCATTGTTTTAATACAAATTTTCTAATTTTGTTTGTTGTAACCGTTCAAGAAATCTAGTTTCAATTTGAAAAAAATTGTTCTTAAAAAAAACCTCAACAAATTTTGTCCCGGAGAATGCGGGAAAAAATCTGTCAACCCTACACGTGGTGGATGTATTAAAATAAAAAGAAAACTTTCTTCTGAAATAATTGTTAAATATACCAATAACTATGATTAAATATACAAATAAAAAAAAATAATAACAATAAAAAAAAATTCTAGCTTTCTTGAATTGACGATATTAATAGAATAGAAGTACCGTACTAAAATAATAATAATAAATAATAATAATAAACGGTAACAATATGTGTACTCCCTTGCAACGATAAACGATGACCTCAACACCAAATACTTTGGTTATTAAAATATTAATATAAAATAAGGATCACCTGAAGATTAAGGCCCCAAGCCTTCGTTAGTTAACCTTATAAGGCTAACTAACGAAAATATCACGACCTAACCTAACCAATCGTCAAGGGCGTAAAGTTGACCTAACAATTGGTCAGGTTAAGTCGTGATATTTTCGTTAGTTAGACTTATAAGGCCATCTAAAAAGGCTGAGGGCCCTGAACTTCAGGTGATCCAAAAATAATTTAAATCACTAATTAGCAAAATGTTAGGAAAATGACAAATGAGACAATCAAACACTGTCATCAGTTAGGTACACACACACAAAGATAAACTTTGATCGCGTTTCAGGAGCTTTGTGAAGCGTCCGAGCTGAACAACAGCCAACATATATACAATATATTTGTGTGTGTGTGTGTGTGTGTGTGTGTGGCATTATACAAAAAGTTCGTTCTTTATGAGCATACCATACTAGGTCATTTATAGGATCAACTAATGTGTATATATATATAGAGAGAGAGAGAGAGAGAGAGGGAGAGAGAGAGAGTTACAAGGAGCTACAAGGAAAAGAAGTACCTCAAAAGGCCTTGCGGCCCATACCGAGGAGGTACCAATGGCAACGGGTGCCAGGGAAAATTTTCAGAACTTCTGAAGGTAAACTGTTCCACGTGTCACGGATCTTATATGTAAGGTAATTCCCACAAACACTAGTCCTAAACCGTTTCAAATCCAACTTCCAACCATTGTGGCGAGTTGGGTTATCATTTAAACTAAACATGCTTCTAAAATCGACATCGTTGAACCCGCGTAAGAGCTTGAAAACCTCGATCAGTTGACCGTGCAGCCTCCGAGTTTCCAGCGAAAAAAGTTCAGGGCGCGTAACCATCGATTGTAGCCCATATGCCTAACGGAAGGGATTAACTTTGTGGCCCTCGCCTGCACTCGCTCCAGCTTCTCAATATCTTTCCTGAGGGTGGGCGACCAGAACTGCACTGTATAATCCAGGTGCGGCCGAACCAGGGAATTGTAGAGAGAGAGAGCACAATCTCCTTGTTCCGAACCTGAAATTGCCTCCTGATATAACCCAATAGCTTCTGGGCTTTCTTTTCCACCTCTACGCACTGTTTGGTAAACTTAAGGTCGCTGCTGATTAGCACAACCAAGTCCTTTTCCAAATCAGTCGCCTCGATATTGTTCCCCAACATCGAGTAGTCCGACTTGGGATTGGCGTAGCCAATGTTCATCACTTTGTATTTACCCAAGTTAAACGGCATTTGCCATTTTTCGGACCACTCTCCTATCCTACCTAGGTCCGCACCCAGTTCCTCGATCGCTTCGGGCGTCCCAACATTGGCCCCAAGCTTGGTGTCATCAGCGAATTTGGCGATCCGACTGACGATGCCACCATCGATATCATTTATGTAAATGATAAACAACAGTGGCCCCAAAACGAAACCCTGAGGAACCCCTCTAGTGACCGAGGCCCAACCCCAACTAACCACTATAATTAAAACCCTCTGCCGCCTATTCTTTAGCCAGTTTTCAATCCACCTACCTATTTTCCCACCGATACCCAGCGCACGCACTTTCGCCATTAGCCGGCGGTGAGGTACCTTATCAAAGGCTTTCTGAAAGTCGAGATGAAGTATACCAATCGCCCTACTCTTATCATACTCACTCAACATGACGTGGAAAAACTTGAGCAAGTTGTTGAGACACGACCTATGCTGTCTAAACCCATGTTGGGAGTCCCCAAGCAGCTTGAAGGAATCCAAATGGCCAACGATCCTATCCGCTATTATCGCCAATGTGCTTAATGAGTACTTTGCTGAAGAATAGGCGGCAGAGGGTTGTAATTAAAGGGGCTAGTTCGGGTTGGGCCTCGGTCAATAGCAGGGTTCCTCAGGGTTCCGTTTTGGGGCCACTGTTGTTTATCATTTACATAAATGATATAGACGGTGGTAGCGTCATTCGGATCGCCAAATTCGCTGATCACACCAAGCTTGGGGCCAATGTTGGGACGCCGGAGGCGATCGAGCAACTGCGTCCGGACCTAGGTAGGATAGGAGAGTGGTCCGAAAAATGGCAAATGCCGTTTAATTTGGGTAAATGCAAGGTGATGCACATTGGCTACGCCAATCCCATGTCGGACTACTCGATGTTAGGGAGTAATATCGAGGCGACTGATTTGGAAAAGGACTTGGGTGTGCTAATTAGCAGCGACCTTAAGTTTACGAAACAGTGCCTAGAGGTGGAAAAGAAAGCCCAGAAGCTGTTGGGTTATATCAGGAGGCAATTTCAGTTTCGGAACAAGGAGATTCTGATCTCTCTGTACAATTCCCTGGTTCGGCCGCACCTGGAGTATGCAGTGCAGTTCTGGTCGCCCACCCTCAGGAAAGATATTGAGAGGCTGGAGCGAGTGCAGGCGACTGCCACAAAGTTAATCCCTTGCGTTAGGCATATGGGCTACAATCGACGGTTACGCGTCCTGAACTTGTTTTCGCTTGAAACTCGGAGGCTGCGCGGTCAACTGATCGAGGTTTTCAAGCTCTTACGCGGGTTCAAAGATGTCGATTTTAGAAGCATGTTTAATTTAAATGATAACCCAACTCGCAACAATGGTTGGAAGTTGGATTTGAAACGATTTAGGACTAGTGTGTGTGTGGAAATTACTTTACGTATAAGATCTGTGACACGTGGAACAGTTTACCTTCAGAAGTTGTGAAATTTTGTGAGTGTAGAAATTTTCCCTGGCACCCGTTGCCATTGGTACCTCCTCGGTATGGGCCGCAAGGCCTTTTGAGGTACTTCTTTTCCTTGTAACTCCTTGTAACTCTCTCTCTCTCTCTCTCTCTCTCTCTCTCTCTCTCTCTCTATATATATATATATATATATATATATATATACGAAATATATATATATACACATTAGTTGATCCTATAAATGACCTAGTATGCTGATAAAGAACGAACTTTTTGTATAATGCCACACACACACACACACACACACACAAATATAATGTATATATGTTGGCTGTTGTTCAGCTCGGACGCATTTACAAAGCTCCTGAAAAGCGATCAAAGTTTATCTTTCTCTGTGTGTACCTAACTGATGACAGTGTTTGATTGTCTCATTTGTCATTTTCCTAACATTTTGCTAATTAGTGATTTAAATTATTTTAGGATCACCTGAAGATCAGGGCCCTCAGCCTTTTTAGATAGTCTTATAAGTCTAACTAACGAAAATATCACGACTTAACCTGACCAACTGTTAGGTCAACTGTACGCCCTTGACGATTGGTTAGGTTAGGTCGTGATATTTTCGTTAGTTAGCCTTATAAGGTTAACTAACGAAGGCTTGGGGCCCTAATCTTCAGGTGATCCATATTTTATATTAATATTTTAATAACCAAAGTATTTGGTGTGGAGGTCATCGTTTATCGTTGCAAGGGAGTACACATATTGTTAACGTTTATTATTATTATGATTATTATTATTATTATTATTATTATAATTATTTTAGTACGGTATTAATATGTCAATTCAAGAAAGCTAGAATTTTTTTTATTATTATTTTTTTTATTTGTATATTTAATCATAGTTATTGGTATATTTAACAATTATTTCAGAAGAAAGTTTTCTTTTTATTTTAATACATCCACCACGTGTAGGGTTGACAGATTTTGTCCCGCATTCTCCGGGACAAAATGTTTCTGTTTTTTTTTTATTAACAATTTTTTTCAAATTGAAACTAGATTTCTTGAACGGTTACAACAAACAAAATTAGAAAATTTGTATTAAAACAATGTTTAATAATGCTTGATTTCTGGATCAAATTCGGGACTGTTCTGCAGAATGCGGGATGTTTGGCAACCCTAACATGTGGCTGCTTTTCGTCATCGCTAATCCCCAAGGGACTTTGGACTTCTCACTTCTCTGAATTACTTACTTAAAAAAAAAGTGTGCATGTGTGGGTCAAAATTCCTTCCTTTACTATTTCCGGACTCTTGTTTGTGTCCCTCTCTCAGGTCACTAATCCATAATTCTTTCCAGATTCTTCTGCCTACCTATTAGATTGGGAAGCTAATTTAAATTTTTCGTGAACATTTTTTCTAGATATGGCCTCTAACTTACGCGAGTGTTTCGACTGCGGCGGAAAATTTCCTTACTACTTTTTCACCGATCCCTCTTCCAAATCTTTAGTTTCGAGATTTTGCGTTAACTGACAGGAACTACGAAACGAGGTGATTTCGTCGAGAAACGAATTTCGTCGGAGTAGGAGGGAGGCATTTGTCCTGAGGGAAGAGTTTAGTGCTTTGGCAGCAAGGTTCAACCCTCAACAGGATTTTGCCTCTGGGAGTCTGGGCGCGAGTTCTCACACAGAGCGAAGATCGCGCAGAGACTCTACAACGAATCCAAATCCAGTCGTCATTCCCGCCCCCACTTCTTAGGGGAATCGACCGTTTGAGGCCATTCGCTTATTACACCCTGAAAAGCAGTGACTCACCTGAACTGAAAGAAGAATTCCTTAAAATGTGGTAAGATCTTATTCTGAATTTTGAGTTTGCAGAGAAAAAATAGAGACATTTTGGGCAAAATTGGATGGGGAGTATCCTTTGCTTGCTGTAGAGGCTAAGAAAGTGCTGGTGCCTTTTGCGACAAGTTATTGTTGTGAGGCAGGCTTTTCAGCAATGATAGTTATAAAGAAGAAACTGCGAAATCGGCGAAGGCGATTGAAGACGATTTGAAGGCGATTTACGCTCCGCCTTGAGCCAAAATGAACGCAGAAGTTTGAACGCAGCAGAAACAGTTGCATCCCTCGCGCTGGACTAGTAGTTGGTGGTGACGGGTTTTGCTTGCTTCCTGTGTGATGTTGTTGTAGCCATTCTTTGACCAATATCATGTGTTTAACTTATACATAAGGCAATGTGTGTATATAGAAATATACGAGTATTAAAGTATGTATAGGTATAAAATTTTAATAATTATTCTCATGCTCAGTAAAATGAAGTTTCCTGTGCTTTTAGCAGTTCGGTAATTTCCATTTGGCGATTAACCAAAAGGGGTAATCACAACAAAAGTTTGGGAACCGCTGGTGTAGCAGCTTAATGACCATTTTCCAAATTCTTACTGCATTCCAACAATTCCACCTGACTTTTAACATATTATGTGACACCACATGATGTCATGACAGAGGTGTTAACAAGTATAGTGACTGAGAATAAGGTCACACTATTCCTGAATCTCATCGAAGCAACTACTCTGCAGAATGTATTATCATCACCAGAAAATTAATAAAAGGTGAAGAATAACACTGGGCAACACGTATTTTATTGAATGATATCTGACACTTGATTCTAGGTAATTTGGGTGCGCTGAATACGAATTTCAACTCGGTTTGGCTCTATCAGGTCCTGATTCTTGTCGACAGCCTATGTGCCATTTTCCAGATTTTCAAATTAGGACTAAAAAATTAAGTCATGTGTTAAATTTTTTTTTCAAGTTTCATGAATACAAGCAGTTCAAACTACAGTAAAATTACATTATAACGATAGAAATGACTTAAAATAAAAAACAAACAGATATGAAGCTTTCACTGTGGCAAAAATTTTCTTTTGTAAGACTTTCTAGCGTATTTGCTTGTTGATGGCAGGTCTCTTTTCAAGCACCAGCAGTAATCAGCCATCATGTGGGAATCCCAGCGGCCTTGGTACCGTTCCTCCATAATTTTGATATCTTGGTGGAATCTCTCCCCTTGTTCGTCACTTACATCACCTAAATTACTTGGAAATTGGTCAAGATGGCTATTCAAAAATGCATTTTTATGCTCATATTGCAACCTAACTCTTTGTAGTCCCTTAAAAGTTTTTTTACGATTTCTTCGTAGTTATCTGCCCTATAATTGCCTAAAAAGTTTTCTATCAAGTCCACGAATGAGAACCAGCCATTTTTTTCGCGTTCATTCATGACATTAGGAAAATTGCTGTCTTTAATCATTGTTCTTATTTGTGGACCGTCGAAAATTCCCGCCTTGATTTTTTCATAACTTAAACTTGGAAATTTTGAAGTTATGTATTTGAAACACTCGCCGTTCGTATCTAAAGCTTTTACATATTGTTTAATGAGGCCTAGTTTTATATGCAGAGGAGGAAATATGATTTTATCTCTGCTCACTAAAGGTGGATTAATTACGTTTTTTTCTCCGACAGTAAGTGATGTTCGTGCTGGCCAGATTTGTTTGAATAATGTTCTTCCTTGGCTCTGCTGTCCCATAAGCAAAGGAAGCAGGGATATTTAGTATACCCTCCTTGTTGTCCTAGCAGAAAATTAACCATTTTTAAGTCAACACATATGATCCACTCGTGCTCCCTATATTTGATAAGATTTAAAACCTTTTCTATATGTTCATACTTTTCTTTTAATTTTGTTGAGTGCCCAATCGGTATCGAGCCGTATAGATTGCCATTATGCAACAACACACACTTAAGACTTCTTTTCGAACTGTCTAAAAACAAGCGCCAATCATTTGCATCGTAAGACTCAACCCCCATCTTCTTTAACAAACCAACTATGTCGCAGCAATATACTAAACTATCCTCTGTTCTAAAATATTTAACAAGTTCTTCTTCTCTTTTTCTGTAAAATGAAATGTATGTGTTTGAAGTAAGCAAGTTTTTCTCTTTAAGTCTTGAAGCTAAAATTTCCGCAGCCTTTTTTGGCAAATTTAGATCCCTTACAACAGGGGTGGGGAAACTTTTCAGTACCAAGGGCGAAAATCGATAACATAAACACCTCCGCGGGTGTCTGGCAAATTTTAAGCTTATATACAGCGTGTCCCAAAGAAATGTATACCCACTTTGTTCGATAATACCAGCTATGAGGATAATAAATATATTACTTTTTATAAGATTTTTAATAAAGAATTTTCTCCTGAATCTAAATATGTAATTATTTTTATTAAAAATTGAAGAACAAAAACGTTACAGATGTTTAAATTATAATTATTATTTTCGAGACTTCATGTGCGATATTTTCTATTTTAACCGACTGTTTTGAGATACTTATGTTTAGTGTTGATATTGAAGCATAAATGTTGTAATTATTAGTTAATTCAAAAAATTTACAAATTCCATGGTTAAATGACACTTTATCTAAGATGTTCGACGTCTTCCAGAACGTTGTTTTTTTAAGTTTTGCACAGTGCCGTCGGTTTCAAACTTATCTCGTATACGTGCAAAAATATTAGAAAATATCGCACATGAAGTCTCGAAAATAATAATTATAATTTAAACATCTGTAACTTTTTTGTTTTTCAATTTTTAATAAAAATAATTACATATTTAGATTCAGGAGAAAATTCTTTATTAAAAACATATAAAAAGTAATATATTTATTAACCTCATAGCTGGTATTATCGAACAAAGTGGGTATACATTTCTTTGGGACACGCTGTTATATAAGATGTATTTTAAAAAGCTATTTGCTGGGCTGTAAATAAATAATTTTTAGTAAATAATAAATACCTAAGCGGGCGAATTGAAATTAGTTCGTGGGCGAAATTTCGCCCGCGGGCGAGGGTTTCCCCACCCCTGCCTTACAAGATCATTCAACTCGGCCTGGTTAAACTTTTGCGGATCGTTTTGACTTTCAAATACGCTGGGGTCAAAATCGGTGTCTGACTCCTCAAAGTGCATAACAATATTTTCAGGAACATCTTCAACTAATTCTTGAGTTGGCAGACCCTTAAATTTTGGAATGGGGATCTCATTTGAATGTAGCACAGGTCGTATCGCGGTGTCGAAATTTGGGTACTCGATACAATGTTTATTTTTCTTAGTGAAGCCCGAAGTCTTGACAAAGCAAAGGTAGCAATCGGTCTCGTGGTTAGTAGGCTCTCGCCACACCTGATATGGAAAAAAATTGTAAAGCGTTAACAAAAGCGACGAGAGACTTGTTTTTATGAATTTTATCAAAGTTATCACCCAAACATTTAACATTTCTATGTGTTTCAACCTTATGCAATATTTGAGATTCTTATAAACATTTTCTGTAAATTTTTGTTTATGTACCTAAGTTACAATTACATTTAGGTAAGTTACAGTATACTAGTGATTAAATTACGTTTTTATGAAATCATAAACTTACCATCGGAACTCCAAAAGGTATTTTTGAATCCGAACCCTTCGTCCAATGTCGCAGTCTTTCAATGCATATAGTGCAGGCTTTATGTGGAGCCCACGATTTATCTTGGTCCCCCAGTTTTATGCCAAAATAAGCTAAGTAAGCTCTTTTTACGAAGTCAGTTATATTTGCTCGTTGATGTGGAAGTGTAAAATTTCCACATATATAACAGAAGGAATCAGGGTTGTTTTTGCATTTGAACTTTCTAGTGCTTGATGACATATTGCTTGATTGTTCTGCCAATTTGTAAAGGTATTTAAAGCCCTTAATTCATATAAATTTAAGAAAATCTGAAATATAAACACAAAAATTAGTTTAAATAGGTACTTATTATGAAATAGGTACTTGCAATCTATGAAATTAAACTAGAAACACGGATGAGTAGGTACAATATAAATTACGTCTAATTAAATCAACTATATTAAATCACGATGACAAAATTACTCACTAAATCATATGCCAATTCAAAATTATGTTAATGCCCAAACTTAATTAACTAACTCAACTGACTGACTGACTGACTGACTGATTGAATTGACTGATTAACTCTGGAAACGAGTCGCTTTTATATATTTTAGTTGTCCCTCTAGAATACTCTACAGAGAACAGGAACGCTCGAGAAAATTTTAGAATTCTATGATATTTTTAGCTTAATTTACTAATATTAAAATGGGTTAAAAATGACAAAATTAAAATATTTTAGGGTGTTACATATAAAAATATACATAATACAACAATACCATAACAATAGGTACAATACCTAGATAAAAACCTAGTTGCATAATGTGTAACTGCAAAAAGACAGCGAGTATTGAGAAAAAAACCTTTTTATGAATACGACGAAAGAGGAGGGGTGTTGAGCAAAATCAGGACCTGATAGAGCAAAACCGAGTAAAAATCCGTGCTCAGCGCACCCAAATTACCTAGAACTAACTGTCAAATCTAATTCAATAGACAAAAAGTTGAAATTTGTTCCCCAGTGTAATCGGCATGAAGGACACAGGGCTGTCTCCAACTCAAACTGAAAGAGAACTTGGAATTTATAGGAACACTCTTTATATATGGTTGAAAAGGTGGCAGGAGGAAGGGAATCTAATCTACCAGATCACCGCAGAACGGGGAAACCTCGACTGACAACTCTGCTCGACTGACAATCTGCGATGCTGCCGAAACCCATCCCTTTACCAATGCTTTTGCCATAAGGGAACAATTGCAGCTTGATGTTTCGGCAATGACAGTAAGGCGGCGTCTACATGTAGCTGGGTTGCACCATCGGAACCCGGTTATCAAGGAGAAGTTAAATCAGTAATATCGGGAAAATAAGCTTCGATTTGCTCAGCAACGTGCTGACAAAGGCCTTGACTTTTAGAGCCGAGTGATATTTACAGACGAAAAGACCTTTTCCTCCACATCCCATGGCCGTCTTTATTATTGGAGGTGGGATAATACTCGATATACTCAAGAGCACATCTATGAGGAAGCACGTAGCGGTCACGTCACCTGCAACATGTGGGGATGGATTCATTTGTATGGTGTAGGAGAGTTCACCAAAATAAAAGGGAGATTTACTGCAGACCAGTATATAGAAATTTTCGAAGAGGTTATGCTTCCTTCTGTGCTTGCATATGCTCTGCCATTTGCTGAGCGAATCATTTTTATGAAAGGCAGGGCCCCAATTCACACAGCACGGATCGTCACACGCTAGTTCTCTACGCAAAGAAATATCGACCTTCTGGATTGACCAAGTTAGGGTTGTGATATGAATCCCATCGAGAATATATGGGTCAATTTTGTAAATGTGTGGGAACCAGCGGAGGAACGAAAAACGGACCAGCATTTACAACACACATTTAGTGAGTAAGAGGTGCTGAGGAGGAATCAAGAACTGGTAAATAATAATGTTGCTTCTGTACCACATCGACTGCAGGAAGTCATAGACAACAACGGTGGCTGGACAATAGGCCGGATCGAAAAATTGAATTTGTGAATTTCCACATGCCTGTGTCCAAGAAATTTGTAGATGCACTATAAATGCCCAACAGTGATTAAAAAAACTAAATTGATCAAGTTTCAGATGTTCCGCAAGTCCTCTGAAGATTGCAAGTAAAACGTAAAACATTACAAAAAACTTTAAAACTTTTAAAACTTTATTTAAATACATAAACTTTATTAATTATTTGGCAATTATGATTTCTGATTAAGATTTTCTTGAATTTTTTGTATTCTTGTTGCTATTAAGTTTTTTCTTGACTGTTTCGTCCAGAATATATATAATTTATATATACACAATTTTTCTTTTCAGAATTGATTATTTGAATAGTTAAATACGCGTTCTTACACTAACAGAGTGACTTTCCAAATTTATCCGAAATGGCTGAGGCCGTAAAAGTGAAAGCAACTGTTGAAAAAATCATGAGTCCAGCTGTTTCCCTTTTTGGGAAAGCTGAGCTCAGTGGAAAGCAACATATAAGACAGCGATGTTATCTCTAAAATATATTTGTACCGTTTCCAAGAAAAAGGTTACGGAGCTAGTGAGGGGAAAAAAAGCCAAATGCTAATGATGTGGCAAGAATAGTTGCATCAAAGGTAAACGAGATCTGGAAAAGTGCATCAATTCCAACAATATTAGAACAGCAAATATTAGCCAGAGTAAATGATTGTCATGAAAAATTTAAAAATATGATGAAGACTGGTAGGAAAAGGAAAGATTTTGAATCTAAACTGACCGCGTTCAAATCCAAAAATCAAAGGCTTTTTGATATTGCTGCCTGCAAATGCCATGATCTGTTTTCTTGCACTTGTGAAAAAGACTAAAAGTTCCTGCCATGAAACGTTCTTTCCTAGTTAGTAGGGCAGCTAAACAAGTTGAAGTGGACAATCCGGACAAAAGCACCAAACTTTCCCTACTTGTATATTTTGGACCAACAATTAAAAATATCCCCGGAACCACCTTCAGAGACCATTACTTGGCCGCCATATTGGATTTCAAGATGGCCGCCATAGACAAAATGGAATTTCTGATATAAGTTTCAATAGAGAATTCCCTTGGCATGTTTGGCATCAAACTATATGTTTTTTGGCATGATCAGATCAATAAAACAACTTTTAAGCTGATCAGAAGTATGTTTACTGCAGAAATCACACTTCGTACAACATATACAGTGAAAATCGTGAATATTTTAACACAAAAACCATGTTCAAGAAAACCATGTTTAAGAAAAATCAACGAAACTATAACAATTGAAGATTTCACCCACCAAAAAGTAGACCTTTAGCTCTATAACTGAATGTGGGAGAGGAAAATTGGCAAAATATGTGCATTTTAAAAAATGAAATTCTACAAAGGTCAAAATGCTACCCTTTCATATTTGCACAATTTTCATGCATTATTCGTGGTTCTATAGAAAACTTGTATTAACAACATTTGTAGAGTAAGGGCAGGGCTATTAAATGGGCACCATAAAATGGAAATATCTTGGCATTTAGCATTGCAATGCCTACTGTCCCAACTCACCCCCTGTCCCGAACTGTCCCAACTCACCCCGCTCGACGCTATATGTTAAACTGCACAGTTGCAGCTACACAGTTCTGTACACTTCCACCTGGCCTTCTTGCAAGCACACCTGGTGCCACATCCACTCTTGCTCTTGCAGCCGCATTTGACCAATTCGCTGCAAGCTTTAGATGCTACTGGTCTTGTGGTCCAAACTGGTGTCCATGACTGGGACTCTTCGCTAAAGGTCCATCCCCATCCTTCAGGAGTTGGAAGATTCTGTTCACTTCTCTCACAGGTCGACCATATTCCTCCCTGGTATGTGACCCTCCTGGTGTGTTGGAGAAGAGCATCCTGAGTTGGTGGGATAGTCTCCATAGCTTTTCCCTTCTGACAGAACATGACCTTTCTTGCCTCATCTACACGTTCAATGTCACTGGTGTTGTCATAGAGGACAACTGTGTACCGTTCAAGAAGCTTGAAGTGGGGAGTTTCGGCGTCAACATCTGCAAATGGATTTCGTGCCATGAATGTGAATGCTTGTGTTACCTCAGGGTAATGGTGCCATGCTGCCCATGCCGTATTCTTGCCCCTTCCGTAAAAGGATGATGTTGTATCACATCCCGTGAAGCAGTGAAACAGTGGTAGGGATGTGCATCTCTCTTCACCCAAAGAGGCACAGATTGTGTTAATATGATGGTAAGTGAAGTTTTTCCCAGTGCCAAAACCAACCCAAATATTTACTTCAGATCTTATGGACGTCAAGTGATGGAATTTTCCTATTAGAATGACAATAACATCCGTGTCTACAGTTCTGATCATGCAGTTAATGTGCCCTTCCTTTATTGCATCTTGAAGATGAATGAACAGTCTAGTGTCTGCCTCCTCATGGTCGCATCTTGGCATTGTGCGGTCGGCCCCATTGATGATGACTTCAGGTCCTGATGTAATAACAACTTCTTTGTTGTTAGGAACTTCCATTGCAGCAACCTTGTCTGATAGGAAAGCGAACAGTTCTTGCTTGTTTCTAGAGTCTCGAAGGAAGTCATGCCAATTTAGGGGTAATTTGGTTTTTCCTTCAACCTTTCTTCTGATTCCTTTTCCCCGTTTTTCTCTGGTAGTCTCTTTTAAGGTGCTTGCAGTGTAGGTATCCCAGACGATGTCAATTCGCTGGCAAGTTTCTAACTGTTTGATGAGATAAGGGACGAATACACGATCTGCATACTCTTCAAAGTTGGTAACACCTGCAGTAGACAGCAAATGGACGATGGCAGCTCCATCAAGAAGTTTCACATCAAAAGGATCTGGAGGGTTGTCCTTGTTTTCAAATGTAATGATTTTCAGTAGGTCAGACTTTTTCCCAAACCGCAATTTCCCACCATCAGATAGGGAAGAAGGAAAGGGGTGATTCTCGTGTTGGAAGAATGCATCCATGTCACTATGCCGATGTTGCATAACAATATACAGATGAGAGAATAGAGCAACATCGTTCTTCAGTAGTTGGATTCCCCCAACATTCCGTACCTGAGATTTCGGCCGAGGACATCTGAAGAGGGCAAGCGAGTTCTTCTTGATCGGTGTATGAATTGACCTTGTACAATCTGTGACAACTTCTTTGTAGTATCGGCTATATTGCTCCTTACCCAAATCCTTTATAGTTCTCACTGTATGGACCACAGATTCATCCATGACATTCCTTGTGTCTAAGGCCAGTAACTCATTCCCATTATCACAAAATGGATTTCCCATATCACGGAAGACTTCAACGAGATTAGAAACATGATCCTTGAATCTTCTCTGTGTAGATAGTCCTTCTTCGTGGTGGAAGTTGTTGTCTTCAGTTTCTGGAAGGTTTTCGTCTTCATATTCAGTAATCAATCTGGCTTGTTCTGGCCCTGCTACCATCCACTTCTTGAATGCCACTGGATTCTCAGTCAGACCCACCGCGCCTCCTGAACCTTTGACTTTCTCATTGTTTTGTTCATGCGCTTGGTCTAAAGGCATGGCTGAGAATCTCTTCTTGGTCTTGTGTACTACCCAGTGTCCATTTCGTGAAAACTCATTCATAACTGGCTGAGGGAGATTCTTCATGTCCCGGATGTGGAGTGGAAGCCAACGTGCGTAATTCTGGTGGTCAAGAGCAAAGAACCAGGGAACTACTTTCTTCAAGCTTTCTACATACAATATGAGGCCGTCTATCTCCATCTGAAGAATTGTCTCCCAGTATTGGAATGTTGGACTGACCTGAACCATCTTCTTCTTCCACTCTTCCTTTGTCTTGTCATCATAGGGACCAACAGTTTCCATAAAGGCTTCATGCTGCAGCTTTGCCAATGTCAAAGCTGTTACCTGGTGAGCATGTCTGGTTCTTGTAAGATGAGAGGCTTTAAGAAATGAGTCAACAGTTCCTGCCGAAGCAATGCCTGCTTGTGTCAAGGCATTTGTCCACCCAGATCCCTCTAGATAATCTCCATACGTTCTCCACATGGCCATCTCTGTATGTAGACCTCCAAACATGACGATGACCTTGTCTTCTCCGTGGGTGTCTGGCCACTTCCACTGAATGAATTTACCAAGGGCATATAGGGGTGCATCGAATGCAACAACTGGTATTTGCCCGGGGTTAAGGAATTCAGTAGCAGACCGAACAACATTCATTCCATGCTTGATCATCGCTGGAGTAGCGGCCTTTTCATGGAATAAGGGAAGGAGGTAGGAAAGGGTTTTCATTTGATCTTCATCTTGTTCTGCCTTGTAGCGTGGTATGCTGACCATGATATAACATCACCCTTCCCTATCGTGTCTTTCTCCAAGATCCTGAACGCTTCTTTCATCCACTCCTTTTCCTGGAAACATGCTTCATGGTAGTGTCCCTCAATAGGGTCAGACACATTAGACAACTTCAGGACTTCTACCTTGGTTTTGTCCATTGCAACAGCTGGTACAATTGAGTAGGACATGAGTAACTCCAAGTCCTTTGAACCTAGAGAAGGTAGCACAAGATCACCTTGTTTGGTTCCACAGTTTGAGACAGTTGGGAACTGAAACAGACTAATCCCTGTACCATGAAATGATCCAACGGCAGTTGTACTAGATGGGTTGTAATTCAGATTGTCAAGTGCCCCAACAATAAATGGTCCATGACGAAACTGAGCTGGTACAACCACTCCTTTGGTCTTGAAGTTCTGGCACACTGCTGTTGCAAGTTGGCTTTCGACTTGAAGAATTCGGTCATAACTCACACTGAGACCCAATTCATATAGTTGTGTAATTAATGATTTTGACCGAATTTCAGTATGAATTTTCAGACCAAGATACAGAGGCAATGGTGGTTCTCTTTCCAAAGAATGGCGAACCTTAGATGATGATGTATGCTTGTTCCTAAAATTAAAAAGGATAAGTTGCGAGACAGTGAGAGTTGCAGGGGAGTCTTCTGGTGTTTGGTCCTTCACGTCAGCACCATTTGTGATCATAGATATAAGGGTTTTCAAGGTTGTAGGTACCGATTCCTGTTGACAACCAGATGGAAAGGCACCTGCAAACTTGAATCCAGTAAAGTTGACGATTTCCTTTCGTATGATTCTAGCAGCTTTTGCAAGAATCATAGTATCTCCTTCAAAATTCTGTCTATTTGTCTCTCTGAGCATTTCCTGAACTCCCTGCTGAAAAACTAAGATTTTGTTCTTGCCATCACTCACTTCCTGGGCATATGGGAAATACTCCAGAATCTTCTCTCTGAATCGTCCTCTGTTCATTTCCTTATTAATACCTAAGTCCCGAAGTCTTTTTTGATACAGATCAAATAGCACAGAAAACTTCATTTGAAAGTATGAGAATAAAAACCCACTCTAATAGACAGAGTTTATTTCCACGACAGTTTCGACGCCCACTGGCATCCTCCTCGGGTGGATACAGAAACACAAATGAAACAAAACAAGAGGGAAAAACAGTTCAGGGATCGACCGTTAAGAAATTCGCACCTAGGTTGGATTCCATTCTCTCGAGACAGGAGGGGCATTTTCATTAAGTACATTCGCACAAATTTTTTTTAAAACTATCTTCCTGTTCTAAACATACAGATTCTATTATTTTTACATAATTATTACATTTATAATTAAATTTATTACATTTAATATTGCATAATTATTAATTACAGAAATTATAAATTTATTATTACATTGGTTATTACATTGTTGTTTATTATACAGAAATTATAAACCGAAAAACGAATGAAAAAAGGCGATTAGGAAATAATCCAGAGACCATTGAGAAATTCGCACCTAGGTTAGATATCGTTCTCCCGAAACCAGAAGGGCATTTTATTACAGGGTCAGCTTATAACTACATTTCCACAAATTAAAAATATCTTCTTGTTCTATACATACAGATCCTAATGTTTTGACATAATTACTGCATATATTTATTTCCACATTAATTACTTCCATTATTACATTTACTAAAAGCGAGTAAGGAAACATTCCAATCCAGAGACATTTAAGAAATTCACACTTAGGTTCGAACACGTTCCCACGACTCCGTAAGGGATTTATTGACCAAGAATCTCATTAAAGGGTCTAACTTATAAGTACCTTCGCACAAATTAAAATTATCTACTTTTTCTATACACACAGATTCTATTATTTTTCTTTTGACATAATTATTACATTTATAAAGTACCTTACTTGATTCCCAATCTATAGCATGATTATTTTGGCTAGCGTGATAAAAAATGGCATTATTAGTATTACAACTTCTGAAGGCATATTTGTGTTCCTTGATACGGGTTTCAATATTTCTTCCAGTTTCTCCCACGTATACTAAATCACAACTTTTACAGGGAATGCTGTAGACACAGGCTTGTTCCTCTTTTGCAACGTTATTCCTAACCAATTTACTTTTCACGGTAGACGAATATTTGAACGCCAAAGCAAACTTAAATTCTTTCGTCAACGGTTTTACTCTTTCTAAGCCGGCAATGTAAGGCAAACTCACATATTGTTTTTGGTTAACTGAAGGTTCCCGAGGGCATAAAAAGATTTTCTGGCTTTAAAATACGCCTTTCTGATAAACCACTCAGGATATTTTAAATCCTTAAAAATGTTCCAAATCTTTGAATTTTCCGGATCCAGCAAATGTGGGCTACAAATCCTGAGTGCTCTTAGAAACATGGAAGAAATAATTGAGCTTTTAACCCCTTCATCATGATATGAAAAATAATGAATGTACGAATTACAATGAGTAGGTTTTCTATAGACCGTGAAATTGGGCTTTCCGCTTTCGTTAATGACCAAAACATCTAGAAAAGGTAATTGTTTGTCGTTCTCCCATTCATATTTAAATTTAATAGAGGGAACAAGATTATTTAATGACTGAAAGAAAGTGTCAAAGTTGTTCCAGTGGTCAGGCCAAAATGAGAAAATATCATCTACATAACGAAACCAAATTAGATTCCTGGGACATATTGTTGCAAACAATATGTCCCAGGAATCTAATTTGGTTTCGTTATGTAGATGATATTTTCTCATTTTGGCCTGACCACTGGAACAACTTTGACACTTTCTTTCAGTCATTAAATAATCTTGTTCCCTCTATTAAATTTAAATATGAATGGGAGAACGACAAACAATTACCTTTTCTAGATGTTTTGGTCATTAACGAAAGCGGAAAGCCCAATTTCACGGTCTATAGAAAACCTACTCATTGTAATTCGTACATTCATTATTTTTCATATCATGATGAAGGGGTTAAAAGCTCAATTATTTCTTCCATGTTTCTAAGAGCACTCAGGATTTGTAGCCCACATTTGCTGGATCCGGAAAATTCAAAGATTTGGAACATTTTTAAGGATTTAAAATATCCTGAGTGGTTTATCAGAAAGGCGTATTTTAAAGCCAGAAAATCTTTTTATGCCCCTCGGGAACCTTCAGTTAACCAAAAACAATATGTGAGTTTGCCTTACATTGCCGGCTTAGAAAGAGTAAAACCGTTGACGAAAGAATTTAAGTTTGCTTTGGCGTTCAAATATTCGTCTACCGTGAAAAGTAAATGGTTAGGAATAACGTTGCAAAAGAGGAACAAGCCTGTGTCTACAGCATTCCCTGTAAAAGTTGTGATTTAGTATACGTGGGAGAAACTGGAAGAAATATTGAAACCCGTATCAAGGAACACAAATATGCCTTCAGAAGTTGTAATACTAATAATGCCATTTTTTATCACGCTAGCCAAAATAATCATGCTATAGATTGGGAATCAAGTAAGGTACTTTATAAATGTAATAATTATGTCAAAAGAAAAATAATAGAATCTGTGTGTATAGAAAAAGTAGATAATTTTAATTTGTGCGAAGGTACTTATAAGTTAGACCCTTTAATGAGATTCTTGGTCAATAAATCCCTTACGGAGTCGTGGGAACGTGTTCGAACCTAAGTGTGAATTTCTTAAATGTCTCTGGATTGGAATGTTTCCTTACTCGCTTTTAGTAAATGTAATAATGGAAGTAATTAATGTGGAAATAAATATATGCAGTAATTATGTCAAAACATTAGGATCTGTATGTATAGAACAAGAAGATATTTTTAATTTGTGGAAATGTAGTTATAAGCTGACCCTGTAATAAAATGCCCTTCTGGTTTCGGGAGAACGATATCTAACCTAGGTGCGAATTTCTCAATGGTCTCTGGATTATTTCCTAATCGCCTTTTTTCATTCGTTTTTCGGTTTATAATTTCTGTATAATAAACAACAATGTAATAACCAATGTAATAATAAATTTATAATTTCTGTAATTAATAATTATGCAATATTAAATGTAATAAATTTAATTATAAATGTAATAATTATGTAAAAATAATAGAATCTGTATGTTTAGAACAGGAAGATAGTTTTAAAAAAAATTTGTGCGAATGTACTTAATGAAAATGCCCCTCCTGTCTCGAGAGAATGGAATCCAACCTAGGTGCGAATTTCTTAACGGTCGATCCCTGAACTGTTTTTCCCTCTTGTTTTGTTTCATTTGTGTTTCTGTATCCACCCGAGGAGGATGCCAGTGGGCGTCGAAACTGTCGTGGAAATAAACTCTGTCTATTAGAGTGGGTTTTTATTCTCATATTTTGACCTTCACGTAAAAAAGTGAAGTTTTTTGCTTTCATTTGAAAGATTCCTTCTTCCACGCAATTTTCTACATGATTAACGACCTCAACTATTGCCTTTGCTTTCATCAAGTTTTCTTCATAGCCTTCTTCCTTGCTCTGTTTTTGTCTCAAAAGTGAGCGGTAACGGTTCCGATAAAATGTCAAGCATTGCAGATGATACTTGGCTTCAATGGCCATGAGATCACCACCTCCTATTCTAGACATTAGTTCTGTGTCACTGAGTTCTGTAGCCATCATTCGTAAATTGACGTCAGCGCCAAATGTACTGAATTCGTGAAGATGCCCATGTGTTTGTTGACAAAACACACAAGTTGCTTTGTCCATAGGATGCCGCTGAACCCGCTTCCCCGTAGATGAACTGGTTTCACCTTCATCCGCCCTTTCTCTCTTTTTTGTAGCCCTTTCAAGCTTTTCTTTACTAAATTTAACATGGCATGACTTGTGCCACACAGCTTTATTCTGAACCAGATCTTCAACAGTCACCTCTTCATTGAAAAGAAGAGGAACTGGTAGTCTTCCAAGATTCTTGAATGCGTTGACATTCTCCATAAATGTTGCATATGCTTCAGTTTTTTTACCACTCACAGCATTGAGTGGACATTTAAGAGTCTCACCTTTGCTCTCTTGACAAACCATGCATTTGCTCCAATCCATGTTCACAAATCACCTGCAAAACAGAAAAGCACATATTATATAGTTATATTATTAAATATTTTACATTAAATAAACATTTAAGGGTAATTCTGATTATTTTATAGCAATCCTGGCATCGAAATATGTAGGTTTAGGGACTATTTATTTACAATTACTCCTCACAATAGTTTGTTGATTTCTAGCTGGCAGCCATCTTGGATTTCCAAAATGGCAGCCAAGATAGGGTTGTGCGTCTTGGTTCCGGGGAAAAATTGGTAGCTAAGGTCCTGAACAACATTTGAGCCAAGTTTGGTGCTTTTGTCCAGAATGTCCACTTACTTCAAAAATCAGGGTCTAAGCTACTGCACTAAGTTGACCAAAGAGGTCCACGAAAAATGGCAATAGGCAATATTGAATTACAGACAACGAAGAAACTGCAAATAAGATCTGAGCGTAAAGAACAAGAAAGAGCAATAACCCATCCACTTCCAGGGAAGAGCCAATGGACTGGGATTACTTTCATACAATTCCTGATTCTGACACATCAACAGATACAGATAGAGAACGTGATGATGATCACATTGAGGAAGCTATAAAGAAATCAGGTGAAGCACATAAGCTCACTCGCAAATTGCTTTCATTAGCAAAACTTGTGACGGATTCGGAATATCAGACAGAGCTGGTGCAGCCGTTGACTCTGCTATTCTGTAAGATTTTGGTCTCATTACCTCTGAAGATTACCACAATGTTGTGGATAAGAATAAGGTGAGACGGCAGAGAAAGAAGATCAGAGAGGAGTTGAGTAAATCAAGTGACGAAAGTATAGAAACATTGTATTTTGATGGAAGGAAGGACTTCACTAAAGCAAATATCTGTAAGGATGGGAGGTACAACAATTACTGAGCAACACATCACGCTCACAGCTGAACCAGAATCAAAATATCTTGGGCACTTCACTCCTGTGACTGGAAATTCAACTAACATTTCTAAGGGAGTGATAAAGTTTCTTAACAGTAACAATATTAAGGTAGACAATCTGAAGGTCATTGGATATGATGGAACCAATGTAAACACTGGCATACATAATGGATTTATCAGGCAACTAGAGGTACACTACAATACTCCTTTTTATTGGTTCGTGTGTCTGCTGCATACCAATGAGCTACCTCTCCGCCATTTGTTTAATTATTTGGATGGTAAAACCAAAGGACCAAAAGCTCCTGCTGGAAATGTTGGCAAAAGTCTTACTGCGTGCGAAAAGATGCCAGTTGTCAAGTTTGAAGCAAGCAAATCAAGTAATATGCATTCTATTCCGGGGGATCTCGATCTAAGCCAAGATCAAAAGTATCCCATGGAAATTTGTAATGCAGTCATAGAAGGCCAATGTTCCCAAAACCTTGAAAACCGCAACCCAGGTTCTTTGAACCATGCCAGATGGTTTACGACAGCCAACAGGATAGTTAGACTTTGTGTTGCGACCAAAAAGCCGTCAGAAAACTTGAGAACTCTGACCGAATTCATTGTTCGCGTTTATGCCCCAACGTGATTTAATATAAAGCGAAATCCTTACTATTACCAGGGACCGAGGCACCTCTGGTTTATGATATCTTGTTCAAGATACCTATCTGATGAGCTTAAGGCAGTCATTGATCCTGTTATTGGTGTGGAATTCGACCTACAGCCACCTCCTCGTGGTGAATTCTGGGTGATTTGCCTTGTAAACTATCATGGCAAGTGAGCAAAGAGCTGTAGTTTACTCTACGGAGTATCGGAAAAAATCACCAAAACTTTAAATGACTTGTGGAACCTCACAATATTTATATAAAAGCTTGAAACTTTGTCATGATAGTTCCTATGTAGGTACACAAACTTTCGTAGTACAGGGTAAATTAAACTTCCGAAAAAAATTTTTCAAGCAAGAACGACCCGGCGTACTCGACAAGATATTAAATTTGTTGTTTTCACGTATAAAATATCTGTCAAAAACATTGGTAATTATGAATGTGTAACACCTTTCCAAAATTGTCAAATGTCGTCGTTTAAATGCCTCTACAGTATGTTTATTGATATGAATCACTGTAATAGTTTTATTTTCTGTAATTCTCTCCTTTGAGATGAGAGACCGCCAGGGGTCACAGCTGCAGTGGTTCAACACTTAAATTGTAACATGGAAGTTAGTGATACAAAACAGTTATATGCTGTTAGATCACAGCTATTAGACCACCAGGAGAAAACACTGGAAACTTTGTGTCGAGGGCAAAACATAGATGTAATATATACTGACTTTTCTAAAGCCTTCGATAAATATGACCTTGGAATCATAGCACACAATCTTAAAATACAGGAATTAATGGGAAGTTAGGAAGATGAATATTTAATTTTCTGACTCAAAGAACACAAAGAGTGGTAGTAAATGGAGTTAAATCGGAAGTCCCGAAAGTCGCGAGGTCAGGCCCACAAGGTACGGTATTAACTCCCTTGCGGTTCATGATAGTGATTGCAAATATTGATGCAGATATTAATGACAGTTTGTATCACGTTTCGCAAATGACACAAAGATATGTAAGGATATACTGAACGAAGGTGACGTAGGAAAATTACAAAACGATATTAAAACATTTTTCCTGTGGGCAGAAGATAACAATATGAAGTTCAACGAAGAAAAATTCCAACTTCTAAAATATGGTAATGACAAGGTGCTACAGAATAAAGGGTACAAAACTTTGGGAGACAAAAAGATATCACCAAATCCACAAGTCAGGGATCTTGGGGTAATAATCGTCGGATACTGAATTCAGAGAGCACTACAACATCAAAATTACAACGGCTAGAAAAATAATGGGAATCATCTGGAGGAGCTTCCGCAGCAGAAAAGCAAACATCATGCTCAAATTATGGAAGAGTCTAGTCCTACCAATAATTGATATTGTTGAGTATTCACAAGCCCATACAGAAAACGAAACATTACGAATATTGAAGCTATACAAAGGACTTTTACGTCTAAGAGAGAGGAAACGGAAGGTGAAGACTACTGGTGTCGACTATAATCCCTGAAAATCTACTCCCTCGAAAGAAGGCGTGAGCGGTTCACAACAATATATATTTGGAAAATACTTGAGGGCTTTGTGTCCCTAACCTTAGAAATAAAATAAAAACAAACTTGAATGAGAGAAGAGGCAGATTTTGTACAGTCCCAGCGCTTTGGGACTGGAGATACTGAAAACGAGGATGGAAAATGCCTTCAGAATACGAGGCCCAAAGCGTTTCAATACCGTACCCAAAAAAGTGAGGAATCTCCAGCACACCGACCTGAATAACTTTAAGAACAAGCTGGACAGACTTCTGTGCAAAGTCCCTGACCAGCCATGCGTGGCTGGCTACGATGGCAGAAGAAGATCACACAGCAATTCCATCCATCACCAAATCCCGCAAATGAGGCGGGATGCTGCAGAGGGGTCGACCGCAGGTTGATCCTGACCCGTTGTTTCAACTCGCATAAAGTAACAAAGTAATTAATTAATTAATTTATGATGCTGCCTCAATACAAAACATTCTTCGTTTCTAAATAATATTTCTCTCAGTGACTGGTTTTTACTATATCAGTGTTCCTGATCTAGAAATAGCATTTGGTACGGATATAACAATGCCATATCTGTAGTATCCATTTGCCAATTGGAAGATATTGAAAGCAGTGACGTATGAAACCTACAGATACCCATCAATCTGGCAATGTTATAATGTTATTAAAATTTAATATGCATCAAAACATTGTTTTTTTCATTCATAAACCGCCTGTATATGTATTTATATATATCAGGTTTTTGCTCTCTCTTTGCAACAACACAAAATATCTGAATCTATGTTCAATATTAAATGTAAATAAATAAATAAAAAAATGAATCAATTTGGAATTTGGTCAGTGCTCAATAATGCCTACCAACGTCTCTGTTTTTATACATTGAAACTTCAGTTCAGGATAACAGGCTTGCCAATACCATAATTAAAAAACCTTTTAAGTGATATGTTAAAGACATTTCATCTAAGACAGCGATGTTATCTCTAAAATATATTTGTACCGTTTCCAAGAAAAAGGTTACATTCGACCTCTCTGTGATAACGTTCACACTTTTAATCTGAAATTGTTGTTACAGCTGTCCCATTTACCTAAAAAAGCGAAATCTCAGTTATCCTTCCACATGAAGAATGCTGACATTTCTCCCAGATTTCAGGCAAGAAGCAAGAACCTTCCTTACGAAAATAAAAACCCACTCTAATAGACAGAGTTTATTTCCACAACAGTTTAGACGCCCACTGGCATCCTCCTCGGGTGGATACAGAAAAACGAATGAACCAAAACAAGAGGGAAAAACAGTCCAGGGACCGACCGTTAAGAAATTCGCACCTAGGTTAGATCCCATTCTCCCGACACCGGAAGGGCATTTTCATTAAGTACATTCGCACAAATTTAAAACTATCTTCCTGTTCTAAACATACAGATTCTATTATTTTTTTTTTTTTTTTTTTTTTTTACATTATTACATTTATTATTAAATTTATTACATTTAATATTGCATAATTATTTATTACAGAAATTATAAATTTATTATTACATTGGTTATTACATTGTTGTTTATTATACAGAACTTATAAACCGAAAAACGAATGAAAAAGGCGATTAGGAAACAATCCAGAGACCATTGAGAAATTCGCACCTAGGTTAGATACCGTTCTGCCGACACCGGAAGGGCATTTTATTACAGGGTCCCGCTTATAAGAACATTCGCACAAATTAAAACTATCTTCTTGTTCTATACATACAGATTCTAATATTTTGACATAATTACTGCATTTATTATTGCATTCACATTTTTTTAACATTTATTATTATTACCTTTACCCTAATTATTAAATTTATAATATTACCTTTATTATTACATCTGTTGCATTTATATTTATTTCCACATTTATTACTTCCATTATTACATTTACTAAATGCGAGTAAGGAAACAATCCAGAGACCTTTAAGAAATTCACACTTAGGTTAGAACACGTTTCCCCGACTCCGTAAGGGATTTTTTGACCAAGAATCTCATTAAAGGGTCTAACTTATAAGTACCTTCGCACAAATTAAAATTATCTACTTTTTCTATACACACAGGTTCTATTGTTTTTCTTTTGATATAATTATTACATTTATAAAGTACCTTACTTGATTCCCAATCTATAGCATGATTATTTTGGCTGACGTGATAAAAAATGGCATTATTAGTATTACAACTTCTGAAGGCATATTTGTGTTCTTTAATACGGGTTTCAATATTTCTTCCAGTTTCTCCCACGTATACTAAATCACAACTTTTACAGGGAATGCTGTACACACAGGCTTGTTCCCCTTTTGCAACGTTATTCCTAACCAACTTACTTTTCACGGTAGACGAATATTTGAACGCCAAAGCAAACTTAAAATCTTTCGTCAACGGTTTTACTTTTTCTAAGCCGGCAATGTAAGGTACTTTATAAATGTAATAATTATATCAAGAGAAAAATAATAGAATCTGTGTATAGAAAAAGTAGATAATTTTAATTTGTGCGAAGGTACTTATAAGTTAGACGCTTTAATGAGATTCTTGGTCAAAAAATCCCTTACGGAGTCGTGGGAACGTGTTCGAACCTAAGTGTGAATCTCTTAAAGGTCTCTGGATTGGATTGTTTCCTTACTCGCTTTTAGTAAATGTAATAATGGAAGTAATAAATGTGGAAATAAATATAAATGCAACAGATGTAATAATAAAAGTACTATTATAAATTTAATAATTAGGGTAAAGGTAATAATAATAATTGTTAAAAAAATGTAAATGCAATAATAAATGCAGTAATTATGTCAAAATATTAGAATCTGTATGTATAGGACAAGAAGATAGTTTTAATTTGTGCGAATGTTCTTATAAGCGGGACCCTGTAATAAAATGCCCTTCCGGTGTAGGGAGAACGGTATCTAACCTAGGTGCGAATTTCTCAATGGTCTCTGGATTGTTTCCTAATCGCCTTTTTCATTCGTTTTTCGGTTTATAAGTTCTGTATAATAAACAACAATGTAATAACCAATGTAATAATAAATTTATAATTTCTGTAATAAATAATTATGCAATATTAAATGTAATAAATTTAATAATAAATGTAATAATTATGTAAAAAAAAACAAATAAAAAAATAATAGAATCTGTATGTTTAGAACAGGAAGATAGTTTTAAATTTGTGCGAATGTACTTAATGAAAATGCCCTTCCGGGGTGTCGGGAGAATAGGATCTAACCTAGGTGCGAATTTCTTAACGGTCGGTCCCTGGACTGTTTTTTCCTCTTGTTTTGGTTCATTCGTTTTTCTGTATCCACCCGAGGAGGATGCCACTGGGCGTCGAAACTGTTGTGGAAATAAACTCTGTCTATTGGAGTGGGTTTTTACTTTCATATTTTGACCTTCACGTAGAAAAAAGTGGTTTTTTGCAACCTTCCTTACGTGAGAAGAGGCATCTGTAAAGAAATAATCCACACTTCTACGCCTACGTAAATAAGGGAATTCATCCAATATGATTACTCGAACGAAGATCTTGCAACAATTTTCGGAACGTATATATATTTTTTTTCGAATGTGTAAAATCCAAAATCTAATCAAATGAAGGTCAGATTTCAACATCATTTTCTAAGGCGTTTGTGTATGACACATTCACTTTTCTTTATTGGCTATCATGATTTTATATATATATATATATATATACGCGTACTGGGTGTTTATAAAGTCCCTATCTATTTCAGTAAAAACGTAGCAAAAAGGGTAAAATTCAATAACAATATAATAGTAGGCATACATTTAATGAATACTTAAGCATATGATTCTACATGAGCACCATCAATATCTCTACAGAGTTCGAATCTGTCAGCAGCATTGCGGAACACAATTTGGAGCTGCTGTTACGATTTGAGCACGTAAATGTCCCAGCTTCATTCAGATGGCATTTTAAACACCGTCGTCTTTCAACAAGATGGGGCATCTTGTCATTACGCAAACATTGTTCAGGAGTACCTAAATGAACGATTTCCAAATCGGTGGATCGGACGTAGAGGCAACAGGCCCTGGGGGTGACAGGACAACCCAACCAGTGCCAACTCAACCAGTGCCAACTCAACCAGTACAATCAAACTAACACTGATTTAACCAGTAAAGCTGGCATGCAAAGCATGAATTGTAATCTACTTAATAATACCATTATGGTTCCATGTCAACTCAAACAGTGTAACCTTAACCAGTGCTAAGTCACCCAGTAGATCAACTCAACCAGTAGACCAACTCAACCTGTACAATCAAACCAACACTGATTCAATCAGTAAAGCTGGCATGCAAAGCTTGAATTGTAATCTACTTAATAATACCATTATGGTTCCATGTCAACTCAGTAGCATGGGCGCAAAATGGGAGAGTGCAATGCAATTGCAAATGTTAATAAATGTTGCAAAGGAAATATTGCATAAAATTATGCAACAAGAGTGAGGGGGTGGAGCATGTTATGTAACAAGGGGAGGGGGATGTTGCAAGATGTTATGCAACAAAGGAGGAGAGGGAATGTTGCGAGAGCAACAAGGGGTTATGTAACTTGGAGGCGGAGTTATCCCCTAAGAGAAAGAGAGAGAAGGAGAGAAAGGAAGAGAGGTGTTCGCCCGGCAGAAGCCAAGCTCATATTAAAACTTTAGCCGAGCGGCCATTGCCTTAATATGTTCCTAATCAGCTAGTTGGCTTATCTAGCTGAGTTGTCAGATTGCGCTATTTATTTAATTAAAGCATATATTCTGGCTTAATCCGCCAGTTGGCTTAGAAGGCTGAGTTGCCAGTTTGCGCTATTTATTTAATTAGAGCATATATTCTGGCTTAATACGCCAGTTGGCTTAGAAGGTGTAAATTGCTTGTTCAGGTGTACAGGTTGAGTTGCCAGATAGTGCTTTTTATTTAATTAATGCATATGTTGTGGTTTAGAAATCGGCTTAGGAAGCCATCCAATTGATATAATTAAATTCCGTGTACAACCAAAAGAATTAAATAAAACACCATTACATTATTCTGTTTATTTAGGGGAATTAATGGAAATATATAGAAAATAAATATACAATGGAATATTTATGATCAAAATTATAGTAGCATAAGAACGATGAGTGTATAATAAATATACAATGGAATATATATATACACATCAAAAAATAATAATAGCATAAGAAACACGAACTGGAAATATGTAATCAAAAATATACAAAACGTTGTATTATGAATATATTAGTACAGGAAAAATATATATATAAATGTATATATTTACACAGTTATATTAAATAATTAAATATATTGAAAATAATATACGAAACGGATAATCAAATGCATATTAGTACAGGAATATATATATATATATATATATATATATACATATATACACACAATTAAATAAATAAATATACATCCTTTATATTCTACGGAGTATATAAATAATTAAAAATAATAATATACGAAACGTATAATCAATTGCATATTAGTACAGGAAATATATATATATATATATATATATATATATACACACACAATTAAATAATTAAATATACATCCTTTATGTTCTACGGTGCAAAACGCTAAACTCACACGAAATCGAGTCTACATTCACATCGTTATTTCTTTGTACTACACGGTAAAACCGTCCAAGCAATACTTCACCCTTTAACTTATACGGATGCCTATACTCAACATAAATGGCTTTCATATCGTTGAATACTATTTTCTTTGTCCTCTCTACTTTCGGTTAGCAAGTTATCTTTAAACACGGCTAGAACACAATCAAAAGCACGCACAAAGCGGTCATCGTTAACCACACCATTATTAAATACAAGTTTATAAATACGCCTTTCCAATCGAGGGTTTTTTCTTACCGTCCCGAGCTTTTCAATCGTGAACTCTTCCTCACTCAGCATAGCGGCAATTGAAATAATCTTCCAAGTCGTAACGACAGCTATTCATTATATAGAGGTACAGCTCTTCAAGGTGAACAGTAGGCAGCTCTGCCTCTGCCCTGTACCGCTCAAGTGCTTTGTACCAAAGTTCAGGATATTTCGAAGAATCTAAACCTTTTAAATATGCATCCAGCTCTAGACCATTCTCGCCTTGTTCATTCCTACATTCGATAAATCCGTCGAGCAGAGCGGTGTATGCGTATTCAGAACTGTGTCAAAATAAATCATATCCGTAACAGGAGCGTCTAGTATAGGCTTCAGCTTGCGGAATTCGACGATTTCAAACATTCTGTCGAGGATGAAACGGTTTCGCGTAGGGACAAGAACGTTATTATCAGATGCATTCTTCCACATCAATCGTATATCAATACATGGCTGTTCGTTATTTATACACAACGTGCAAACAACGGCATATGAGGGGGCGTCACTACTCTCCTCTCTTCTTGTACCTAGACCTGCAGGTATTTTATAACGGTCCTCTCCCCACTTCTCAACTACCACGAAGACTCTATTCATGAACTCAACACTTAAATAAATAACAATACGTTTCCCAGAGTTTGCTTGCCTGCAAATCGTTTCTTGTACACAGTTAATGGTGCCGGTTTCACGCCTGAACCGCGCAATGACTTCGTCACGGAGATATCGTACGAGGCGTTGAGAATGCTTCTCAAAGGAAGTTCCATCGTATTCGCACGTCCACACGGTTCAAGCTCTGAGATAACTATGAGCCACAGATGGACGGATCGGCTCGACGGGCGGAGTGAGTCACGCTGGTGAAACGTGTACGGGTTTGTTCGAACTCGTGTGTTTCATGAGGTACACGGGTGGGCGGCTCGCTAGGGGGAGCGAGTCACACCATAAACTGTTGAAACGAGTACAGGCTTGTTCGACCACTTGTGCCCCTAGACAAACAGAATTTTCCGCTACATGAAACAATACCGGCTTTAATGTTTTATCACTTACCAGACGTTCGTTTCCACAAACTACACATCTTCACAATCCGTTGCACTATTTGAGAGAAACATATGCCCATATTTATCCTTTTTGTTTAATTAACAAACGATACTCGTCTCTAAATTCTGTTAAAAACTCACACAGCCCATTAGCCACAACCTCACTACAAACCTCGTCATGATATATATTAATATAGTGGTAAAAATACTTAAGATTCTCCATGATGACAAGATTTACCTTCTCAACCGTAGGGTACCAGTTGTCGGTATGGTGTAACATGATATAATATCGCTTGTCACACCACTCCTCAAGAAGACTCACTATCCATTACCGTTGCTTATCTTCTGAACGTGTTGCTTCTTCTACTTCGCGGTATATGTTAGCCTTTATAAAGGTTACGTCTACAACATACTTCAATACTTCGCTTGTACTACGAAATCCTACAATGCCCTCGCCAGAATACCCGGAGAGTATTTGAATATTTTGGTCCTTCGCGCGGCTCAATGTAGCCTTAAAATTATCAAAGGAGGGGGGAATAGGGAGGTTTCAGTATCCACCACATCTTGGCACTTTGCCGAATACCACTTCATAAACGTTGAACGCGCAATATTAAAGGTAGCCTTTACTATTTTTTCTACGCGGAAGAATACACGTCTGAGCTCAAGGTATGCAGAAGTCAACTGAGCACGCAGGGATAGAGATATGCTCAAGTAGTGGCAGGACTCACGTTACCGATCTTACAGTGGGCGGAGCTTAGCTTTTTACCTTACGCACACACGCACGCACGCAAAGGAGAAAATGAAACCTTAATTGAAACAAATATACGTGATAAATAAACATATCAATACACAGATATATAAATACAATCAATTATTAAACTAGTAAAACGGTAAGGTATCATAGGTACCAGGAACCTGATAACGCTTCCTATAGGTGTTACGGCATACCTTCGTGCCCCTAAGTTCCTTCACACCCCTAGTTTCTGCGCCCGAAAATTGTGCGTCCCCACAGTCAGTTGTTGTTGTTGTTGTTGTTTAGCCGATCAGCCCACCCTGATCGAGAAAGCCGGGTGGTTCAGCACACTAGCGATGTTGTGTTGTGTTCGTTGTTGTGCTAGAGCGGTACAGTCTGCCATAATGTGTTCAATTGTTTGTGGTGTGTCATGGCACAGGTGGCAGGTGTCGTCTATGGAGTTGTCTAGTCTGTGTTTATATGTCCGTAAGTTGGGGTGATGTCCACATCGGAATCGTGCTAAGTTAACTCGATCCGATCTGCTCAGGCTGATCTCTGACCTGTTAATGGGTGGCGGCTTCGCACCTAGGAACGCCTTCGGACTGAGTCGTGTCAGTGCTTTGTGGGTTAGGTGTGTGTGTATGTGTTTTCTCTAGTGTGTGATGTCTGTGGGGCGTGGTATGGAATGGAGTATTTGGTTATAATGTCTCTCTGGTGTTACCTTAATGGCGCGAGGTGTTGGTGCATGATTGTACATTAGGGTGGCCCACTTTTCAATTTTTTTTGAAAAGTATAGGTGATCATGGTTTTTCCCATTATTTGGCACTATACTAGCATATTGGTACCATTTTTACAAAAATTGATCATATTTAGGGGTCTCGCATCGACCTTGAAATTACTAGTTTTTTTTTTTAAATGCGTACTTTTTAACTTTTTACTGAATCAAGATAAATCATTAAGTCGGGATGTTTTCTGAATCCTCTTAATGAGAGAAGTTGTTTGGTGTGCCTGCCAATGTCATACGACTAACGGTTTAAAGGTTGTGCCTGTATACAGGTAATACCAATGTGCTAGTATAGTGCCAAATAATGGGAAAAACCACGATCACCTATACTTCTCAAAAAAATGAGTCACTATACCCGGGCGGAATGTATAAAGTATATAGGTAATTAGAAAATGCACTATGCCTGTGCCAGGTACCTAACCTATTTCTTTTTTTGCAGATCATAACATTTTGAAATTCTGTCTGAGTTCCTCATCCTTTGTCATGGACAAATCGATGGCAACCATAACTGGAAGAACTCTTGAAGCTACAAATAGAGGGTCATCAAAAGGAAAGGCGAAAATAACATCGCTACCTTCTCTAAGATCGGCCTCGGAAATTTTTTTAGTTGGCCAACCGTCGTCCTCCATCAGTGGTAGCAAATTGCCAACAACACGGCAGGTTTTGCAATACTTCTTCAGTGTTATCCAGTACACTGCTAACAGGAAAGACGCATTCAAAGAAACCGTAAACAACGTCTTGAAGTTTTGGAACATGGCCCGCATTAAAACAATCACAAAGCTCAACTGCGAACGGAAGCTAGAGGCATTGTGGAAAGAGTGGCACTTACTCCAAAAGAGCAGAAAACGAGAAACTGACGCCGGAGGAAAACGGCAGAAGTTTTCGGACAGTGTGGACAAGCTGTGGGATATCGGAGCATCTGACGCTGTCGAAGATATAAAGAAGAATCGACTGCTGTCCGACAAGGACAAGAAAGAAGACACTGACTTCTACCTCGATCAACGTGGTCCTCGGGTGGCAACGATGAGCGGGAACGATAAAGTTTTCGCTGTAAAAAGAAAGCTACAGGAAGGAAGAAAACGTCCTCGCCAGGAGCCGCAAACCTCAAAGTGTGCATACGAGACCGGAGATGAGGCCATGGAGAATGATGATACTGGCATGTCAGGAGAGTCGGAGACAGAACTAGCGTTCCCCCTGCCGAAAGAGCCAAGTGTGTCTGTCAATCTTCCTCGCCGCATCCTTAATGCACCTGCTGTCATGGAAGTGGCTGATCGTTTCCACATGTCCAATAATCAGGAGCGTATTGTGTATAGTATTCATCGATAGCGTCAGTTTTAAAGTGTCTCGTAACCCACATGTATTCTTGAGAGTTTCCTTTCCACTTTCCATTCTCTACATAGGTAGTAAGCATTGTGGCTGCTATCACACGTTCGGCGGATCCACCAGCAGACCTCAATCAGTTCAGCATCTCGAAGATGTCTGAAGATGTATGGGTCTTCGTGGCTCACCCTGCCAACTGATAAGTGGGACGAGAACGAGGACTTTTGTCGTCTGAAGGATGTGATCTCTAATCTCCAGGTCACCAATGACGTCGCTGAAAGAGGAGTCCAACTGATACAAGACTATGCGAAAACGGTCACAAAGGACGAGGCACAGCTGCAGGATCTTCTGCAAGTGGTGGAAAAGAACCGGAAAGAGCTCGGCGACTTCAAGAAGTCATCACTCGCCACGATGACATAGCACAGAGGGACAACGTTGCAGCCAGTGACGTGTGATAGTGGTCAATACAATGCAAAAGTGATTGTTTAAGTTATTGTTTCTTTCTTCCTTATTTGTCTGCTATTTGCTGATTTTTTTGAAAAGTATAGGTGATCGTGGTTTTTCCCATTATTTGGCACTATACTAGCACATTGGTATTACCTGTATACAGAACAACTTTTAAACCGTTAGTCGTATGACATTGGAAGGCACACCAAACGACTTCTCTCATCAAGAGAATTTAGAAAACATCCCTACTTAATGATTTATCTTGATTCAGTAAAAAGTTAAAAAGTACGCATTTTTAAAAAAAAAACTCGTAATTTCAAGGTCGATGCGAGACCCCTAAATATTGATCAATTTTTGTAAAAATGGTACCAATGTGCTAGTATAGTGCCAAATAATGGGAAAAACTACGATAACCTATACTTTTAAAAAAAAATTGAAAAGTGAAAAGTGGGCCACCCTATTGTACATGTATTGGCAAGGGTGTTGTGGGTTAGTTGTCGCTGCTGCCATGAATTGTGTTCCCTTCATGTCTAAATGTTTCCTAACTTTCAGTATTTTTGTTTCTGTGTGCAGGTGTTCTATTGGTGTTGTTTGAGTGCATCCTGTAATGATACGAAGTGCGTTGTTTTGTATTGTCTGTAAGGTGTTTATGTGTGTGTTTGAGATAATGGGTGCCCAACATGGGCTAGCATAGTCCATAACTGAGCGAATATATTGTTTGTATATGAGTGATGTTGTTTCCTGCTGGTGTCCAAAGTTTGTGCCTGTTAGTACCCTAAGCGTGTTAAGTCTTGACGTACATTTGTTTTTAATGTCCTGAATGTGGTTTGCAAAAGATAATGATGTGTTGTATGTGACCCCAAGTATTTTGGTCCTGTGAGTGTGTGGAATGTTGATGTAGATTAGTGTAAGCTGTGGAATTACCTGGTGTTCTTTTGTGTTGGTTGTAAGCAAGGTGATGGTTGATTTTGTGGGCGCTTCTTTGAGTCTATTGTGTGTGAGCCAGTCTTGTATACTGTTTATGTATGTTTGTAGGTTATTTGTAGCGGTGTCGATGTTGTTGTGGGTGGATGTTAGTGATGTCATCTGCATATGATGATAAGGTAAACTTGTTATCTATGGGTGTTGGAATGTCATGCATGTATAAGTTGAAGAGTGTTGGTGAGAGAACAGAACCTTGAGGGACCCAGTTCGGAAAAAGCTTGTTTTTGGATGACTTGCCATTAAATGTGACATGTGAGTATCTTCTTGAAAGATAGTTGCTCAGCCACCTTTTGGTGTTATTGTGCATGTTTGTGTTGAGTATTTTGTTTATGAGAGGGAAGCGTGGGATAGCATCAAATGCTTTACTAATGTCTATTGTTACTAATAGTGTACGTTGAGCTGGTCGTCTGGAGTTGATGCCATCCATGATGTGCTGCGTGAGGTTAGTGAATAATGTCGTGGTTGAGTGGTGAGGTCTGAATCCATGTTGAGTAGGCGATAGTGGAATGTGTGGGTTGGTGATTTGTAAGATTAGTCTTTCTCTTACTTTGGAAGGTGTGCATAGTAAAGTAATGGGTCTATAGGAAGCTGGTTCTGTTGGATTCCTTTTTGGTTTGAGTAGTGTAATAATTTTACCTTGTTTCCATATGTTAGGAATAATACAGTGTTGGTATGAATATGTGCTGATATTTGTGAGAGCTAGTATTCCTTGTGTGCCCAAGTGTTCAAGGTGTATGTTAGATATGTTGTCTGGTCCAGTAGCCTCCGAATTCTTAATGTTTTTGATGATCTTGTTGTAATGGTGTAATGGTCGTGTAATGGTCGTGTCGAGTCTGTAGGTTTTCTTGTGTCTCGCTGTTTGTCTGTCTGCGTGTTTCTGGTTGTTGTCTCTGTTTCAGTGACTTATCTTTGCGTAGTGATTAACTAGAATGTTAGCTTGTTGTGTGTATGTTGGGATATTAATTTGGCTGCGACAGATAACCACGTGTGAGGTGCGAATGCCGCTGTTAGAGTGGGTAATGCTGTTTATAGTCTTGTATAGCCTGGATGTATCTGTGGAGTGGTTTAATGTTGTTATGAATTCCCTGAGTGTTTCTGTTTGTTTTTCTTTGAGTTTGTTGTTTATTTCTGTGTTGAGCTGTTGGGGGTAGTTGGGGTAGCTGGTCACCCTCATCTTCCAAGCACACTAGTTCCTTCAACGAGTCAAATTTAACGACTCGACGGTGTGCATGGTTAAGCGTGATACCCAAAGCCTCCACGATATATTTCATATCATCCCCTACCTTCACCCATACCCAATAGGTTTTTGGCCCTGTTGACACAAACGATTCTGCGTATGCACCATCACTATACTCATCATTGATCTCGTCAGTTAGCTCTCCGAGGTACTCCCCAATAGCGGACATGTATTCACCTTCCCTCGCTCTGAATATCACGCTATCTGTGTCAGCGTGCAACACCCTCCGTCCAGGAGAGTGCAATAGGCCCAAAAGTTTGATGCAGGCGTAGGCCGTTGTGAAACTGGGTACAGGTATGTTTGTAACCCGTGAGGTATCTGTGGCCATTTCGGTGATGTTGTACTTTATTATGTAAATATTACCTACATTCACGATCTCCATAACCTCTTTATCGGGAGCGTTGGCATAATTCCAGATTTCACTATAACTTTGTGCCAAATGGATGTTCCCTTTGCCGGTATTCTGTGCAAACTTTCCCCAAGGCTGTTTAGACACAACTTTGCACTAAAGCGCTTGCCAGGATTCTTAACAATTTGGGATCGGTCAAGCTGTATACCTTGAAGGCACGGTAACGCTGAATATAAGCTGTTTTTTCATCTTCGGTATCAACCCCTCCCGGATATCCTGACGCCTCAACCTTATCCTTCAAAAAAGTGTTTATATATGGTGTGAAAAGGTTGGGTAGCTTCTGAAACCTCCACACCTCATGTATCTTCATTATTCTATACCCATGGAGAACTGCTAGGGCCAGCTCAAGGCTTGTATATACACCTCTGTTCTTAAGCTGGTGGGTTGTATGGTCACAATCACTGTTGTTCTCTTCTGCGCACTTCACGCACAAGGGGATCATGAGCTTGTGATCTATAACGACGGGTAAGATCGGCATCCATACATCGCGAGGGGGGAGCACGTCTACGAAAGAGAGTCCAAAGTAACGCTCATTCAAGTTAGCTGAAAAATCGATGGTTGGTAAAGTGGGACCCACCATTTTTTCAGGTGCACCTACGGGGTACGGATTGTTCTTCATCACATAGTTGTATAAAGAGCAGAAGTCGTAGTAGTGGAGTTTCACGCCCTCCGTAGGCGGAAAGTATAGCTTGAAGGGATTTGTACGCTCTCCAAACAAGCTCTCACCGCATTTGAGGGGGTCCAACAGGGCCGGACTTTCACCTGCTGAGGCCCTAAGCTATATGAAATTTGAGGCCCTTCTCTAAAAAAATTCGGGTAAAAAAATTTAAAATAATGTCATTATTACTATAATTATTATTATTTATATTAATGTTAATGATAAAGAAAAAATAATATATATATATATATATATAATTTTTGATGAATTAGTGTTAAAGAATAAAAACTAATGATAAAATAAAAATATATTTAAAAAAATGAGGCCCCCGAGGGTGTGTGGCCCTAAGCTATAGCTTATTTAGCTTATAGGTAAGTCCAGCACTGGCCCGGTCCAACACCATTCAACGTTTGATGGTCCTTATTTCTTCACGGTACTGTCCATCTGTTCCCATCCGTGCATCATACTCATGCTCCCACAAGACTTTGTGAGTGAACTGGGAGCCTATAAGTTGATCGCGGGTGCCGGTCCATGCGAGGCTGTCGGCGGGGGATCTTCCATAAAGGTCCCCTGTGACGGCACATTCAGCGCGCGGGCATCCATGTCACCAGCAGCCTTTAAAGGAATACACAGTCTTCTCACCAGTGGCTGGATCCTCACTTAGGCCGTCAACCCAAAAAACACGACTATTAACCTTAATGGGTACTTCACCCGTGTTGCGGGCATGCTTCATGTATACCCCGGTCTGCTGCTGTAGGTGTATGAGCCAGTAAATAGACTTGTGCCCATAACTGCGGGGATTGTTTCTGTGAATAACGGCTAAGGTGTCTTTAGGCATGAAATTATTCTTGAACACCGTAAAACATAATGAGGCGATCGTGGTCGTGACTTGCAGCGGATCGCATTTGAAACGGGTTATGTACATCCTTCTAAAGGTTTGAAAGCATACTCTAAGTACACACATGGCCGTAACTACCTATGAGGTCACCGAGGTCCGGACCTCGGTAATTATTTCCTAAAAAAAAAAAAGAGACAACCGTTCTCCGTGTATGAAACGCATATTACCGCTTTTCTTTTGAAAAGAGGGAGCGTCGAGCGTTTTGTGTTTTGTGTTTAGTGTATAGCTTGGGTTGTGTTTGTAGATGTCATTTTGGTCTGAATTTTGCTCGTCCCGCCGAGCTCGAAAAAAATCTGGACCTCACTAATTTCTAAACCCTAGTTACGGCCCTGAGTACACATACGTCATTCACACAATAACGTTCACATTCATCGGCTATATTGTATGGATTAGCTTCATTAAAACTGTTGTAGTAACGGTCAAAATCTTCACGCTCACTATAACTCATGTTTGTGTAGTTAAAGTAATGTTTGGGTGGAGGTAGTCCTATGTAATTTAAAGTCTCGTTAGTGAGGAATGTGTAAGGGAAATATCCTTTTGAAACTTCAGCTGCTGCGCCCATGACCTGGGCAGCTTTGCTAATTTACAAGGTGTGAATAATAAAGTGTCTTTAAACTGTACATTACCTCTTATCTGCATCTGTATTAGTTTGTTGCCTCTTTTCAAGGAATCAACTGTAAATATCGCAAACGACTCGTGTTCAAGCAGCTCCTTATAAAGGAACTGTGTGTCAAATTTCGCCACGTTATGGGCAAGAATATACACAGTAAAATTTTTTAACTTGTCCGCTAATTTGACAACATAGGACACAAAGAACTTCACAGGGCTGTCATATGCATTCGTTTTAAATACGTTTGTCCGTTTTCCACATTTGTGACACTCATCACACTCGAGCTCTATGCTCTATATCGTAGTACACAGTTATACAAGGGCTATTTTTAGGTTTAGCATCTTTCATATAACATTCATGCATCACTCCATCCGCCTTATATTTTTCATGACATGTAGAACAGTGAATTTCATCGCATTTTTGTTTGAAATTCCCCCAATTATCCATCATGTGAAACATACCGCACTTACAAATCCTCATTTTCCTGCAAGTGCCATTTGATTTATGGAGCTCAAAACATTTAGTATTGAAAAATGTACGTCTACACACATTACATTCCCTCTTCTCGATTTCAACTACCTGACTTTCACAGTTGGGGCTTTTACACTGCTCACATACCATGTAGCAATCCTTACAACGTTTCACCATATCATCAGCAAACTCTAGACAACCCTTACACAAATCATGATACCTTCCATATTTTCGACTTTTATCATAACTGGCGTAGAGATCCCTTATTTTACGGATGGGGAGATACGATGTTCCTGACAATTGTAACATAAGTAGAGGTCTTGTACGATCTCTCACGCTGCTTTAAAAAACACACAGTCCTACGACGATCATCCATTCCAAATACGACTACACGTGCATTCATTTCCTGCTCGGCCCTTCTCAGTTCTTCAGGACCCATATTACACTCAAACTCAAGCTTACAATCTGAAGCCAGTTTACGGGCACGCTGCACAACCTGTGGGCAACCAAATTTTTCGCTTCCATTTATTTAGCACAGTGAACATATGAGCGAAAGTTATTGCTATAAAACCACAACCTCGATTTACGTTTAAATGCTTTCTTTAAATAACCGGAGAATTGAAATCAAGAGTATAAGGTGTGGCACTATGACCCGCAACCCAGAATACTCTGTCAATATCTACCATGAAGTTGTCCATATTGAAGGATGTACCACTTTGAGAGGCTTGCATTATACGCCCCAAGATATATTCTATATCTACAGCAGCTAAACGTCTGAACGATATTACCACCCAAAATTCGTCCCCCTCAATTGACCCGAACCTGAAGGATAACCTCGTCCGGACTTCACGTTCGTCGCGGTTCTGAAGGGCAAACTCCACAATACGTTCAACTACACGCCGTAGTCCGTTGGTATACAGGGACATAGGGCCAACCTTGACCACGTACCAATTTCTAGTCAGGGCAGGGTTGGGGGTAGCGGTGCGCACCAACTCGAATGTTATACCATCCTCCACAGTATGAGTAGCTGATGTGGAGGAAGTACCCGGATCTGAACAATTTCCCTAAGATTGACATTCATTAGAATGAACAATTCGGACACAAATGAATAAATAGAAAGGGAATATGATAAAGGAGGGAAATGAAGAAAGGTGAAAGCGATATAAGCAAACACCTTCCTAAACATCTAATTAAACGATGTAATTAGCTTAACAATAGAAGGACAAATATTTAGGGAAAAATAATATATATATATAATTATATTAGACATCGTTCTGAAAATTGTGGAGTTTGGCGGAAGCGATAGATAATATCGATTTAAAATTCCAATAAATAAACTTCTTTCCACAGTAGTTTATTTCGAGATCATAAAGATTAAAACTTCACCAGCAATTGACTCGCAGTTTAGTGTATCTCTCAAAAATACGCGAATTGTACCAAATATATCTCTGCTAATCATAGCTTTTCTTTTCTTTCTACAACAAAAAAAAATAATTACGGGATATAAACACCGTATCACTTCCATTCTGAACTTTTCTCATATATATATATATATATATATATTATATTATCGTAAAGAACGACGCTTGTATAGGAGATATTCCGCGCAAGACGAGAAAGAAAGAACGGAACAAATGAAAAAATGAGGTAACCACCTGGGAATCGAACCCGGGATCTTCCGATTGCCGGTCAGACGCGATACCATTACACCATGGACCTCACTCTTCCAAATGCCGTAATACTTCTACATACTCGCAGAAACCAATGTTACGGCATGCGGGAGGTGCCCCCCTGGGGGCATTGGTTTCTGCGAGTATGTAGAAGTATTACGGCATTTGGAAGAGTGAGGTCCATGGTGTAATGGTATCGCGTCTGACCGGCAATCGGAAGATCCCGGGTTCGATTCCCAGGTGGTTACCTCATTTTTTCATTTGTTCCGTTCTTTCTTTCTCGTCTTGCGCGGAATATCTCCTATACAAGCGTCGTTCTTTACGTTATTTATACTGCGTGTTCTTTGCAGTTGAATGTATATATATAAACACACACATGTTGTTTAGCATTAAATTATACAGCCCAGCGTCTGGTCAATCTTATTTCCATTCTCTCGAGTTCGTGAACTTTAGGCTAATCAACCGCGACTAGCAAGCAGCTGTTATTTTTAAATATATTTATTGTGTCGTGGAAATTTTATAGCAGCTTTCTTCATGGGTAATTAACAATCTTCCACTTTTATGTTTCAGGGATCATAAAACGTTTCACATTCCAACAGCAGCTCTCTCTCTCTCTCTCTCTCTCTCTCTCTCTCTCTCTCTCTCTCTCTCTCTCGGTCGAATACAAGATCAAAAAACAAAGCGTTTCTCGTCTCTCCACGAATGGGGTTATCTAACTTGCCCCAGATTTCAAGGGGCAACCAATCACAACCCTGTGGGCGGAACCCAGGACTTCTGTTTGGCCGCTATGCAGGCCTACGCATCAAGGTCCGCCCAAAATTCACCACTAGCCAATAGGAAGAGAGCGATTGTGTTTTGTAGGTTGGTCACAAGCCCCTTTATAAACATGCACAGCTCATCTCAGAGCCTCAGTTCAATCGTTTTTGCGCTTAGTGTTTTTGAAATACCAGCCATGAGCCAGCTGTACGACTCCCCCGATCTGTTTGAAGCTCAAGATTTTTATGCTCAACAACACGTCTAATTTTCAGAGCTGTAGATCGAGAGGAACTTTTTATCTACCCAGATTGTTACGGAAAATTGTGAGGAAACGCAAGAATCGTTCAATGAAGACGCTATTAAAATGTAAGTAACTATATTCTACGGCTCATTCAGTGTTAACTTATAAGTGACTAAACTAGCTTTATTCTGAGTTTTCCTACAAAGAAAAATTAATCCGAGGACTCTTTCTCGTTTATAATAATATAACATAACCTGGATATAATATATATATATTATATATATATATATATATATTATATATATATATATATATATATATATATATATGTCGGCCAGGACTCTTTCTCGTTTATAACAATATAACCTAACCGTAAAAGGCCGCAATAAACGCATTTTTAAAACTATACTCTATTTAATTCTCTGTTTCCTTCGGGTTATTTCGGCATGTATATATACAGGGTGTTTCAAAAGCCCTCATTATTTTTAAAATTTTATTAAAATAGCAATTACAAGAGGAACCAAATGACAATTTGGTTGCTGAGTCTACGATTCATGAGAATTTTGGTGGCATCAAACTTGGCTTCATAAGTCTACTGGAAAGTCACTGGTACACCTCAACGTGGGCACCGTCTTTTTCGAAACAAGCGAACCACCGTTTTACGCATTCTTGGCCGACATTGGACAACATTTCGGGAGTAACAGAAGCACACGCATTCCTGATCCGTTCTTCTAGTGTGGGGAGGACTCGCGGCTTGGTGGCGTACACTTTGCTCTTAATGTAGCCCCACAAAAAGAAGTCGCATGGGTAAGATCAGGCGAGCGAGCAGCCCATTCGATGGGACCACGGCGACCAATCCACCGATCCGGGAACTGCTTATTCAGAAATGAGCGAACCTCACGCGAGTAATGAGCAGGGGCACCGTCTTGCTGGAAAATGACTTCTTGCATGTCAGCTACAGCTGACAGTTGGGGGATGCAGAACTCCTGAAGCATACGAAGGTAATTGTCTCCGTTGACGTTCACGGAATTTCCATCTTGATCCCGGAAGAAGAACGGACCAATCAGCCCAGCTGAGGAGATGGCACACCAGACGACCAATTTCGGCGTGTTCCTTTCATGTTCACGGATCTCCGCAGGATTGTGAGTTCCCCAGATGCGAGTGTTGTGCCGATTGACGCGACCAGAAAGGTGGAAGAGAGCTTCGTCGCTGAACCACATGTGCTCCAGGATCGATGGGTCTCTTTCGTAGTGATGCAGCAGTGTCTCACACATCTCCACCCAGCAATCGTAGTCTTGAGGTTCCAGCTTCTGAACCACCTGGATCTTGTACGGATACAGCTTGAGACCACGCCGCAAAATCCGTTGGATAGATGTCGCGCTGATGTTCAGTTCCGCAGCAGCTCGCCGAATGGACTTTCCTTGACTCTGAGTAAACGCCTCACGGACAGTTTCGACATTCTCCTCACTCCGCCCACTTCGAGGTCTTCCTGATCGTGGTTTGTCCTTTACGGATCCGGTCTCCATAAACTTCCGGTGGGTGGCGACGATGGTGTTCCTATCCGGTGCATAATGCTGTCCGTAGACTGCCCTGAATCGTCGCTGCACTTCGACCACAGATTGAAAAACCTCCTGTCATGCAGCGATTTTACACCTCTGCTCTAGAGTCAGCATGGTAGCAGAAGAAAACGGAGCAAAACTTCAAATGTAGACTCAAAGAAATTCTCAACTACTGATTAAGAGTTTACCACAAGATGAACGTCGTTGGTCGATTAGCTGCAAAGAAAATTGAAAATCAAATTAGTGAGGGACTTTTGAAACACCCGGTATATATATATATATATATATATATATATATATATATATGGTATGTTTTTATTAGTACATTTCTTGTACAGATAGGATTTTAGAAATATTAAAAACTTATTAATAGTTTTTAATATTTCTATTGTGTTTGTCTGCGGATTCGAGACACGTTGCAGGCAGAGGGAGCAGAGCACACTCACCTAATCTTACTTTTGAAAACTATCAGGATATCTGCTTATGATTACAATTTGCTGTTAGTCTAACCTAGCTTTATTCTGAATTTTTTTACAACGTAAAAATTAATCCCATTATGTTTTTAATTATTGTCTGTTTCCATCGTGATTATTTCTGAATATATATATATATATATATATGGGGGAGCTTTAATAATATTTTTCTCGATAATTCAGCACCGCAGTAGGATTTTTAAATTACCAAAACTTTTACCATTAATGTCTTTTTATTATAATTTTTTTAAATTCGTGGCATTTTCTCTTATTGTAGCTATTTAGTTTTACTTAACATTATAGGACGATGCGAAACTTGATCGTGTTATAGCTACTTTTGATGAAAGGGGAATAAATGATATGGATGCTTCTCCGCACAGCCAACCCAGTGACCTGAATACAGAAGTCGAGGTATTGGCTCACATCCGGTCCGGCGAGTGTCAGGTCATCGAGGAACTAATATAAATATTTTCGAGGTTAAGAACAAAACACATTGTATTTTCACTTATTAAATGGCAGAAAACATGTACAAAGCGGAACCAGTGTCCGTTAAATAAGTCTTAATGGCTACATTTTACAGTTAAAAATGTATATACAACTTTACACAATACAGCGGGTGCTAACATATGGGAACCTTTTTCTTATCTGTCTGCATACACTTTTATCATTCATCTCTGTTTCGCACAAATAGAATATTTTATTAAAATTTATGAATCCCTTCCCACGTGACATGTGCAGGAGAAATGAAATGCAATACACGCCGCACGTTTCGCTATAATATCCTTGAAAACGGTATGGGCTTCATACAATCTCAGGTACATGCATCTTCTCGATTAATTTTACCATAACAGGATCATTCCAGGGCTGAGAGCCGAGTGAATCAAAATAATACATTCTTTCCCTATTTTTAAAACATTGCAAACCAATGAATCCCCTCATCCTCAGAATGCCGGTGTTAAAGATAAGGCTATACCAATCTCTCGTACTTGGCAACTTCAATATTTCATTCTTCGCAAACATACCGATAAATTTGGAGGGTGTGAAACGGTCACTTTTCATTACTCTCGGGAGTGTATTCGCATCCATTTTAAAAGTCTGTGACCACGTTCCTGAAACGATCAACTTCTATTAGTGCCTGTGATTCGAGGTACAGTGCTTACAAGAAGTCTCACGCCTCTGTATCGTCCCAAGCTAGTCTGTTAGGTATAAAATGGGCGGTCCTTATGGCAGCGGAGATGTGTTCGGATTGGTGCACATAATTGCTCTAACCCCACCACTGACGTCCACATTATGTTGGTGTTGATCACTATCTATTTATATATAGAGACATACTGTATATACGTAGATATATATAGAGTATGCAGGAGATAATGTGTCTCAGTCCCAGCTATGGTAGTTGTCTTACAATTAACAGTCCCAAGTGCAAGTTACGTTAACACCTCCACATAAACTACCCTGGACTAAAATAACATACGTGAAGCCCTTACCCAGAAACCATTTAAAAGGTGTGATTTAAAAACTCGCTCTCTCTCTCTCTCTCTGATCACACCGCATCCCATCAGAGGTATTCAGCAGGGACATCGGCAATGTATCCATATAACGTTAATAATAACCGAAACTCGGGGAAAATATACTCTCTGCCTTCCGCTCTATCCCAAATCCTTTTCTCTTAGTAACCTCTTAATACAAACTAATCTATCATATTTTGCGACTTTTTAACTCTGGTTGGATTCAATTCCATTCCTCTAGTGTAAGAGATACTTAAATTCATGTGTGTATTTTGCCATATGATGTGCGTAATAAATAATCATTTTTAAATAGTTGGAGCGTTCAAGGTCATCTGTAATAATCTATAGACTACCCCTCAAGCCCACTCTCAACACTTAGATCCCCCTGAGACACAGGCGTCTTTAAGTAACATGAATGCGTAGAGATCTAAGGTGTTAGATTCCATATTATATAATTTAGGTGCTATGTTTAAGAACGCTGGCATTGAAGGATGGAAGGAAGGGACAGTAAAAGCGATAATAGGTTTAATGAAGGAAGTGGAATGAGGATGGAGGTAAGCGTTGCTAGGTCGAAGGAAACGAGTTTGGGTGGGGAATTACGAAGGGAGGAGGAATGGGAGAGAGGGGGCTAAAATGAACGCAGAGATGTGTTAAGGGAGAGGAGAGAAATTAATATGAAATGCTAAACACAAACTCAAATATTTATTTTAATGCCCTAGACCTAGAAACACAAAGAGCAAAATACCTTAAACTAACAATGAATTGACAGAAACAGAAGAGTCTGGTCTTGGACGCACTGATAGGTTTAACGTATGTGGCCAGAGGCCGCCACTCAGAATTACCACTAATACCTAAGTCATAATAAGGTTATTTACTATGACAAAGTAGTCATGAGTAGTTATGGAAATAAAATATGATTATACTGTTTGGCTGACTATAATTCAGTTGGGATATAAACTATTGCTGACAATCTTTGGATCCTTGGCTTTAAAGACGAATTTTTTATGCATATGTTCAACAAAAATAGGAAATTGGCTGATTATTATTACCATTCGAAGGGTTGGTACCCTCACAACCGAAATCAATTTCAGAGGGGTGGCATGGTATCCCATTTCCTTTATCGTCCAACACGCTTCACATAAGCCATTTACGCAAAATATGGAAAGGCCATCTTTGCACCACGAGACGACCCAGGCAATGCGGGGAGCAATGGTGACATGCATGAATATGGTGTGCCAATAAGAGAGAAATCATCAAGACGACTTAGACGTTCATCAAAGCACTGTGGAACGGTGATTCATCGGTAGAAGCAGAAAACTCAATCGCTACTTTGCCGAGGTCTGGTCCTCTGCGTTCAACATCTCAAAGGAAGATGCTGCGATTGTTAATCATGCCAGAGAGATCCGTTTTTTCCAGCAACGCATATTTTACGACACCTGAAACTTCGTTGTAGCGCAAATACAGTGAACAACAGACTTCACGAGGCAGGGTATTTTTCTCACCGTCCAGCTATAAAACCTGCATTGACGATTGAGCATAAGCGCGGATGGGATTTGTCTTGCAATACTTGCCGCAGAGGAAATTCTGAGAAAAGTTGTGTACTGTGACGAAAAAACATTTTCAACAGATAGTCATGGTTCCCTGCATTGTTGGAGGCAGCGCGGAAAACGCTATGGAAGGAAATGTTTCTTGAGCAAGTAGTGGTCACATCAATCTCGGTGTGTGGGGCTGGATGTCTGGCTATGTTTCGGAGAATTGACTCAAGTAGATGACCTTTACTGGACAGCAATATTGCCAGATACTGGAAGAGGTGCTGCTACCCAGTGTTCGTGCGTATCTGGTTCCAGCGCCGGAACCATTTACTTAATGGAAGATAACAGTCCCATTCATCGGAGTAACGTTGTGAGAGAGTGGTACGAAGACCATCCAGAGATTATTAATCTAATTCTGCCACCACGTTCTCCTGATATGAATCCGATTGAAAACCTTTGGGCAATAATGATTAACGAATGGGAGCAACGCAGTGAAAGAACATTTGAAGCACTTTTAGCTCACACGAGGAATAGTTCGGAGAGCTTCGCCGAGCACCAAACATTCCCTAAATCTGGCCTCTTCTATGCCGCAACGATTGCAAGAAATTATTGATGCCGGAGGAAGCTATACGAATACTGATGTTAAAGCCATGACGTAAATGTGTAATCGAATATATATTTATTTTAATATAGAATTTTATTTAATATTTTATGTTTGACATCTATAAAAGTATATATTGTGACATGAAAGAACTTTACTTATCCTTAGTTAGAATCTTTCTGCAATGTCTACGCTCGTGGAGATGATAATATATGCAGTGTTGAAACAAACTATGAGAAGGTAATGTTTCAGGAAAAAAATTAAAAATGGCAACATCGAACCCATCACTGTTTGGGAATTGTCATATGATATGCTACCAATAACCTTATATACTACTATATACCGTAAATATACTATATTACGTAATAATTACGATGAACAAATCAAATGCAAATTTCTCTGATTCACGGCCCACCAGTCTTGCTTTAGATTAATGACTTTCATAAGATGGAATAGGTTACCACTTTAAACAATGGATAACTATCTATTAGTGAGACGACCGTGACTTCCTGAAATTCGAGCGCGTGAGAGGTTCACTGAGGAATTTGGTCCTATGATTCTTCACGTAGGATATGTATCACAAACAACAATATTTACAACAATTCCCAACAATTACTTAATATCAATCATTGCATTTGAGCAAATAATTTAGACCTGCGTCAAAATAACTTAGGTATCACGCTATGATTTGGGATATTTGCCGAATTAGTCGTTCTCTATAGTCTACAGTATATAATGAGACGGTATAATGCAGGGGTCCCCAACCTTTTTGTGTCGAAGAGCACATTCAAGACTACCGGTAGTGCGGCGGGCACCATTTACTTTTTCAAGGCAAATTTATAGTTGGACTTAATAATGAACACAATACACAAAAAAAAAACGGACCTTTTCCAGTTTGTGTACCGGTTTTCATATAATTTATTTTTGAGAATATTTTTGTTAAAACTAACGAAAATATCACGACTTAACCTAACCAATTATCAAGAGCGTACAGTTGATCTATTAGTAAATAGTAAATACTATTCCAGAAACAAACAATGTTCTAGTTAATAATAGATCAACTGTACGCCCTTGATAATTGTTAGGTAAGTCGTGATATTTCGTTAGTTTTAACAAAATATTTCTCAAAATAAATTATATGAAAAAACGGTACACCAAACTGGAAAAGGTCCAAAAAAACATTTAATTCCTATGTAAAATAATGAACATAATACACAAAAAAAAACATTTAATTCCTATGTAAAATAATGAACATAATACACAAAAAAAATGGGCATAACTAAAAAAAATAACTTTAGAAAAAAATTATGAAAACGATAACTTAATTTATTTATAAAGAAATAATTATTTTTAAATAAATGAGCATCTGTTTCTGTAATTAACTGCTAAAATTTAATAAAATGTTAAGTATGTTACATATTTTAAATATTTAGCAACTAAATATTTAAAATATGTAACATACTTAACATTTTATTAAAAATTTAAATAAAAACTATCAATCGTAGTCAGTCAGTGGCGGGCACACGCAAAAGGGCCGGCGGGCACCATGGTGCTCGCGGGCACAGGGTTGGGGACCCCTGGTATAATGTAATGCCCAGCTAATATTATGATGACTAGGATTGCTCCATAACCATCCCAGCATCCCGAAACTTGGTCATTCTTCTTCTTAATCATTTGTATTTTAAACACTAAAATTTAGCAGAAGTTACGTAATAATGGACGTCATTGATTGGGTTAGAGCAGTTATGTGCACCAATCAGAACACCCCCTCTGCTGCCATAAGGACTGCCCATTTTATAACTAACAGACGAGCTTGGGACGAGACAGAGGCGTGAGACTTCTTGTAAGCACTGTACACGAGTACACTAATAGGCGCGTCTATAGGCTTGGCAAATTCCAACCTGACTGAAATATTCCCACTCTGCTGTGGACTTAAATGCGTATTTGAGCCAGCAGACAAGTCAGGCGTAATATCAAATGAATAAATGTTAAATTCTTCGAAAAATTCTTTCTGCGTTACAGCAAACCCAAGTTCGTCACAGGCGCCTGTATTATGAGCCAGACTACTATATGCTCTCGCACAGAGCGGGAACACAGCGTCTGATGAGTAGTCCGTATTCATGGTCCCTCCCAAAGCGATGCCATTTACGTATAGAGTAATATTTTTAAGGCCGAAATTCTCGAAATTAAATGCACTCTTTTTATAATTTCCATTCGTCGCGGCGTGGTCCTGCATTCCATTTAATATCCTTTTAGGTAGGACTCCAAGGGCCACGTTTTCTAGTTGCTTCGAGGCCAACCCGGCAGGCACCGTGTATAGTTTGATCTGTGCCCTGTTAATTGGGTATTTTACTGTGGCGTGTATTAAGTCTTTCTCAATTTCTATTTGTTTTGGCGAACTTAATTTCACTAGGCGTATACGCAAATACGTCTCCATGATGTGAATCAAAACGGGTTTCGCGCCCTCTTCTTGATTAGACACCAGATTTATGCAGATCTCAGGAATCGTGCGGGTAAGCTTCAATTTCATATCCACCCCGTTCATAAGCAGTTTCTCCTGGAATGTGAAATCTGTATGAAGACGTCCAAAACATTCGTATATCTTTTTTTTAGAATTTTTAAATTTATCCTTTATACCATTTTCATTTTTGGTATGGTAATATCCCTCGGCGGTTAAAAAGGTGTCCTTCGCTTCCCCACCGATACCCAGCGCGCGCACTTTCGCCATTAGCCGGCGGTGAGGTACCTATCAAAGGCTTTCTCAAAGTCGAGATAAAGTATATCAATCGCCCTACTCTTATCATACTCACTCAACATGGCTTGGAAAAACTCGAGCAAGTTGGTGAGACACGACCTATGCCGTCTAAACCCATGTTGGGTGTCCCCAAGCAGCTTGTAGGAATCCAAATGGTCAACGATCCTATCAGCTATTATCCCTTCTAATAATTTACCTACAACTGAAGTGAGACTAATGGGACGATAGTTCCCTGGACTTTCTTGATCCCCTTTCTTAAAGATAGGGGTCACGTTGGCTTCCCTCCAGTCACCAGGCACCTGGCCCATCTCCAACGATTTGTTGAAGACTGTAGCCAGGTGGGGAGCCACCTGGTCGCGCACTTCTCGCAACACTCTGGGGAGAAACTGGTCTGGCCCAGGAGCCTTAAACGCGCTCAGTTTGTCTATTCTATCGGCAACGACTGTCGCGGTACATCTAACAGTATCCAGGCCAGCACCTTCGTGCCTCACGCCTGGCTCGGGGATGACGCGGGTATCCTCCCTGGTGAACACTCTCGCAAAGTACTCATTAAGCACATTAGCGATGTCCGCGTCGGAGGTCCGCAGAACGCCGCTTCCGTCCTTTAACGGTCCTATCATGCTTGTAATTGGCTTTCTACTATTAACATAACTGAAGAACTCCTTAGGGTTCCCGTTGCAGAGGCTTGCCACCCGTAGTTTTTCGTTACGTTTCGCTAGCCTAACCTTCGCCTTCACTTCCCTACACAGGCGGACATACGCTTCAGTGTTCTCATGGGAACGATTGGCCTTCGCCCTCCTATACGCTACTTTCCCATTTCGGATAGCCGAAGCGATATCACGATTGAACCACTTAGGCTGCGTTGAAGCAGGGGTGACCGGTTTTGAGGGGTATGGCAGCAGACTGCAGCACCATAAACTCGTCCCGGAAAGCACTCCACATTCCCTCAACATCGCCGCCAACCTCTAACCCCATCTCTACTACGCTATCCCTGACGCTAATAAAGTTCGCCCGCCGGAGATCGAGCTTACTGCCTCTCGAGTTACTACGCTCCACCCGAGGGACGCACACACGGAAACTAATAAGACCGTGATCACTCCCGCCCAATGATTCGTTAACGGTGAGGCCAGTGACGAGGTTGTCTTCGGTCGTGAATACTTAGTCTAGAACGCTTTCGCCTCGTGTAGACTCGTTGACGCACCGAGTGAGGAAGTTCTCATCAGCAATGTCAACTAGCCTCCTCCCTTCAGCATTGGCAGTCCTGTTTTCCCACTTTATGCCGCGACAGTTGAAGTCTCCTAAAACTACACACACCCTATCCCCTAGCAGGCTACTGAGTTCGGTGTACAGGGCTGTATCCTCCTCGAGAGAAAGAGAAAGAGAAAAAGAGATAGAGAGAGAGAGAGAGAGAGAAAGGGAAAGAGAAAAGAGAAGAAGAGAGAGAGAGAGAGAGAGAGAGAGAGAGAGAAAGGGAAAGAGAAAAAAAAGAGAGAGAGAGAGAGAGAGAGAGAGAGAGAGAGAGAGAGAGAGAGAGTTACAAGGAGTTACAAGAACAAGAGGAAGCCTCAAAGACCTTTCGGTCCACTCTGGGAGGTTCCTGTTATTAAACTTTCTTTCAACTATCCTAGCAGTGGTAGAAAACTGGATAGAAAAGTAGAAGGCTCTCTCCGCACCCTCCGCTCCCTCCCTGTCAGAGGCAGGTATGGAAAAAGGTTGAAGAAAATACCTTGACCCTGGAAAAGTAGCCAAGGAAATTTTACAGGAAAGTGGAGAATATATAAATAGCTCTATATTTAGCTTGCTCACAGAGAAACCGTGCAAGCGAACTCCTGCAGAGTTTTCTTATGTTTTAATTTTAAACTATGAGAGTATTCAGTACTTTGTCTAGCCTATTTTTAAACACATTTACACTTTGACTGGAAAGAACCTCTGAGGGAAGTTGGTTCCAGATATTAACTCTTTTATAGGAAAAGAAATTTCCGCAGACAGAGGTCCTAAATGTCTTTAGTTCCAGATATTAACTCTTTTATAGGAAAAGAAATTTCCGCAGACAGAGGTCCTAAATGTCTTTAGTTCCAGTTTAAACCCATTATTTCTTGTCGGATTGGCATTAAGTGAGAATAAGTCTCTGTAATCTACCCTGTCTATTCCTTTGAGCATCTTGAAGACTTGAATAAGCTGACCCCGCAACCTCCTCATCTCTAAGCTAAACAGATTTAGGCGCTCCAATCTCCGTTGGTAGCTTTGCATTCTCATTGAAGGGATCAATTTTGTAGCCCTTGCTTGTACTCTTTTTAACCTTTCTATGTCCTTCCTGATGGATGGAGACCAAAACTGCGCACAGTATTCCAGTTGAGGTCTGACTAGAGAATTATAAAGACACATTACAGTCTCCTTGTTCCGAAACTGGGACTGTCTTTTAATATAACCTAATAATTTTAAGGCCCTCTTTTCGACTTCTGCACATTGCTTCGACGGTTTCAGATCGTTGCTGATATAGACTCCTAAGTCTTTCTCTAGATCGGTCTCAGTCAAGTTCCTTCCCAAGAGAGAGTAATCGGTCTTCGGGTTTTTATAACCTATGTGCATTACCTTACATTTGTCCAAGTTGAATGGCATCTGCCAAGTAGCAGACCATTCACCCAACCTGTCAAGATCGTTCTGAAGCGTTCTTACGCCCTCTTCAGTACCCACACTACTTCCTAATTTCGTATCGTCTGCAAATTTGGAGATTGCACTTAGAAGCCCGATGTCTATATCGTTAATATAGATGATAAAAAGTAAAGGACCCAGAACGGAACCCTGTGGGACACCACTGGTGACGGGCGCCCACTCCGAAGCCACTCCATTTATTACCACTCTCTGCTTTCTATCTTTTAACCAATCCTCAATCCAGTTGGAAACGAGCCCGGTGATTCCTAGTCCTTTGACTTTAGCTATCAATCTAGCGTGAGGGACTTTGTCAAAGGCTTTTTGAAAGTCGAGATACACTACAGTATATCTATTGCCCTACTTGCATCGTACAGTGTATGCATATTATGGAAAAACTCTAACAGGTTTGTCAGACAGGATCTATGTCGCCTAAATCCATGTTGAGAATAAAAAATTAGATTGTTAGATTCAAGGTGATACACAATACGTTTTGTAATGATGGATTCCAACAGTTTGCCGACAACTGATGTTAAACTGATCGGGCGATAATTACAAGGATTTTCCCTATCACCCTTTTTAAAGATTGGTGTTACATTTGCTAACTTCCAGTCGGTTGGAACTTTCCCTAACTCGATTGATTGTTTGAATATGGTTACTAAGTTGTCAACAACGTTGTGGCTAACCTCTTTTAATACCCTTAGAAGAAATAAGTCGGGGCCAGGTGATTTGTATTTGTTCATCTTATCAATTAATTGCTGTACCTCATTTCTCGTAAAACTTATGGTCTCTACGGGCTGGTTACCGTCATATGTAATCCGAGGACTTGGCACTTCTATTGTGTCTTCCTCCGTGAAGACTGTAATGAAGAACTCGTTTAACGTATTAGCTATATCTTTATCACCGAATTTGAGTACGCCATTTCTATCTTTTATGGGGCCTACAGAATTTTGAATTGGCTTTCTGCTATTAACATGGGCAAAAAATTCTTTAGGGTTAACTTTACAGAGTGAGGCAACTCTAGCTTCTTCATCACGTTTGGCTGATCTAATTAAGGACTTAACCCTCCTACGTAGGTTTATATAGTTTTCTGAATTAGTGTGGTTTAAATGCGACTTAAGTAGTTTGTAGGCTCTATTTCTTCCCATAATAGCCCTCCTAATTTCGTTGTTAAACCATTTCGGTGACTTTGTTGACAAGGAAACCATTTTAGTTGGTATAAATGTGTTCTGTAATATTCTAAATTGATCCCTATATGAGCTCCAGGTGACACTGACATCCTCACTTATTGGAAATTCGAGTGTGTCTAAACTACTTCGGAAGCTTTCAAAATTTGCTCTCGAGAAATGCAGTCTTTCACGAGTCTTTTCGCGTGTATTAACTGGAACCCTGAGGTCAAACCTAATCAAATTATGATCGCTGTTACTTAAATTTTCACCAATAGTCAGGTTAGAGACTAGGTCATCTTCGTTCGTGAATATGAGGTCTAGTTTATTATTACCCCTAGTAGGCCCGTCAACCCATAGACTTAGTAAGTTATCATCACCAAAAATCACACTGATCTTATTATTCACTATTCTGCTTAATTTGTTATACAAGTTTATATCCTTATCAACGGGGTAGTGAGGTGGTCTATATACTAGAAGTAGCTGCACTACTTTATTATTTAGGTTTAGATCAATTCCCAACATTTCATGAGCAGATACGATATTACTGTTTACCGGGTGCAGGGGGTCCCGAGCATACAAAAGTACACCGCCGCCTTCCCTTCCGTTCCTATCTTTGTGAAACATTTTGTAACCTACCATTTCAAATTCTCCTACAAAATCCCTTGATTCAGAATGAATCCAGGATTCCGTTATTCCGATGATATCAAAGTTCTCAGTTTTGACAAGCGCTATAAATTCCATTAGTTTGTTTCTAATTGACCTAGCATTGAAGAGCACAGTTTTGAGTGATTTTAAGTTGTGGTTTTTCCTAACTGGCCTGAGTCGTTTCCCGACGCAGTTGAACTAACTACTGGGGGAGGGGGACTAACTACTGGGGGAGGGGGACTAACTACTGGGGGAGGGGGACTAACTGCTGTTGGAGGGGGACTAACTGCTGTTGGAGGGGACTAACTGCTGTTGGAGGGGGACTAACTGCTGGGAGAGGGGGACTAACTGCTGAGGGAGTAAGTTTAACTGTTTGGGGAGCAGGATCAATTGCTAGTTTGGGGGGTCCTAGTTTAAAAAGATTATATAAATTAATGTTCATTAAATCACCATATTTCTTTTTCCCCTTCTGGTTAAAATGTATCCCGTCCGAACCAATGTATTCCCCATTTCCGTAGAATGTAGGCCAAAAATCGACAAACTTTAGGCCTTTTTCCTCACACATGCGTTTAACTCTTTTATTTATGCTAATGGCTTTACTTAGGGTATAGTCACTAGCACGCATTCGAGGGAGAATTCCTACGACCATACCCATGTCTGTCCTATCCCTAACCTTGTCAGTTAGGTTCTTGAATTCTTTTATAATGGGCTCTGTCTGCCCTCCTGTCCCTCCCAGAAAAACGTCATTGCAACCAACATGGACAATGATAGGGCAACTCTTATTCTTGATATTAATTTTGCCTAATTCCCTATTAATTATCTGGCTTGTGGCACCCGGAAAACATCGGAGTTTTCTCTTGGTCGCCCGTCTTGCTCCGAAAAAGTCCCCTTGATTCCTTACCATAGAATCCCCAATTAAAAAGGATTCATCCTCCTCATCAGCAAGTAAGTGAAACTTATATTTGATGGTAATGGGTTCCAAATCCTTATGTTTTGGTTTTGGTTTGGAGGGTCTTTTATTTTTGACAAATTTGAATTCTTGTTCCTCCGTTCTATTTTTCAGAATAGTCACCGTGTTTTCCAAGCGTGCCACGCTTTGTTCTAGATGCTTAATCTTACAGTTTAAATCTGCTGGTGTGTTTTTAGTTTGATCTTGTCCACTGGGTTGGATTTCCAGTGCTACGACCCTAGCTTCAAGCTTTTTTACTAATTCATTTAGCTCTTTAACTTCCTTTTCGTGGTTGTCTCTAAGTTTACAAAACAAACATACACTAAGGGATGTGATATCGCTGATACTACCTTCAGGGAAGTCAACGCACCAATGATTAACTTTACATTTAAAGCATTCTGCTTTCAATTTAGGTGGCCCTGCCATATTTTCTCTCTTTTTTTTTTCAATACTCTGAATAAGATAAAGCGTCCTAGCAATGAAAACTATCAAAAACGTTCTGACCAGTATATAAAAAGGGGGGGGGGTGAATTCATCCCGGGCGTAGTCGCATCCACCTACTTGCAAGTGACGTTCATCCCTTCCAGAAGACCACCTCTCGCTGCTGCCGCACCGACCAAAGGTCTCCCCAGGGCCGGACACTCCCAAACGTGTCGCAGCTACCAACTAAGAAACACTCGCGACGCAGGCATCACGGATTTCCCGGCAGGAGCGACAGCGAGATGCAGCCCCTTACTAAGTCTTACTAGTCACTCACAAGCGGCCAGACTCTTAGAATCCAGTGTTCAAGGGATATCCCACCAGACCCAGAGGCTACGCCCGAGACTTTACGCTGGCCTGGCAGCCAGCAGGGCAGTAAAGCTCTCTCACCTCAGAGCAGTACAGCCAAGCACCATCAATTGGTCACAAAAGAACAGTCGCAGGGGGCTGGAGAGGCCATTACGCGTTAGGAATGGGCTTAACGAGGCACTAGCCACACTCCATTCATCGCGCCCCTAAGCCTCGGACCCCTCCATCCCAGTCTCTCACAACCTACGAGCGTTAAATGGTGTTATTTATAGAGGTTCCAAAGCCTCTACTCCCACGCATGAGGTAGCAGTAGGGTCCTAATAGTAAAAGAAGAGAAAAGACTTAATACTAAAAGAAAAGGTTTTTTTTTTTTTTTTTTTCCAGTCAGAGGAGAACATCCTTAATGTAAGCTAAAATGACAGAGTAGGGATGGGATGGGGTCCTAGTAACCCACGGGACAGAATTGTACAACATACTTTACCCACCCTCCCGAAAGAGAGAGAGAACCTAAAGGAACTGGCAGCCAATTTCTCTAGAATGCCACGACTCTGGACCGGAGGGCTGTCACACCCCAAGTATAAAGTTTACAACATCCAGAAGAAATGTCATAACCTTTATACCCCCTGCGAAGTGTGATAACCTTTACAAGGAGTTACAAGGAAAAGAAGTACCTCAAAAGGCCTTGCGGCCCATACCGAGGAGGTACCAATGGCAACGAGTGCCAGGGAAAATTTTGTACACACTCAAATAGTGTGCAAGATTTGGTCTAACCTTTTCTTGAACTGATCCACAGAGGAACTGTTCACAACTTCCGAAGGTAACCTGTTCCGTATGTCACAGATCTTATACGTAAAGTAATTCCCACACACACTAGTCCTAAACCTTTTCAAATCCAACTTCCAACCATTGTTACGAGTTGGGTTATCATTTAAACTAAACATACTTCTAAAATCGACATCGTTGAACCCGCGTAAGAGCTTGAAAACCTCGATCAGTTGACCGCGCAGCCTCCGAGTTTCAAGCGAAAACAAGTTCAGGTCGCGTAACCGTCGATTGTAACCCATATGCCTAACGGAAGGGATTAACTTTGTGGCCCTCGCCTGCACTCGCTCCAGCCTCTCAATATCTTTCCTGAGGGTAGGCGACCAGAACTGCACAGCATACTCCAGGTGCGGCCGAACAAGGGAATTGTACAGTGAGAGCACAATCTCCTTGTTCCGAAACTGAAATTGCCTCCTGATATAACCCAATAGTTTCTGGGCTTTCTTTTCCACCTCTACACACTGTTTCGTAAACTTAAGGTCGCTGCTAATTAGCACACCCAAGTCCTTTTCTAAATCAGTCACCTCGATATTACTACCCAACATCGAGTAGTCCGACTTGGGATTGGCGTAGCCAATGTGCATCACTTTGCATTTACCCAAGTTAAACGGCATTTGCCATTTTTCGGACCACTCTCCTATCCTACCTAGGTCCGCACGCAGTTCCTCGATCGCTTCGGGCGTCCCAACATTGGCCCCAAGCTTGGTGTCATCAGCGAATTTGGCGATCCGACTGACGATGCCACCGTCGATATCATTTATGTAAATGATAAACAACAGTGGCCCCAAAACGGAACCCTGAGGAACCCCACTAGTGACCGAGGCCCAACCCGAACTAGCCCCTTTAATTACAACCCTCTGCCGCTATTCCTCAGCCAGTTTTCAATCCACCTACCTATTTCCCCACCGATACCCAGCGCGCGCACTTTCGCCATTAGCCGGCGGTGAGGTACCTTATCAAAGGCTTTCTGAAAGTCGAGATAAAGTATATCAATCGCCCTACTCTTATCATACTCACTCAACATGACGTGAAAAACTCGAGCAAGTTGGTGAGACACGACCTATGCCGTCTAAACCCATGTTGGGAGTCCCCAAGCAGCTTGTAGGAATCCAAATGGTCAACGATCCTATCAGCTATTACCCTTCTAATAATTTACCTACAACTGAAGTGAGACTAATGGGACGATAGTTCCCTGGACTTTCGTGATCCCCTTTCTTAAAGATAGGGGTCACGTTGGCTTCCCTCCAGTCACCAGGCACCTGGCCCATCTCCAACGATTTGTTGAAGACTGTAGCCAGTGGGGAGCCACCTGGTCGCGCACTTCTCGCAACACTCGGGGAGAAACTGGGCTGGCCCAGGAGCCTTAAACGCGCTCAGTTTGTCTATTCTATCGGCAGCGACTGTCGTGGTACATCTAACACTATCCAGGTCAGCACCTTCGTGCCTCACGCCTGGCTCGGGGATGACGCGGGTATCCTCCCTGGTGAACACTCCCGCAAAGTACTCATTAAGCACATTAGCGATGTCCGCGTCGGAGGTCCGCAGAACATAACTGAAGAACTCCTTAGGGTTCCCCTTGCAGAGGCTTGCCACTCGTAGTTCTTCGTTACGTTTCGCTAGCCTAACCTTCGCCTTCACTTCCCTACACAGGCGGACATACGCTTCAGTGTTCTCGTGGGAACGATTGGCCTTCGCCCTCCTATACGCTACTTTCCTATTTCGGATAGCCGAAGCGATATCACGATTGAACCACTTAGGCTGCGTTGAAGCAGGGGTGACCGGTTTTGAGGGTATGGCAGCAGACTGCAGCACCATAAACTCGTCCCGGAATGCACTCCACACTCCCTCAACATCGCCGCCAACCTCTAACCCCATCTCTCCTACGCTATCCCTGAGGCTAACAAAGTTCGCCCGCCGGAGATCGAGCTTACTGCCTCTCGAGTTACTACGCTTCACCCGAGGGACGCACACGCGGAACCTAATAAGACCGTGATCACTCCCGCCCAATGATTCGTCAACGGTGAGGCCAGTGACGAGGTTGTCTTCGGTCGTGAATACTAAGTCTAGAACGCTTTCGCCTCGTGTAGGCTCGTTGACCCACTGAGTGAGGAAGTTCTCATCAGCAAAGTCAACTAGCCTCCTCCCTTCAGCATCGGCAGTCCTGTTTTCCCACTTTATGCCGCGACAGTTGAAGTCTCCTAAAACTACACACACCCTATCCCCTAGCAGGCTACTGAGTTCGGTGTACAGGCTGTATCCTCCTCGAGGAGGAGATGCGGAGGTCTGTACACCAAGATTAACCTATAGTTCGTCCCTCCCACGTTCAGATCGACGCCAAGCAGCTCCCGTTCCGACCGGAACTGGCAGTCAACCGGACTCAACGTGTCTCTGACGTATATTAGTACCCCACCCCCTCCCCACGGGTGCGGTCTTTGCGAAACATTCTATACCCGGGAATTTCGAACTCCCCAACGTAGTCCCTACGATCAGTATGAATCCAGGACTCGGTGATAGCAACGATATCCTGGTATTCTGATGCTAAGAGCGCCCGTAGCTCGCAAAACTTGTTCCTAATTGACCTAGCATTAAAAAGCATTGCACGGAGGGAGCCTTCCCTATTCTGACCGCCCCCTAGCACGACCCGTTTCCCGAACAGCCAGGGCTGTCGGGAGTTGAAGAGCCCCTCACTAACGAGGGGCAACTTCCGCAGGAACTGAGCCCCCTCCAACGTAGGAGGAGGGTCACCCACCTGTACTTCGACGCACCCTTCAGTTGAAGGTACGTCCGCCACCGGCTCATCCTCATCTTCCCCGGTGGGGGCCCATCATCTCTCCCGGACTCGACCTCACCATTCTGTATAGGTGCCGGTCGAGCAGCGCGCCTAGCACACCTTTACCCTTGTTATTGAGGTGGACACCATCCCTCTGGTAAAGGTCCCACCTACCCGAAAATGCATCGAAGGGGTCAATAAACTTCACGCCCAGCGGAACGCACAAGTCTTGTACCCTCTCGTTGATGCCAATGACCTTACTGAGCGCGTGGTCACTGGCATTCATTCGCGGTAAAATACCCATTAACATTCCCCTGTCTGTCTTCAGTTTTAGATCATCCGCAAGAGACATGATCTCGGTGATGATCCCTTCTGTAAGACCTACCCCACCGCCTTTGAGGAACAGGTCATTGCCACCAGCGTGGACAACGATCGCAGTCCTCCGACTAGCCACGCGCACCTTCTCTACCTCCTTCCTTAAGTGCGCCGTTCCCCGCCCAGGTAAGCACCTTACCTTCCTCCCATCCCGGTTTGCAGAAGCAAAGTACTTCTCCTGGCCCCTGATCTGCGAGTCCCCAATCAAAACGGTGTCTTCCTCCTTCGAGCACAGGAGACTAAAGCGGTTAGAGGTCTTGACAGGGGCAACTGGGGTCTCAGGCTTCGGCTTCGCAGCCTTCTTGCCCGAGACCTTTCGAAACCCGTCGCCACCCATACACGCAGTTACACCACCCGACCCACCCCGACTGGTAGCTACATCCTTCGGTTTCTTTGCCATCAGCAGGCCCCTTCCCACCCTTTTTCTTCATTGGCCCCTTCCCACCCTTCTCTATCGATCCCTTCTCCTATCGATCCCTTCCCACCCTTCTCTATCAGCCCCTTCTTTGCGCCCTCCCTTTGTTCTAGATACTTAATCTTACAGTTTGAATCTGCTGGTGTGTTTTTAATTTGATCTTGTCCACTGGGTTGGATTTCCAGTGCTACGACCCTAGCTTCAAGCTTTTTTACTAATTCCTTTAGCTCTTTAACTTCCTTTTCGTGGTTGTCTCTAAGTTTACAAAACAAACATACACTAAGGGATGTGATATCGCTGATACTACCTCAGGGAAGTCAACGCACCAATGATTAACTTTACATTTAAAGCATTCTGCTTTCAATTTAGCTGGCCCTGCATATTTTCTTTTTTTTTTTTTTCTGAATACTCTGAAAAGATAAAGCGTTCTAGCAATGAAAACTATCCAAAAACGTTCTGACCAGTATATAAAAAAGGGGGGGGGGGTGAATTCATCCCGCGCGTAGACGCATCCACCTATTTGCAAGTGACGTTCATCCCTTCCAGAAGACTACACCTCTCCTGCTGCCCCACCGACCAAAGGTCTCCCCAGGGCCGGAGATTCCCAAACGTGTCGCAGCTACCAACTGACAAACACTCGCGACGCAGGCGTCACGGATTTTCCGCCAGGAGCGACAGCGAGATGCAGCTCCTTACTAAGTCTTACTAGTCACTCACAAGCGGACAGACTCTTAGAATCCAGTGTTCAAGGGATATCCCACCAGACCCAGAGGCTACGCCCGAGACTTTACCCTGGCCTGGCAGCCATCTGGGCAGTAAAGCTCTCACCTCAAAGCAGTACAGGCAAGCACCATCAATTGGTCACCAAAGAACGGTCGCAGGGGGCTGTTCAGGCCATTACGCGTTAGGAATGGGCTTAACGGGGCACTACCCACACTCCATTCATCGCGCCCCCACGCCTTTGACCCCTCCATCCCAGTCTCTCACAAACTACGAGCGTTAAATGGTGTTATTTATAGAGGTTCCAAAGCATCTCTTCCCACGCATGAGGTAGCAGTAGGGTCCTAATAGTAAAAGAAGAGAAAAAGACTTAATACTACAAGTTTTTTTTTTTTTTTTTTTTTTTTTTGCAGTCAGAGGAGAACAACCTTAACGTAAGCTAAAAGGACAGAGAAGGGATGGGATGGGGTCCTAGTAACCCACGGGACTGGATTGTGCAAAATACTTCACCCGCCCTCCCGAAAGAGAAAGAGAACCTAAAGGAGCTGGCAGGCAGTTCCTCTAGAATCCCACGACTCGGGACAGGAGAACTGTCACACCCCAAGTATAAAGTTTACTGTATCCAGAAGAGAGAGAGAGAGAGAGAGAGAGAGAGAGAAAGTTACAAGGAGTTACAAGGAAAAGAAGTACCTCAAAAGGCCTTGCGGCCCATACCGAGGAGGTACCAATGGCAACGGGTGCCAGGGAAAATTTTGTAAAAGTTTATTTTTCTTTCAACTATCCTAGCAGTAGTAGAAAACTGGATAGAACCTAGGTTCGCACGCAGTTACTCGATCGGTTCGGGCGTCCCAACATTGGCCCCAAGCTTGGTGTCATCAGCGAATTTGGCGATCCGACTGACGATGCCACCGTCGATATCATTTATGTTCAAGATAAACAACAGTGGCCCCAAAACGGAACCCTGAGGAACCCCACTAGTGACCGAGGCCCAACCCGAACTAGAACCTTTAATTACAACCCTCTGCCGCCTATTCCTCAGCCAGTTTTCAATCCACCTACCTATTTCCCCACCGATACCCTGCGCGCGCACTTTCGCCATTAGCCGGCGGTGAGGTACCTTATCAAAGGCTTTCTGAAAGTCGAGATAAAGTACAGTATATCAATCGCCCTACTCTTATCATACTCACTCAACATGACGTGGAAAAACTCGAGCAAGTTGGTGAGACACGACCTATGCCGTCTAAACCCATGTTGGGAGTCCCCAAGCAGCTTGTAGGAATCCAAATGGTCAACGATCCTATCAGCTATTAGCCCTTCTAATAATTTACCTACAACTGAAGTGAGACTAATGGGACGATAGTTCCCTGGACTTTCTTGATCCCCTTTCTTAAAGATAGGGGTCACGTTGGCTTCCCTCCAGTCACCAGGCACCTGGCCCATCTCCAACGATTTGTTAAAGACTGTAGCCAAGTGGGGAGCCACCTGGTCGCGCACTTCTCGCAACACTCAGGGGAGAAACTGGTCTGGCAAAGGAGCCTTAAACGCGCTCAGTTTGTCTATTCTATCGGCAGCGACTGTCGCGGTACATCTAACACTATCCAGGCCAGCACCTTCGTGCCTCACGCCTGGCTCGGGGATGACGCGGGTATCCTCCCTGGTGAACACTCCCGCAAAGTACTCAATAAGCACATTAGCGATGTCCGCGTCGGAGGTTCGCAGAACGCCGCTTCCGTCCTTTAACGGACCTATCATGCTTGTAATGGGCTTTCTACTATTAACATAACTGAAGAACTCCTTAGGGTTCCCATTGCGGAGGGTTGCCACTCGTAGTTCTTCGTTACGTTTTGCTAGCCTAACCTTCGCCTTCACTTCCCTACACAGGCGGACATACGCTTCAGTGTTCTCGTGGGAACGATTGGCCTTCGCCCTCCTATACGCTACTTTCCTATTTCGGATAGCCGAAGCGATATCACGATTGAACCACTTAGGCTGCGTTGAAGCAGGGGTGACCGATTTTGAGGGTACGGCAGCAGACTGCAGCACCATAAACTCGTCCCGGAATGCACTCCACACTCCCTCAACATCGCCGCCAACCTCTAACCCCATCTCTCCTACGCTATCCCTGAGGCTAACAAAGTTCGCCCGCCGGAGATCGAGCTTACTGCCTCTCGAGTTACTACGCTTCACCCGAGGGACGCACACGCGGAACCTAATAAGACCGTGATCATTCCCGCCCAATGATTCGTCAACGGTGAGGCCAGTGAAGAGGTTGTCTTCGGTCGTGAATACTAAGTCTAGAACGCTTTCGCCTCGTGTAGGCTCGTTGACCCACTGAGTGAGGAAGTTCTCATCAGCAAAGTCAACTAGCCTCCTCCCTTCAGCATCGGCAGTTCTGTTTTCACACTTTATGCCGCGACAGTTGAAGTCTCCTAAAACTACACACACACCCTATCCCCTAGCAGGTTACTGAGTTAGGTGTACAGGGCTGTATCCTCCTCGAGGAGGAGATGCGGAGGTCTGTACACCAAGATTAACCTATAGTTCGTCCACCCCACGTTCAGATCGACGCCAAGCAGCTCCCGTTCCGATCGGAACTGGCAGTCAACCGGACTCAACGTTTCCCTGACGTATATTAGTACCCCACCACCCTCCCCACGGGTGCGGTCTTTGCAAAACATTCTATACCCGGGAATTTCGAACTCCCCAACGTAGTCCCTACGATCAGTATGAATCCAGGACTCGGTGATAGCAACGATATCCTGGTATTCTGATGCTAAGAGCGCCCGTAGCTCGCAAAACTTGTTCCTAATTGACCTAGCATTAAAATGCATTGCACGGAGGGAGCTTTCCCTATTCTGACCGCCCCCTAGCACGACCCGTTTCCCGAACAGCCAGGGCTGTCGGGAGTTGAAGAGCCCCTCACTAACGAGAGGGCAACTTCCGCAAGAAACTGAGCTCCCTCCAACGTAGGAGGAAGGTCACCCACCTGTACTTCGACGCACCCTTCAGTTGAAGGTACGTCCGCCACCGGCACATCCTCATCTCTCCCCGGTGGGGGCCCATCATCTCTCCCTGGACTCGACCTCACCATTCTGTATAGGTGCCGGTCGAGCAGCTCGCCTAGCACACCTTTACCCTTGTTATTGAGGTGGACACCATCCCTCTGGTAAAGGTCCCACCTACCCGAAAATGCATCGAAGGGGTCAATAAACTTCACGCCCAGCGGAGCGCACAAGTCTTGTACCCTCTCATTGATGCCAATGACCTTACTGAGCGCGTGGTCACTGGCATTCATTCGCGGTAAAATACCCATTAACATTCCCCTGCCTGTCTGAAGTTTTAGATCATCCGCAAAGACATGATCTCGGTGATGATCCCTTCTGTAAGACCTACCCCACCGCCTTTGAGGAACAGGTCATTGCCACCAGCGTGGACAACGATCGCAGTCCTCCGACTAGCCACGCGCACCTTCTCTACCTCCTTCCTTAAGTGCGCCGTTCCCCGCCCAGGTAAGCACCTTACCTTCCTCCCATCCCGGTTTGCAGAAGCAAAGTACTTCTCCTGGCCCCTGATCTGCGAGTCCCCAATCAAAACGGTGTCTTCCTCCTTCGAGCACAGGAGAGTAAAGCGGTTAGAGGGCTTGACAGGGGCAACTGGGGTCTCAGGCTTCGGCTTCGCAGCCTTCTTGCCCGAGAAATTTCGAAACCCGTCGCCACCCATACACGCAGTTACACCACCCGACCCACCCCGACTGGTAGCTACATCCTTCGGTTTCTTTGCGCCATCAGCAGGCCCCATCCCACCCATTTTCTTCATTGGCCCCTTCCCACCCTTCTCTATCGATCCCTTCCCACCCTCCTCTATCGATCCCTTCCCACCCTTCTCTATCAGCCCCTTCTTTGCGCCCTCCCTTTGTTCTAGATACTTAATCTTACAGTTTAAATCTGCTGGTGTGTTTTCAGTTTGATCTTGTCCACTGGGTTGGATTTCCAGTGCTACGACCCTAGCTTCAAGCTTTTTTACTAAATCCTTTAGCTCTTTAACTTCCTTTTCGTGGTTGTCTCTAAGTTTACAAAACAAACATACACTAAGGGATGTGATATCGCTGATACTACCTTCAGGGAAGTCAACGCACCAATGATTAACTTTACATTTAAAGCATTCTGCTTTCAATTTAGCTGGCCCTACCATATTTTCTCTTTTTTTTTTTTTTTTTTCTGAATACTCTGAAAAAGATAAAGCGTTCTAGCAATGAAAACTATCCAAAAACGTTCTGACCAGTATATAAAAAAGGGGGGGGGTTGAATTCATCCCGCGCGTAGACGCATCCACCTATTTGCAAGTGACGTTCATCCCTTCCAGAAGACTACACCTCTCCTGCTGCCGCACCGACCAAAGGTCTCCCCAGTGCCGGAGATTCCCAAACGTGTCGCAACTACCAACTGACAAACACTCGCGACGCAGGCGTCACGGATTTTCCGCCAGCAGCGACAGCGAGATGCAGCCCCTTACTAAGTCTTACTAGTCACTCACAAGCGGCCAGACTCTTAGAATCCAGTGTTCAAGGGATATCCCACCAGACCCAGAGGCTACGCCCGAGACTTTACCCTGGCCTGGCAGCCATCTGGGCAGTAAAGCTCTCTCACCTCAGAGCAGTACAGCCAAGCACCATCAATTGGTCACCAAAGAACGGTCGCAGGGGGCTGTTCAGGCCATTACGCGTTAGGAATGGGCTTAACGGGGCACTAGCCACACTCCATTCATCTCGCCCCCACGCCTTTGACCCCTCCATCCCAGTCTCTCACAAACTACGAGCGTTAAATGGTGTTATTTATAGAGGTTCCAAAGCCTCTAATCCCACGCAAGAGGTAGCAGTAGGGTCCTAATAGTAAAAGAAGAGAAAAAGACTTAATACTAAAAGTTTTTTTTTTTTTTTTTGGCAGTCAGAGGAGAACAACCTTAACGCAAGCTAAAAGGACAGAGAAGGGATGGGATGGGGTCCTAGTAACCCACGGGACGGGATTGTGCAAAATACTTCACCCGCCCTCCCGAAAGAGAAAGAGAACCTAAAGGAGCTGGCAGCCAGTTCCTCTAGAATCCCACGACTCGGGACCGGAGAACTGTCACACCCCAAGTATAAAGTTTACTGTATCCAGAAGAGAGAGAGAGAGAGAGAGAGAGAGAGAGAGAGAGAGAGTTACAAGGAGTTACAAGGAAAAGAAGTACCTCAAAAGGCCTTGCGGCCATACCGAGGAGGTACCAATGGCAACGGGTGCCAGGGAAAATTTTGTAAAAGTTTATTTTTCTTTCAACTATCCTAGCAGTAGTAGAAAACTGGATAGAAAAGTAGAAGGCTCTCTCCCCACCCTCCGCTCCCTCCCTGCCAGAGGCAGGTACGGAAAAAGGTTGAAGAAAATACCTTGACCCTGGAAAAGTAGCCAAGGAAATTTTACAGGAAAGTGGAGAATATATAAATAGCTCTATATTTAGCTTGCTCACAGAGACACCGAGCAAGCGATCTCCTGCAGAGTTTTCTTATGTTTTAGTCTTAAACTATGAGAGTATTCAGTACTTTGTCTAGCCTATTTTTAAACACATTTACACTTTGACTGGAAAAACCTCTGAGGGAAGTTGGTTCCAGATATTAACTATTTATAGGAAAAGAAATTTCCGCAGACTGAGGTCCTAAATGTCTTTACACACTCAAATAGTGTGCAAGATTTCTACCTTTTCTTGAACTGATCCACAGAGGAACTGTTCACAACTTCCGAAGGTAACCTGTTCCATGTGTCACAGATCTTATACGTAAAGTAATTCCCACACACACTAGTCCTAAACCGTTTCAAATCCAACTTCCAACCATTGTTGCGAGTTGGGTTATCATTTAAACTAAACATACTTCTAAAATCGACATCGTTGAACCCGCGTAAGAGCTTGAAAACCTCGATCAGTTGACCGCGCAGCCTCCGAGTTTCAAGCGAAAACAAGTTCAGGGCGCGTAACCGTCGATTGTAGCCCATATGCCTAACGGAAGGGATTAACTTTGTGGCCCTCGCCTGCACTCGCTCCAGCCTCTCAATATCTTTCCTGAGGGTGGGCGACCAGAACTGCACAGCATACTCCAGGTGCGGCCGAACAAGGGAATTGTACAGTGAGAGCACAATCTCCTTGTTCCGAAACTGAAATTGCCTCCTGATATAACCCAATAGTTTCTGGGCTTTCTTTTCCACCTCTACACACTGTTTCGTAAACTTAAGGTCGCTGCTAATTAGCACACCCAAGTCCTTTTCTAAATCAGTCACCTCGATATTACTACTCAACATCGAGTAGTCCGACTTGGGATTGGCGTAGCCAATGTGCATCACTTTGCATTTACCCAAGTTAAACGGCATTTGCCATTTTTCGGACCACTCTCCTATCCTACCTAGGTCCGCACGCAGTTCCTCGATCGCTTCGGGCGTCCCAACATTGGCCCCAAGCTTGGTGTCATCAGCGAATTTGGCGATCCGACTGACGATGCCAACGTCGATATCATTTATGTACAAGATAAACAACAGTGGCCCCAAAACGGAACCCTGAGGAACCCCACTAGTGACCGAGCCCCTTTAATTACAACCCTCTGCCGCCTATTCCTCAGCCAGTTTTCAATCAACCTACCTATTTCCCCACCGATACCCAGCGCGCGCACTTTCGCCATTAGCCGGCGGTGAGGTACCTTATCAAAGGCTTTCTGAAAGTCGAGATAAAGTATATCAATCGCCCTACTCTTATCGTACTCACTCAACATGACGTGGAAAAACTCGAGCAAGTTGGTGAGACACGACCTATGCCGTCTAAACCCATGTTGGGAGTCCCCAAGCAGCTTGTAGGAATCCAAATGGTCAACGATCCTATCAGCTATTATCCTTTCTAATAATTTACCTACAACTGAAGTGAGACTAATGGGACGATAGTTCCCTGGACTTTCGTGATCCCCTTTCTTAAAGATAGGGGTCACGTTGGCCTCCCTCCAGTCACCAGGCACCTGGCCATCTCCAACGATTTGTTGAAGACTGTAGCCAGGTGGGGAGCCACCTGGTCGCGCACTTCTCGAAACACTCTGGGGAGAAACTGGTCTGGCCCAGGAGCCTTAAACGCGCTCAGTTTGTCTATTCTATCGGCAACGACTGTCGCGGTACATCTAACACTATCCAGGCCAGCACCTTCGTGCCTCACGCTGGCTCGGGGATGACGCGGGTATCCTCCCTGGTGAACACTCCCGCAAAGTACTCATTAAGCACATTAGCGATGTCCGCGTCGGAGGTCCGCAGAACGCCGCTTCCGTCCTTTAAACGGACCTATCATGCTTCTAATGGGCTTTCTACTATTAACATAACTGAAGAACTCCTTAGGGTTCCCCTTGCAGAGGCTTGCCACCCGTAGTTCTTCGTTACGTTTCGCTAGCCTAACCTTCGCCTTCACTTCCCTACACAGGCGGACATACGCTTCAGTGTTCTCGTGGGAACGATTGGCCTTCGCCCTCCTATACGCTACTTTCCTATTTCGGATAGCCGAAGCGATGTCACGATTGAACCACTTAGGCTGCGTTGAAGCAGGGGTGACCGGTTTTGAGGGTATGGCAGCAGACTGCAGCACCATAAACTCGTCCCGGAATGCACTCCACACTCCCTCAACATCGCCGCCGACCTCTAACCCCATCCCTACGCTATCTGAGGCTAACAAAGTTCGCCCGCCGGAGATCGAGCTTACTGCCTCTCGAGTTACTACGCTTCACCCGAGGGACGCACACGGAACCTAATAAGACCGTGATCACTCCCGCCCAACGATTCGTCAACGGTGAGGCCAGTGACGAGGTTGTCTTCGGTCGTGAATACTAAGTCTAGAACGCTTTCGCCTCGTGTAGGCTCGTTGACCCACTGAGTGAGGAAGTTCTCATCAGCAAAGTCAACTAGCCTCCTCCCTTCAGCATCGGCAGTCCTGTTTTCCCACTTTATGCCGCGACAGTTGAAGTCTCCTAAAACTACACACACCCTATCCCCTAGCAGGCTACTGAGTTCGGTGTACAGGGCTGTATCCTCCTCGAGGAGGAGATGCGGAGGTCTGTACACCAAGATTAACCTATAGTTCGTCCCTCCCACGTTCAGATCGACGCCAAGCAGCTCCCGTTCCGACCGGAACTGGCAGTCAACCGGACTCAACGTGTCCTGACGTATATTAGTACCCCACCCCCTCCCCACGGGTGCGGTCTTTGCAAACATTCTATACCCGGGAATTTCGAACTCCCCAACGTAGTCCCTACGATCAGTATGAATCCAGGACTCGGTGATAGCAACGATATCCTGGTATTCTGATGCTAAGAGCGCCCGTAGCTCGCAAAACTTGTTCCTAATTGACCTAGCATTAAAAAGCATTGCACGGAGGGAGCCTTCCCTATTCTGACCGCCCCCTAGCACGACCCGTTTCCCGAACAGCCAGGGCTGTCGGGAGTTGAAGAGCCCCTCACTAACGAGGGGCAACTTCCGCAGGAACTGAGCCCCCTCCAACGTAGGAGGAGGGTCACCCACCTGTACTTCGACGCACCCTTCAGTTGAAGGTACGTCCGCCACCGGCATCTCATCTCTCCCCGGTGGGGGCCCATCATCTCTCCCGGACTCGACCTCACCATTCTGTATAGGTGCCGGTCGAGCAGCGCGCCTAGCACACCTTTACCCTTGTTATTGAGGTGGACACCATCCCTCTGGTAAAGGTCCCACCTACCCGAAAATGCATCGAAGGGGTCAATAAACTTCACGCCCAGCGGACGCACAAGTCTTGTACCCTCTTTGATGCCAATGACCTTACTGAGCGCGTGGTCACTGCATTCATTCGCGGTAAAATACCCATTAACATTCCCCTGTCTGTCTTCAGTTTTAGATCATCCGCAAGAGACATGATCTCGGTGATGATCCCTTCTGTAAGACCTACCCCACCGCCTTTGAGGAACAGGTCATTGCCACCAGCGTGGACAACGATCGCAGTCCTCCGACTAGCCACGCGCACCTTCTCTACCTCCTTCCTTAAGTGCGCCGTTCCCCGCCCAGGTAAGCACCTTACCTTCCTCCCATCCCGGTTTGCAGAAGCAAAGTACTTCTCCTGGCCCCTGATCTGCGAGTCCCCAATCAAAACGGTGTCTTCCTCCTTCGAGCACAGGAGACTAAAGCGGTTAGAGGCTTGACAGGGGCAACTGGGGTCTCAGGCTTCGGCTTCGCAGCCTTCTTGCCCGAGACCTTTCGAAACCCGTCGCCACCCATACACGCAGTTACACCACCCGACCCACCCCGACGGTAGCTACATCCTTCGGTTTCTTTGGGCCATCAGCAGGCCCCATCCCACCCTTTTCTTCATTGGCCCCCCTTCTCTATCGATCCCTTCCACCCTTCTCTATCGATCCCTTCCCACCCTTCTCTATCAGCCCCTTCTTTGCCCTCCCTTTGTTCTAGATACTTAATCTTACAGTTTGAATCTGCTGGTGTGTTTTTAATTTGATCTTGTCCACTGGGTTGGATTTCCAGTGCTACGACCCTAGCTTCAAGCTTTTTTACTAATTCCTTTAGCTCTTTAACTTCCTTTTCGTGGTTGTCTCTAAGTTTACAAAACAAACATACACTAAGGGATGTGATATCGCTGATACTACCCTCGGGAAGTCTACGCA